>JACDJE010000310.1:126804-175034 GCA_016647715.1 Pavo muticus | reverse complement strand
AAAAAAAAAAAAAAAAAAAAAAAAAAGGAAGCTGGAAGATTCTTGTTACCCACGCACAGATATAATGCATTTGCACTTTGTGCTACTCCACCTTAACAAGAATGAGTACTGTCACAATCATGCTTCAGGAGATGTTGTTCACAAACTGCTCTTCAGCATCCTCTAAACATAGTACTTGTTTATTATATGTCTATCATTTACCAAAGCCTATCCAGGTACTGCAGATCGTACATGACAACAAGATTTTATTGTTCCTAACACTCAGAAAGGATTTAATTCATATATAATATCAGTGAGAGGATGCTTTTCCAAGAATAACAAGCAAAAATCTCTACAGGATGGTGTTTTTAAAACAGCATAGATATCATCAAGATTGATTTACAATTACTTTTTATAAACCAAGACATTAACTGCTAACAGTTGATGTTTTTAGATTGATGTTTTTAGATTGTATGTATAAGAGAAAAACAGAAAAAAAAAAAAAACACCACACCAAGACTTAGAGCATATAAAATTAAACTTAGAAGTACTTGGAAGTGTGAATATGTTTCCTGAAACACTTCTGATACCTTTTTAACAGAGCACACTACAGGTATTTAGTCTAGTAAGTAAGTTGTAAAGTTATCAAAAAGAAATTTTGATTAGAGATTGATTAGAGAATACAGATCAGAACATATCCATCACAGATCAGAAGCGATGAGAGCATACTCCCCCAAACTTTCATGGACTCGGTGTTACAAATACTCTTTACCTTTTATAGCGGTCCACCATATCCTGCTTACGTACTAGAAAAAGAGTGTAATCCTTTTGTAACTATGACAAAAGGGAATTCCTCAGTAGCAAACTGTAGATAGGATTTCTTCAGAAAGAAGAGAGACGCAGGGTAGTCAAGAAAAAAGGAAAAAGTACTGTCAGCTTTACTCTTGTACTGAATAAAATCATACTATGTTTCCACGCTAATGTTGCCTTTATTTCCAAAAACAGTAAGAAAGGCTCAGGGTACAAGCTTGATCTCTGTCCCAGCATTTTAATTCTTTCCATTTCCAACCCACCCTTAAAGAGATCTATTCACCAAATGGCAAAATGGAAACAGTTCATTTCAATTGTCACTGTGTAGCAATTACTTTATAACTTAAGTACCCACAATAATTTTTTTTTTTTTTTGAAGTTATCTTTCCAGAACAAGAATAACAAGATCTCCCATCATAGTGACTGAATAGAAAATAACAAAGCACTATCTGCCCTCTTCGTTCTTTCCACTGAAACTTCTAAGGTGCCAAAAAAAAACCACATTTGTTGATTCACATTGGATTCTAGCTTGAGTAATTCCACATGATCTTTTAATTTTAAAATCATATGGTTCTTTTAATAATAAACTAGTTTCTCTTTTAAGCATTCTAATAAATCATATAAAAATTACACAACGCAATGATAATAAATAAATTATCAAGCTAGTTATTGAATCATAAAGTAATTGAAATCGCTTTGCAAATCATTTATAAAATTCAAAAATTAGAGCAAGACAATATACAGCTAAGCATAAAGAACAATCCTCTCCCTTTAGAGTCAGCCTTTAAATTATGGAATAGAAAAGAAAAAAAAAAAAAGCCAAAAGGATGAATCCAAGAGAAAACTCAAAATGTAAACAAATTACATCTCTATGTACAATTAAGCCTATAACAATCTGCCCAAATTCATAGGCAAATTTTTATATTCTTAACTATCCACATAGTAATATAAAAGGAAAAAAATGTACAATTACAAAAAGAACAAGTTCATTTGGTAAATAAAATTTTAAAGTATGCATTTTAACAAATAATTTTACAGGAACTATTTCAAGCGAATGCAATTTTTTTGACAGCCACTTCATCTAATGGAACTAATACACTGTATTCTCCTCTACTACTCCCCCATAGAATGCCCAAACCTTCAAACTTGGCTTAAAGAAATTGTACATACCTGAAAATGATTAATAAAATGAGAAAGGACCCTGTGCAGCATAAAAAATTACATATCACATGTGACAAAACATAGTTCTGTTTGTTTTATCTGAGATGTAATAGACTTACATCTATTCTCAAAATTCTTAGAGGAATCTCCTCACAATTTGTTAAATTTAACCGCACTGCTGTAGCACAATGGAAAGCACCGCAATGACAGCAGAATATCAAGGTCCTAGGCTGTAGCAAGTGAAGATATGCTCAAATGCAACAACCGCGGGCACAGAAATAAAAGAAATAAGCTGCTTACCTTCAGAAGGCATCAGCTTTACAGCAATCTCCAGCAAGATATCCTTGCCTCCAATGCCAATCCTTAAATGAGGTCTGGGAAGGGGTGGATCCTGGCTCCAACCCTTCCAGTCACTCAGGTGTATTGCATGCACCTGAGTTCCCCTGGGTTGGCTCTGCCTTCCCACCAGGTGCTCAATCACTGTTTCAAGCTGTGACTTAGCATTTCCACTACAATGGCTAAGTAAAAAGAAATTTACTCTGAGTTTCTCAGGGTCAATGCTGAATTGAATGCTTTATTGGCATGATGGGCACATGTCACTGTGTATGTAATAATGAATCTTTAGACAAGCTTCATTAGACCAGGTTTGTCCAGAAAAGTCAGCCAAATTTCTATTACAGTGAAGAGCCTTTGTATGACTCCCATTTTGTTGTTGTTCCGCTACTTTTGTATTGCTGCTAGCAATATCGTTTATATTCTACTTTTGTGAGATTTCTTGATTTTTATTTTTTTGATTGTATCAGAAATACACTAAAGTATGACTGTCAGATATACATATCAAACCCCATTAGTATTGCATATTTTAGGCAAAGGTATTAGCCCCTTGAAGACCACACAAATACATTATTCACAGTTCTGATAAAAAGTTGGTACTGTTCTATGACTTCTGCTTAAAACATTTAATTTCTTCAATTAAACCTACATGAGACTCAAACTTCACATTCAATATTCTGACTAATAAGAAAATACTCTGACATATAAGATACATAACATATATTTATCCTATTCTTTCTCATCTTCCTATTTCTTATTTATTATAACTTGCATATGTGCTAGGTCTAATTTTGATCACAGTGACATGAGCCAGGCTGCTCCTGTACATGGATTTCTATTAATTTTAGGACGGAAGTTGTGTACAAATGAATATAGGATTCCAGGCACAGACTGTAATTTATTACCATACTGCATAACCATATAAATCATAAAAAATAGAGGGTAAAGAAGATACCATGACATTATTGATACAGATTGTTACTGTCTTTAAGTAACTAAAGCTTGCACAAGTGATTTGATATCTTTCTAATTACTGCTAAATAACAAAGCATTACTGTTTGCCCAGAACTATAAAATTAATTTAGACTGCTTTATTTGCCCTAATTGTGACAAAGACATTCACTGATTCATTAGGCTTTTTTCCTTTTCATCTACTGCGTTTGTGTTGTTAATGTTTCTGAACTCTAATATACAAAATTAACATTTTTTTCTTTTCCTTCCAGTTAAAAATGAATTCACATGAATAGTTCTCTACAAATTATCTGCTATTCAAGCAACAAAATTGAGATGATCCAGGTCTGCTTTCTTTGATAAACTTTTAAGAATTCAAAATTATCTTTTCTTGAAAGACTCATTTTTATGTCATACCAGATTTCACATGAAACGCTAATAAAAGCCAGTGATGGAAATGAAGTTAATTCCATCTTCATGAAAGAAAATATTTGGTAAAGTTTCCTGATATACTTGTTCTGACCTATTTATTCAGTGAATTGCTGTCTACTAAACACTGTACACTCAGCTAAAACACATTATTATTATTTAATAGAAGGTAAACCTCCACCAACTGAATATCAATATAAATGAATGAATACAAATATGATAAAGAAAATATTCATTCTCACCTAACCTATCACAAAGCTTGAAGTTGATGTTGCCCTATTTTATACTCTCTATAATACCACTAAGCATTCACTTCAAATATTAAAACTCTCAAAAGAAGTTGCGTGAATGTCACTTTAACTGATATCAGAATCACTGTAGTGAATGGTAAAAGATATTGAAGCCAACTCACTTTTTCTTTTTTTTTTTTTTTATACATAAGACAATTTATCTTTGACATACTGGATGGCTCACCTAGGGTAAAGAGTCACGTTATGGATCTATGCCTCTTGCGCTCTTAATAAGTTCTATTGCTTCATGAAAGAAATCTGAAGCAGCTAGACAAATGAAAAAAACAGTGACATAGTACAGGCAAATAACTTTTTGTTCTCAATGCTTATTTGCATTGTATATAGGCAATTTTCCCCAAGCATTCAAGTTTTAGATACTACAGCATGATTTTCCAAAGCTGTAAATACAAAGCCATGTTAAAATTGTTAAAAAAAGAAAAAATTGTGTCTACAGAAAAATACAATTTTTTCAGCATTAAGTAGAGTGCAAAGTATTTAGTCCCATTTTTCTGTAGGGAACTTTACTAATATTTTGCCATTAAATCTGCATAACTAAATAAATATAAAAATAAAAAATCCATGTTTTCTTATTCAGAGATAATTTGTAACAACAAACACTGAATTGTACAGCTATACATCTCAGGAATAAAATAAAATTTTTAAAAGCTGCATTCATACACCAAACAATCAAAAACAAACAAAAAAACCTCCATAATCTGCACGTATAACGAAAGCAATTCACAGTTGCTAAGAAGTATTGTTGAATAGTATTTTGTTTAGACAATACCCTCCTAATTTTTAAAGGAAGGTGCATTTGCACAGGATGCCTTGTAAAATATCTAACCAATACATGTGATATTTGGCTATTTGTGGAATCTATTGTCATGCATGTACGTTAAAAATAATAGATGTATATTTGATTTCAGATTAGCTAGCTAGCTGCCTTTACACTGTGGGTTCAAAGATGTTGCTGTCTTCCCTTTCATGAAAAAAAAAAAAGCAACAAAAGATTTACAGAAATTATTTAGGATTCTGCACATTAGTCTCTGTACAGCAAACAAAATCTTCACTGTACTGGAACTGATAGGTTAGAATGGAATTTGTATGTTTCCCCATAAAATCTAGAAAAGGAGGTAAAAATATTAAATGGTATTTGAAATATTTAAAATGAATTCATTATCGTAGTCTGAACAGCAACTATGTGACACACTCAAAACAGGAGAAAAGTAAATCATTCACATCCTTTTTCATTCCAAAAGAAAGAGAACATAAGTTTTACCCTAAAAACCACCAGTTCCATAAAGCTGTGCTATCACACAAAAGTTTAAAATGAAATTAGAAATAGTACATAGTCATTTATGTAAATAAGAATCTGTGTGTGTATGTACGTTGGTGTGAGCACATTCTGGCTAGCTTTTAATTTTTTAAACTTTTTTCAAAGCAATTATAAATCTGAACAGAAAATATCCTTAAAAGAAAATACAGATATTTATATGAATTTTCAATAAAATTTGTCACAGGGATGATATCTAAAATTTGGGATTAAAAGATAATAAGACAGAGCTCATATATCTATTAAATAGGAATATCAGAAATCCAACCAGAAGATTGGACAACTTACCTATAACTTGATCTATGTATGATCTTTTTGGGAGACTGTATGATTTCGAATCTTGGTCTCTGATATCTTGACTAAGTCTCTTAATCATTAATAATTAATGATTTTATTGCGTGCTCTAGACTGGAAAAAAGCGAAACAAAAGCTGGTGGAATATAGGGGCAAACTGTAATGATGCAGAGATTATTTAATAGCTGCATGTATCTGCAGTATTATACATGCAATCATATAAAAGGTAGGCTTGATTGGCATGTGTATCTTAGGGCGAGCATTCAACCATCGTGCAACCTAGCTACTGCCAAAATACAGAGCCGGAGCTAGGCAGTCAACAAGCAGAGTATGTTCAACTGGGAGCTTGAAGTACATGAATTCTAGCCAGGAAATCCAAAGCTGCTCATGCTCTGCTTATGTTTGAAGCTGAATAGAAGTTCAAAGTTAATGTAAGAAATAATTTCTGTTTCAAACTAAATAATGAGTTGCCTCACTCCTGATTGTAAAAATAATTCACTCAGTACAATTGGAAAGAGGGTTGTTTATCATGTATCAATACGGAAATAGCATGCCATCCAAGCAGACAAAATTGCCTACAACATTGCAAGTAACTACAGCAATAGAAAATACTTGAACGGTATGACTGCATTCATAGATGCATAACACAACAAACAAACCTTTTAAAACATCTATTTCTAGCAGGAATGCAGAATATGAAGACACAAAAAAATAGTTATACAACCAAAACCCGTAAACAATTTGTTGATGGTATTTTCTAGCATATATATCTGAGTCACAGCAAGGATTCCTACTATTACACTTTTCTCAAATTCAGTAAAGCCCAACATCAATGTAATGTAACATGCAATGAAACAATGCAATATCAAGTAAACACCAATATCAAATGACAATTTTGTGTGTACTTGAAAACATATAAATGCACTGGTACTAAATACCATCTGCATTCAAAAAGAGGACTCAAGTTATGATGCTGGTTGCCTCAAGTCACTTCACAATGTCACTTCACAGAAGAAGAGGATTATTTGAATTTCCTCTTTTAAAGTGTAATTTTAAATAACTTTCACAAGCAAGGTTGGTGTATTCATAAAATTCCTCTACTGAAAAACCTACAAATAGAACTCAGAAAGGCTTAAATTGCACCAACTGGCCAGTAGCTTCAGCTGAACAGTTAAAAATAGAAAGTCAGCAGCTAACACATTGGCACCAGTGCAATTGTCAGCCAGCAGTGACAAACCCACGCCCTGGCTTTTCATGATCCCTTCAAGGAGTGCACTACTATTATTTTTATAAAAAGCTCAGAATTAGCTGATGCTAAAACAGTAAAGAATTCAAAATAATACCAAAACGTCTAAGCAGTTCAACAATTATTTTCTCATGGCTAGATTCCTCTTTAGTGCCTTTTAAATAGTTTAACAAAAATATTTTCCCTTTCAAATGGTTCCAAGCCCATACTCCAGATTTGCTACCACTGCTGAGATACAACAACATTTCTTAGTTTGCATCTATCTCTATATACACGCATGCAAATGGAAGAAATATATATGCATTTCAAAGCTATAGCATTATTTAAATACATGAAATTAAGCTTAATAAACAGAATTATTTTACTCTCAGAATGTTTGTGGCTAATTAATATAATTCCTTCAGACTTGATAGAAATCTCCCAGAAGTGCTCAAGTGCACATATTTGTAGACATAAGGGTAAAGATTTTACTGATTATTTTAATGTAACTATCTTATGTCAATCAATTCTTTAACCCATATGGAGACATTAATCTGAATACTAACCAGTCCATTACATACCAGGAGAAGAATATGGGTATGGGTATTTTTCAACAGAAAATAACAGAATGATCCAAAACTAACAACGAGATCCAAAAAAAAGTTACTTATACAAGCAGAAGCAAATACTGACAGATATTCTTTCAGCTTTAAGTGATATCATGTATATACAGTTACTATCTATAGCTTTATAATATTAAATAATTTATTGTAATGTAATTCAATTACAATATTTTTAAACAATTCCTTAGTAAATACGTACATTATAAGATATGCAATATAAAGTATGAACATGCATTTTTATGCCATAAACCGCATATCTGTATTACACGTTCTGTTTTCTGGAATAGTTTAATCACAGATCATTCTATGAATACATATAAAAGTTGGAAGACAAAATCTAACTAGTCCTACAGCAATACATTTTGTTAAACAAAATCAGGACATATTTTGATGTGAAAAGAAAAATGCTTAATAATTTCATGCCAACTCTGATAAACTCCAAAAAAAAAAAAAAAAAAAAAAATCAGTAAAAAAGATCTGCTGGTAGTATGATCATAAAATAAAAAGGGTTCTATTACTCTTAATTACAAAACTCTACGGAAATATTTTTTTCAGATTGTTCAAAACAAGCATAGGTAGGAATTTTCATTTCTAAGATAGTTAAAGTGTATATGCTATTCCAAAACAATCAGTGTTCTCAAGCACATGTAATTTATTTTTGTTCTTATATGAAAGAAGTGATGTGTTCCAATTCTGTTTTCAGAATTGCTTTCATTTACATATGACCATGATAAAAGGGAAAAATTAATATAAATTTTCAAATTGGAGGGTTAAAAATTAATTCATTCTAGTCAGTGGCATGTTACTTATCAGCATTTGTAACAAACTCAGGAGCCTTAAAGGTGCACATAATCTTTATGATTTTTCACTTATTATACATACTCATGAAATACTGAATTTTGTAGTTAACTGCATAACATTTTAAACTCATAACTCAGTGTCTGCATAATTATTTTTACAGGTACATGCATCTCTAAGACTACTGAAGTCTTCAATACACAAAGCTGTACACAGAAGAGCTGAAACAATCCAGTTATTCCCTAGACTAGATTCCTGCACTGATTCAGTGATTCACTATAGAATTTTATCTGTGTAAAAAATTTGAGGCACAGAAAAAAAAAAAAAAAGATTTCCAAATCTCTTCTCAGTTTTACTTTAAAAAATTGCATGATGATTAATCTAAACAGTGCTACATCGGCTTGTATCATAGAATCATAGAACAGCCTGGGTTGAAAAGGACCATAATGATCATCTAGTTTCAACCCTCCTTACACAAGCAGGGTCACCAAGCAGTAGACCAGGATGTGCCCAGAGCCACATCCATCCTGGCCTTGAATGCCTCCAGGGACGCAGCATCCACAACCTCCTTGGGCAACCTGTTCCAGTGCTTCACCACTGTCTGAGTGAAAAACTTCCTCCTAATATCTAACCAAAATCGCCTGTGTTTCAGTTTAAAACCATTCCCCCTTGTCCTATCACTATCCACTCTTGTAAACAGCTGCTGTCCCTCCTGTTTATATGCTCCCTTCAAGTACTGGAAGGCCACAAAGAGGTCTCCCCAGAGCCTTCTCAAGTCTTTGTAGTGTGAAAGGTCAAACATTTCTCAGGTATGGAAGTGGTTCCAAACGTTTTATTGAAAAGTAATCTTCTGAAAAAAGAAAAATGCTGCACTATTTAAAACATCTTCTTAACATTTATAATTTTCTATGGTTAATTCTCCTCTGGATAAATATCAGACTGTTTTGCTGAAGTCAGCAGTCAACCTAATCATGCTTTTAATACGAATAGCAAAAGCATATGTATACGTTATATTTTGCAAGCATATTATGCTAGAAGAAATAGAAATAAAGAAAAACTTCTATCAAGTTCTTCAGTTCATGAATATTGAAGTCATATAGTTGTAAAAATATGAATACAATGTACTTATCCACTGTTGGAAACTCAGAAGTAGCAACGTATTTGTCTAACAGTCTCACCAGACAATGATCTCATGTAATCCTTTGAATTACTAAGCATTATCAGGTGTAGAACAGACGTATTTAAGTCTGGTTTTTGGCATTTTTATTTCTGGGAAACCAATAGAGAACTAAATGTTGATTTAGCCACTGGCTAAATCAAAAGGTTGCTTCTGAAGGTCAAAATTGAGAGAGAAAAACTACACTGATTATAGCAAAACTGCCATTTTAATCTTCTAATATACCAAAAGAGACTACATCACAGTCAGTTAGTGAACATACCTACCACCTTTACTTGAGTAAAGCTCTGGGAACAGCTGGGCAGATAACAGTCTCAACCAACACTGAGATTTTATCAGGTAGGTATACATTTGAAGTACAGACACTATAAAATTTCATTGTTGTAACAGCTTCTAGATGGAGAACATCTCATAAAAACCTTTGGCTTTTATACCCACCAACCTGATCTAACCAACATCAAAACTGGTTCTCTGTATTCTAGGTGAAACAGAGTTCAAAGGACCAGTAAATTCAAAAAATAGTAATGACTTAAACTGAAAGTATGCTCCCAAGTTGAACTCAACTAACTCATTTTCCTCTTCAGAAAAAAATATATCATGCAGGACAGACAGAACAAACTCCTACTGATCACTCTCTGTGGTGACAAGAAACCAATAGACAATTAGGTCAGCCAATATACACTTTTTCATGGCAAAATCTAAGATCCAGGTATATTTTCAGAGGATATAGTTAACAAATCACAGAATCGGAGTATCAAAGACGCATAGCATGGCTTGGGTTATAAGGAACCTTTTAGAGATAATCTAGTTCCAACCTCCCTGCCATGGGCAGGGTTGTCACCCACTAGATCAGGCTGCTCAGGACCCCATTCAACTTGGCCTAAAATACCTTCAGGGACAGAGCATCCACAGCTTCCCTGAGTAACCTGTTCCAGTGTCTAAAGTAGGGCAAAGTTGCACTTATATCAGAATATATACAAAAAGTATAAACGTAAGTAGTATGTGCTATTTCTAATCCAAAAATTCAGGATTTGTGCATAATATGAGAAAGATAATTGAAACTACAATTTATTACTAGAAGAAATAGGATACATAAAGTCACTGTGATACTTACCACTGTGAAATTCATAACCTTCAAAATCCATATTGTCATTGCTAAGTTAACAATCATGGTAACCAACAGCAGAAGTACAAAGAAGTATAAGCACCTCTTTCGCCATCCATAAATCCCTACTGGGTAAAATTGAGGATTTTCAGTCCTTGGAAGGCTGTTCTGTTGTGTTGCTAAAATATACTGCTCTCGTGTCATCTGGGGGAAGAAAAAAAAAAAAAAAAGATATAAATAACAGACAATGAGAGCTCTGTATTTTACAGATTTTATTACATGAAGATTACCTGAGAACATACAGCAATCAGTTTCTACTGACACAGAAGAGATGCATTAATTTGGAATAAGCCATATAAATATTAACTAAGTACTTAGTAAGAATCTGGTGTTTTTCACTATTTATGCCCCAAAACTGTAAAAAATACCGAAGTATTTCATGTCTTATAATCTACTTCTGAAGACCATTTTAACGTTCTTTGTGAGGTCATTCAGAAAAAACTGTTTTGTAGAAATAAATCATGGGACACTCATGTACAAATAAAAGAAAATTCTATTATTTCCAGAAATGTTATTAATACATTATCACTCTTTTATAGTAATCAATAAATAAATGTAATAATTTATACTATCATATACACTTACATATGTTTTTAAAGAAGTATGCCATCATTTATATCATATTTTACAAAAGGAGAAACAAGAAAACCCATCTAAGCTTTAATTTTCTTTTAAGATGCAGAACATACAGGTATCAACAACTTCTAGGTCTGTTTGTTTTGTTTTTTTTTTCAGTGAGCCTGAGGTCTTCTAACAAACCAACAAGCAGTAACTGTTTGCAATCTACTTAAATCTTAACACTAAATCTTTTTCACAGCAAAAATGTTTAAAGCATTTAATAAGAAACCATGTTACACTTTCTTAACCTTTTTTCTTTCTAATCAACTTCCTTTTATTTAATTTCCAGAACACCAGAAGAGCAAATATGTTACTTCAATACTTTTAAAACAAGAACTGCATGAACCTCGTTAAACCGTGCAATATGACAGAATATCAAAAACTGTTCACACAAAAAAAGACAGCCTAGAATTCTTATTGATATCTTACATATATAATTTATTTATATATAGATGTATTCACATGCTTTTAATTATACACGTAAAATATAGTAAATATGAAATGATCACTGACAACATTAATTGACCCAAGAGGGTCTCAAACAAACAAATATAATTTAAGTGCTTCCTCAACTTTTACTATCTTAAGCTTGTAAACTGAAGGTGCACATATTGCTTATGAGCAGTCTAGATGCACATGATAAAAAATAAAAAATTAATTCCAGTGGTATCATAATTAGAAAGAATTCAAATTCAGTTAATACATGAGATACATATTTCAGTAATTAAAAAGAAATTAAATAAACTCTTATACTGCCCTGAATAAGTATCAAAAACAGCGCAAGAGAAATGATCACAGCTCTGTAAACTATTTAATCACATCACAGCTGAATATTTAGTAACTTTTAATTATAATCTTCAGCTACTCCTATGTTTTTTGATCTTTTTCATTATCACAACAAACAAAAAACTGATTGATCATATGATATGAAATCTAAATTACATTCATGCTGATGATCTTGACTACTGATATTTTGGGGCCACCATGTGCTCCTGGAAAAGATACCTCATAAGAAACAAACCAGTATTTGCTCTTAATGACAGGGGTGAATGAATTACACCTGTGGCTTGTTAATTATCTGAGAATAAAGCTATATCATTTTTTCTTTTTTGACTTCAAAAAAGAACTTCCAGCTCTCAATCAGCTCAACATATTCTCTAAATCATCACTGATTCCGTTCATCCTGAATTTTTGAAAAAGTCACTCAAGAATATCAACATGTTGAAAGCTGTTTTTCATCATTTTTCTCATGAAGTAAAAAATACAGAGGAGGAGGAGTAAAAGACAGATTTGGATAGAATAATCTTAAACTGTAGAGATGGGGTGCAAAACAGTTACTTAACAGAAACAGCAGAAGTTAGTAGAGAACGTTTACAAATGACTTATGCCTGTTTGTAAATCAGGCAATCTAATACAAGACTGGTGTCTCTGTGAGAATGGGGAAGGTAGGTGGAAAAGAAAAAGTTGTTAAAAAATGATTTGCAAGGATGATAATGTTTTTCAGAACTGAAACAAGCATTCTTCTTTCATACTCTGGGATTCCTATTTCAAATTTGTTTTTCAAGCAGGTAAAGCTCGTTACTAACAAGATCTGACTCAGCATTATTGCACATGTGAGGAGTACAATATGAGGGAGAGGAAAAAATCTTCCTATAGACGACAAGTTAAATCTGTAAAAAAACCTGAAGAACTGAATTATTTAATGCTCATTCCACTACCATTCAGTTTGGCATCACTTTCTGTGTTTAGTTTTGTTGTTTTTGTTGTTGTTGTTTGAGGCAATATAAATTTGAGGGCACTGCAAACGGAGCTGGTCTAAAGTTAATTCTTCTAGTTCCTGTTCTCTCTCTACTTCCTTTTAGTTTTCTGAGAAGCCTAAGTTGATCATCTCAAGAGTTCCACGAACCCCACAGCAAGTGCTGTAATTTGGATTGCCTAGAGACAGAAAGTTCTCTAATCTGACCCAGATTTTCTGCTAGTGTCAGTTAATAGAATTCACTTGGCAGTCCTTCCTATTAAACAAGCCTTTATACTCTTATCTTTGAGAAAAGAATTATTCAGTAGCAGGTTAAAAAGTGTTTTAAAAAGCCTGTCTGCATTCCCAAGAGTGTAGAACTGAATTAACAATGATACTGAACGTTTGAAACATCAGTACAGTGAGTAGTTTGAAATTTTCAGTGAAGAATGCTTTTATTGAAAGCATTAGAATTTATCCATTCAATAAACTCCCAATAAAACAGGATATGAAACGTCATCAGACACTGACAAATACACTGGATGACTGATAAAATTATTTCCTCCTCCTTTCCCCTTTCCATTCCTTTTCCTTTATTTTGTCCTTTCTGTAGAACTTTCAACACTTTTAGAATATTCAACATTAAGAATTCCAACATTTTATTTGCTATATTTACATTTGAAACAAAAACAAAGCATGACATCTCTTACATTATTATTCTTTTGAGAAATCAATTTTTTATGATATTTTTCAACAGGAATTACCAGTACAGGCATATCAAGAAGTGTATCTCTAGGAATTATTTAATACTTCCATTATAAATTGAAATGTTTATTAAAACTACAAGCAGTAGTATTATCACACCAATTATTTAGCTACATTTAAAAACTTAAGTAAATATCTGATTTGACATATAAAAACCCAAAACTGTTGGCTACTCGTACCGTGGAGCAGAAAAAGCTAAAAACCAATATGAATTTTGTTACCTCAATTACTGTAATTGTAGCCAGTCACATGACTCTGCTTTGAAGTATCTCCACTACTGATTAATTCCCTCTGTGTATTATTTTCTTAATTCGTGGACATGATGAAAAGTCTTTACAGGAACTCTAAAATACACAAGTATAGTATGACTAGGACTGGATCAAGTCATGTTATGCTGTTGTAAGGAATGTATTAGCAATCAGATAACTTGTACAAATAAAGAGAAGGAAGAAAAAATATAGCATATAATTAGCAGGGAAAAATCTACACATCAGAGTTGAGAGAGGAAAAAAAGACAGCAAAAGCAGACTGCATAGCCAGCCATAGCTCAGGACATCATATAGACAAATGTATCAGAACCAGCTGGCTCTTCCCACTCACCCTGACAGTGACCGAGCTTATGATCACCAACTCATGATGCGTCTACCTCTCCCTTTTTGTTACACTACAGCCTGTCATACACTGTTTCCACTCTACACAGTATGAGACATTAACTAAGATTACAATTAAAATATTACTTCATTGTTTTCTTTACAGATTTATTTACAGATTTCATCTGGAAGTGACCACATATAGTGAAAAATGTACTGTAATTTATTAAACAATAAATACACAAATACTTAGTACGCATACACCCAAGTCTAACACTAAAATTGAGTCAGGATGTAACCTATAAGATGTTTATTATAACAATAAATAAGAAGGTGATAAGAAAGTGTCTTGAATTTCTGGAAGAGTCTTTACAAACAGAAGAATGAATCTCCTTGTAAAGCTTTTTAAATTCCTAAGAACGATATAGAGAGCTCTTGCTGTCACTTTCAGAACATGTTGAAGAAGCTAATACGTTTCTTCTCTTCTACAAGACTTTAGTATGCTACAATTGATATGTAAAAAAAAAAAAACCACAAAAAACAGAAAAGGATGATAATCTTTGTGGTTAGTGGGGATCATACTAACAATTGTGAATAGTCAGTTGTGACTGACAAGGCAGTACAACTGCACTCCTAGGGAGCTAAATATTGGAAGGAGAGAGCAACTTCCTTTGAAAAGATTTGCAAAATCTATCAGATATTCAAGAGATCCTAAAGGCACCCAAAAGTATGTCAGCAACTGACCAAGGTATAAATGGTTCAATTTGGGACACAAACGGTTGGCTCCATACGATAACAGCCACATCAGTTTTGTACACATCACTGGCAAAAGATAATATTGTATATCCTTGTTATCCTGATAGACAATTTTATATTTATCAGAGTTACTGTTCCTTTTGTTTTGTATTCCTTTTTTCTGCTTACTATCATCAGGATCAATTACTAATAAAACTTCTACAACAACTCAGATGGTTGGACTAGATGATCTTGTAGGTCCTTTCCAACCTTGTGATGCTATAATTCTAAGCATTTGGAGACTGTGATCTTTCTGAAAACTACAATAGGGTACGTCCCAGAACAACAGAATGGTTGAAGTTGGAACGGTCTCTCTGGAGGTACATCCATCATGTCCAAAAATCTTAAATATCTCAAAAGATGAACATTACAACATATGTGGGTAACCTATTCCACTGGTCAGTTACCATCAAAGTCAAAAAGTATTTCTTGTTGTTCAAAGGAAATCTTCCATGCTTCAGTTTGTGCCCATTGCACCTCGTTCTCTCATTGGGCACCACTGAAAAGAGCTTCATTTAGTCTTGCAGTTTCCCTTCAGGTATTCACTTACATGGACAGGATCTCCCTCAAGCCTTCTCTGTTCCAAGATAAAGAGTCTCAGCTCTCTGAGTCTTTCCTCAGAGGAGAGATGCCCCGTGCCTATTATCCTCTTCATGGCCCTTTATTGAAGTCTGTCCGGTAACTCCAGGTCATCCCTGTACTAAGGAGCCCTGAAGCAGATGACTCAGCACTCCAGGAGTAGTCTGTCTCGCTCCAATTTATAGGAGGGAGAGGAGGTTCTTTTAATGTATGTATACCCGACGTGAGATTAAGAAGCAACGGTTCAAATGTTGGTCCAACCAGGTTTATTACAAGTCCTAATTAGGGAGATGGGGAAGTGGAGGACGAATACTATTACTAATTAAGGTGATGGGGAAGGGAAGGCGGGCGATAGAAAAGATAGGAAAGGAGCAAGAATTGCATAAAGCGGGGATAGTCACCACCAGGATCCAGCAGAGGTCCCGTTGTTCGATGGTCTGGGGCAGAGGCTCAGGGGAGGAGAGCAGCAGCAGCGTGGCCGGTCACAGGCAGCAAGACGGTGCAGGCACCGGGTAGGTCCGGGGAGAAGCCGTGGTGCAAGTCCGGGAGAAAGCAGCAGGTCTCCAGTAGCAGGCCCAGGAGAGTCCGTCAGCATGCAGATATTCCATAGGGAGGAATCTGATGGCAGACACCTTTCTTCTTCGGGAGAGAGCAGCAGCAGCAGCATGGCCGGCCTTAGGAAGCAAGCAGGTAGAGCACAGAGCAAGTCCAGGAGGGAGAGAGGCAGGTGGTGAGGCTTCTGTTGTCAGGAACCCTCCTTGCTCTTCATGAGGAATTCTGTTGTCAGAAAACCTCTTGGTCTTCATGAGGAATCTGTTGTCAGAAAACCTTCCTTGTTCTTCTTCATGAGGAATTCTGCTGTCAGAAACCTCCTTAGTCTTCATGAGGCATCTGTTGTCAGAAAACCTAAAAAACATGGTTGTTTGTCCCTTTTTTATCCTTCTTCTCCTGCCTACGTGACATTCCTGGGCGCTTGGGTAAGAGTCATGTGCAACACCTCCTGAGAGGGCCATCTCCTTCGAGATAAGCCCACACAAAAGAGTGCTTCCCAGCCATTAATCTGCAGCTTATCACTCTCTCGTTGCCCCTGGCCTTGTCCATCTGTGCTCCTCAGACAAAGGATTTCGCAACCCAGGCCCAGGACCTGTCCATCAGTGTTCTCCAGACAAAAGACTTCTCAACCTCTGGCCAGGGCTTGCCTGGACTTGTTCATCTGTGTCTTCCAGACCAAGAGTTTTTTTTCAGTCTTTGCCGAGGACTTGTCTGGACTTGTCCATCAGTGTTCCTCAGCAAACTTTGAGGCAATGGTATAAAAATAATAATCTCTTACATAGTCTCACTTAGCTGAGTACAGGGGAAGGATCACCTCTCTCAACTTACTGCCAATACTTTGCTTAATGCAGTCCAGAATACCATTAGCCTTCTTTGTGACAAGGGCACATTGCTGGCTCATGTTCTATCTTCTATTCAATAATACTCCCACTTGAGATGCAGATACACACCACCTCTTTAAAAACACCTTAGCCTTATAATGAATCTCTTCATGTACTGATCACTGAGTAGAAAGTCTTACATTATGTACATCCTCCAGTTAAGCATTATGGACTACTAAAAGTCTTTTTGGAAATACTTTATGTTCCATATTTTATATTGACTAAGTCAATTCCACATCCATATCAATACTGCATTACAATGAAAGACGATTCACGAGAGGTTTAACCCAATCTTCAGTTTCCATCAGACAAAGTTTACTTCCAGATTAACTACACTGGATGTCTTGATTAGTTCTACAAGGAAATGATGCCAAATCCAAGGGACATAAAGATTGTACTTTTTAAGTTTGATGCTTTTTTGTTCAACCATAAATTTTTGGTCCAGGCACATTCAAAAATGGAGGTAGACTTGTAGTCAAAACTTTCAAATCATGCTCCTTAAGCAAAATAACTGGAAATCCCTTAGCTCTCAAAAAAATCTAAAGGAATGAACATTCAGATAAAACAGATCTTCACCATAAATCTATATATAAATTCAGCTGATTACTTTTAAAGCTTAATAATTCACAAAAATCTGTTTTTTCTTCTTCTTGGCCAGAAAAAAAAAAAAAAAAAAAAAAAAAGACATCAGCATCAACAAGGCTTTATCCAGCATGTCTATAGTGACAATTTGTTTTGCTTTATGTTGTCAATTAAAATTCCTTTTATTTTTTTTTTGCTAAGTCAATGGAATTAGATTACTACAGAGACTTCATTACAGCCACAGACAGGACAGCAGCTGAAGTATGCAATTTTCTCCCTATGATGTCTGTCCTCACTAAACAGTCATTGGAATAATTGTCTATGTAAGGACAATAACTGTTTCCATCTTGAATATTGTCCTCCAATAAAATCATCACTTCACAAAAACGGATGCAAATGAGCTGGTCCTCTTACCACTATCATTTAGTAAGAACATTTATGGCTGTTCTGTATTTAACACATTTAATTGTAATATTCATTGCTCAATGAAGTTTACAGCATTTTAGCAAGAATAAATAATCTGAAATGAATAGAATCATATTTTCCCCACTACTCTGTGATTTGAAACATTTCTAAATAGTAAAACGCTGTACTAAATTTGTCAGAAAAGCAATTAAGACCAGTATCCAACATATTTTCCCTAATCTTATAGTCTTCCCTCGACATCAACTATCACCATCCCTGAAGACAGATTAATGAAGTAGATGGTACTTTCAATTAAGTCAGTAAGAATATCCATGTATGAATACAGCTCATACAGAATATAACACAGTGTAAATTTATCTTGTTCAACACAGCATAAAGTATGGTTTATACGTCCATAAATTTTGATATACTTAAAAAAAAAAAGTGACGAAATAGTATGAAGAGATGAGCAGAAGGGAACAAGGCCAAAAGTTCACATTACATTCCATTCTTATACCTATTTTGACATTCGGCATTTCTGACTTTTTTCCTTCCCTTGGCTACTCAAACTTAATAACTATGCCCCTAAAGTATTCTGAACAAGAAACAGCTGCTTTCTGGAGGTGTATTATTAGCCAATTAAATTCACTGATTTAATTCCATGTTTTCCAACAACAGCTGTGTGGGTAAAATTGAAGGTGTAAAGGAAATATCTAGATAAGAACTGAGAGGCAGCAGAGAAGTCAAGGCAAATTAGAGATTCTTAGTTCTGTAAAGGCCACTGAAACAAACAGGTATAAGCAGGAAGTGAGGAGAGAGGGACAGTAAAAAGAAGCATGTTAAATCCACATGAAGAATACAGAATAAGGAAAACTGATGATTTATTGGTATAATAAAAACACATGAGACAGGACAAAATCTTCCACACACATGCCCACTTCATGCTTGACCCAACACATAGGAAAATTTCAGGGAACGTAATTCAATGGAGTAAGTCTTGCTCCTGAAAAAAAGATGACCATTTGCATTCGCTGCAACTGTTGCTCTCAGAGAAGCATAAGACCATGTAGCTCTGAAACTAGAGATGCTAGGACAGAATATGAAACATAAAAATGCACGTGGCTCTGTTAAAAGACAGAGAGGCAGGCAGTTTTCTGAAATAATAATGCAGGTAGAGATTTTTACTTACTTTCCTGAAACTAGAAATGAAGATTAAATGAGACTCATCCCACACAGAGTGTGTTCTCCCTGGCACGAAAAGATGACAACTCAGTATAGCCTGAAGAAGAGAAGACTGACTGGAATGAAAGAAGTTACTTTTCTTTTCTAAAAACTGAGATACTGAAGCAGTATCTAGCAGCTACTCCATTTGGTCTTGTGAGGTACTAGCAAGCACAGCTGTAAGAAGGGAAGAAACCTCTGGAACTATATTGAATCAGCTTTATGAATAGCCAATGTGCAGCTGCACACTGCAAGAAGGTAGGGTCAGCAAAACGAAAAACTGACAAAGATGAAACACTGATTAGCTGGAGTACTCAGATGTCATTAGTCAGTAAGTTCACAAGAACAGAATATTTAAAGGAAATTAGTCACAGCAAAAAGTCAAAAACTCCTAATGGTTTAGAATGCAGAAAAAAAAAAAAGAAAATTTTGAAGATACTAGTGTGGAAGATAGCTAACAGCTATAATAAGAACAACATGCAGATGTCCTCAGGCAGTCTGTTCTAGCCCCACGAGTGATTCATACTGGAATTTGTAAGAAATTAGATGTCCACGGACAAGGGCAAAACTGAACAAGCAGTGAGGAATATTCACATGATCCAATCAGTGTAGTTATGCAAGGGAAGATTGTATGGAAAAAAGAAAAGCACTAAAAAAGGAGAAGAGACAACCGAAGATAAAAAAAAAAGCCACTAATTTTACTGTAAACAAAGAACTGAAAGAGAAGCCAATTATTCACTGTTAAAACTAACAAGATTAAGCTAATTCTCTGTGTATTTTGAGGAACCAGCTAGGGCATCAGCAGAAAAAACCTTAGTATAACCTAGGAACGAGCTGTGGCTTTCAAAGCAAAAAGCAACTCCTACTGAGTACGATCTAGAACATTCATGAAACTTCTAGAGGCAGCTAAAATTGGCAGCAACACAACAAAATACAAAATAAACAAATAAATAAAAAGGAAGATATTTCTTCAATAGTTTATCACTTTATTATACTTGTCTTATCAATAAGCAAAAGCTTCACCAGCTTCCTTTAGATAACAACAACTTAATGTTACTCTTCCAAGTTTATTTAGCTAGTTTAAGTTTGACAGTACTTAAGAGTCAGTCATGAACATTCTCAACAGCATCTCAATAGGAATTATTAACATATGCAGCAAAAAGAAGATGATGGAAGCATGGTGGGAACAGAAAAGAATCTCCAGTTTGATCAACTTCCTATACTTCATCTATGCTTTCATCAAGGAACCAAACCTCCAAATCAAAAATGTTCAAAACAGTTCCTCTTCTAGTGAAAAAAAAAATATAGTCAAAATTCAATTTTGCATACTGAAAGTATTTCCCTATTTTATATTTCTGATTCTGATTATTGTCTACAAATAATTTCTAGCTTTTATCTTTAGTATCAAGAGAATACTGCTAGCTTATGTTGCAATAACATAGCAGCAGAGGGGCAGTTCAATTAAACGGCGTCTGACATGGAAACTCAGATGAAGAAAAGGTGTGTCAATGAATTCGCTCCTTTGGAAAAGATGGCACCCGCTGACATTTACTGATGCTTGCTGAATGTGTATGGAGACTGAACAGTGGATGTGAGTGCAGTGAGTGGTGTCTTTCATATTGCTGTCACCACTGCTGAAATACAAGCCACATTCTGGACGGCACTTCAGATTTTTACAAGCATGGCATGCAGACTCTTGTTCATTGCTGGTGAAAATGCACAGATAATGGTGGTGACCCTGTGGAAAGACAGTGTTTTGTAGCTGGGAATGTGTTCTCTATACCTATTGTAGTTTTCATGGAAATAAATAGAAGGTATTACTTTCACTCCAACCTACATATTATCAGAAATCACCATGTTTTATTCACCAAACAGCACAAAGTGCATGTAACGTGCAATAAACACATATTTCAGTCTGACTGAGTGTTTATGGTAGGCACAAGTGGTGAAGTTAGCACTGCACCACACCCTCTCCTCCACAGTGTTCCGTTGTCATCTATACAATCCAGCTTGAACTATGGACAATCAACTTGTGAAAGCTCTTGGGGAGGTCTCAAAAAGCTGACTATGATGGTATTATTGTGGATAATTCACCATTCTATGAACTGAACTATTTTAAACATTGCTTCTGAATTTATGTCTAATAACCTGTAGTAGTTTGAAAAGCAGATACCAAAATTTTTACACAGTAATCGCTTTGTTTTAAAATTGAATAGCATTATCATAGTATTTCAATTAAAACATAATTTTTTTTCTTTTAATACATATTATCTCAAAATAAAACAAACAAACAAAAAAAAGTGTAATCTGAAAGTATTGCTTAGAGTTACTGGATAGGAAGACTTCTAAAGTCTCTACAACTTCCTACCCACGCTTGATACAAAAACTGAGAGTAGGAACAAACAATTTTCTAAATCTCTCTGATTCTGAAAGATGTAAGTTAGGCAAGTGCAAGATTAGTCTCAGTACATATTACTGGCAGGAGGGAAGAAGGCTATTTAAACTCTTAAACAACACATGCCAACTTCATCCCTTCTTAGTCATATTGTTCTCATTGCCTTTGTCATTTGGACAGAAAACTCCCATTTGTTACAAGACAAAACAAACAAAACAGTGAAAACAAGGAAGCAAAGAGAAGAATAGGAAAGAACAATGTGCCCCAAATTAATTAACTGTCAGATCCGGTTTACAATACATATACCCCTAATAATCTCTGCCAACCAAATACAAAGTTTAGAACCATCTGGAAGTGAAAATCTAATCTTTATCGATAGCTCTATTTCAGGGACACCAGTCATTTCTAGTATTACAAAAAATCTGATTTTACATGGAAACTTCCAAATTAAATCAAGTCTCTCTAAGGTGCTTTTGAATATTTTAATAATTGATATTTATTTTTTTTAAAGTTTTATAAACATGTTCACATACTTAAATAAAAGTACTCTTTTCTCATAGTGAAATGTCTTGTATTCACCAGAGAAAAAAATGTACCGTCCAATGAGGAAATGAAATCTACTAAAATTTCTGCTAAGTCAAGTTAAATTGAAGAAGTGGTGTAATTTTATTAATAACTACTTTTGAAACTACCATCCATAGGGCATATAACAAAACAAGTTACACGATTAATTGCCCATTTCTAAAATACACACTATATCAAAATTTCCCTGAAGATAAATTGGTCTTTTAAAAAATAGCATAATAATTTATTTTCATTTTCAATTATCTGTTCATCCATATAACATACAACACCAGCCACATGAGGACAAAAGCATAGAGGTTTCTAAAAGCAGCTCATTAAAAAGGTCTTTGTTCCAACAGTACTCTATTCTACATAACTACTGCTGCCAACACTTCCTGGCATGGTGACGGGATGCTTTACACTATCTGAAATAAGTGAAGATAACACAGTGGGAAAAAAGAGAAATTTGACGCTAATCCTGTAAGAGGCTTTGCAATGGTAGCCTATGCTCCTTACTTCTGCAGAAAGCTTTTCATTCTTGGAGTAAACCCTTCAGCAGCAGTACAAAGTTCCCTAAGGTCTTCAACACAAGAGAGTGTCACGTATTTTAAAAGTTTTTTCCCCACAAATAACTGAAAATACATCAAAATGCATATGCTATATTAAATACATAGAATTTGTTCAGAAAAGAAGGTAATAATATACAGTGCAGTGTTACGGCAGAATTTTTAAGAAATTCTGATACATGGCTTTGAAATATTTGTGCTTAAAAGTAAACAGTTAAGATTAAGTAATAGTTTACACGCAGAGGCATTAGTGGAAGAAATTTGCTGTAAAATGTTGCCTTCCAGTACCTAAAGGGGGCCTACAGGAAAGATGGGGAGGGACACTTTATCAGGGAGAATAAGGATTGAACAAAAGATGATGGCTTTTAACTAAAACAGTGTAGGTTTAGATTAGATATAAGGAAGAAATTCTTGACTATGAGCAGGGTGTGGCACTGGAAGAGGTTGCCCAGAGAAGCTGTAGACATCCCATCCCTGAAGGCATTCAAGTCAAGGTTGGACAGAGCCCTGAACAGCCTGCTCTGGTGGGTAGCAACCAGTCCATGGCATGGAGGATGGAACTAGATGATCTTTTAGGTTCTGTCCAAACCAAGGCATTCTATGATTCTAAGGCTTTAAGATTAATCCTTTTTTTTTTAATATCCTTCTTAATACTCTCATCTTTTCAATTTGTAGATGACTTTGTTCTGAAGATGATTTTTTCTTATATTTATTTCTAACAAGAATAAAGAAATTAAGAAATGATGAGCTATGTGAGCTAAGGTCGTAGCTCTTTTGCAATATAATATTAACTTACGTCCCTTTATACTTCTTGCAGGAAGATTTCAAAGTGAGAGCTTTGGCTATTTTTAAATTAAACTGCATTGTGAAGTCATTTTTTTTAGGTAATATGAAAAGTATGATTTAGTACCTGAAGCCACAAAAGAATGCATCATTACTCCTAGCCACACAGATTTGCTGATGCCACGTTCAATTATTTTTAAATGAAATTCCATTTTTAAATGAAATCTAACATAGTTGATAAGGAAAAACTGAATGGCGATGTACATCACATAATGGCCTGATTTGGGAACTTCAGAATTGCCAACAGTATTTTTAGGAAGCGTTTAATCTATTCTTCTGTCATATGGTACTTACTGCACACCAAATGTTTCTTTATTCTAAGTTTCCTGAAGTAAACTTCAAAGAGAAGCATGAAAGGCAATGCATTTCTTTCTAGCCATATTAGTATTTGCTTGCTTGAATAATTGTGTTGTGTTGTATTTGACAGCCAAATTGCCTCTTGTCATTAGTAAAAACAAACTTTTAATTTATGCTCCATTTTCATACTGCTAACATTTCAGACGTTCAAATTTTTAGAAAGCTATATGGCAGGTACTGTTATAAAGGAAACTGAAATAATTTACGATTTCTCCCTCCTCATCTTTGGTATAACCTGTAACTTTAAACAGAAAGGTAAAATAAGTATTTTAGGTGACTATGCCCAATATTTATTTTCCCCTTAGTATGATCAGCAAACCTGGTAGCTTGGGGGAAGAGAGGGGGGAAAAACAGCACATGGCTCTCAACCATTGCACAGGAACTCTAATTTTTACAACTCTAAGAACAGCACAAATCCAAAATGCTTTTGAAAGCTACACAAAGTCTAAAATACTCCTTATTAAGCAAGTATTAGTTAATTTTTCTTGCATTAATTTCAAAATTACCATTATTTAATCAATCATTAATCTTAAAAAGCCTTGAAACTTAAATGTAATATAGAATTAAAACAAATTATTCGTCAAAAGGATAAACCACGTTCTCTGCAATTTTCTTCATTAAACAACTACCATAAGAAAATATATTTTGTAATTTAAACACTGCATTTCAATTTTTACCTAAACGCTGAAGTTTCTTGGCACTTTCAACAAAAAAAAAAAAAAAAAAACAGTCACTTCCTTATACTTTCTAAAGCTGATAACGTTCACTAATATGCACTTATATGGATTTGGAAAACAATAAAAAAGAATGAAGTAGATATTTCATCCACTGTGAAGTAAAAAATTTGATAGTGAACCATGGATACATACATCTAAAATCCAAGGACAATCTATTAAGATATGCATATACACACACACACAATCACAAAATAAAGGAAACCTGTTAACAGAATTTTCTTACTTAATGTGAAATATCTGCCAGGAAAGAATTAGTGGAGAATCCTAACCAGGCTATTTACAATCATAACTACACCAATGAACATGATGTGTAAAACAAACACATACACAAATCTGGAGATTCACATCATTATCAATCAGGACACAATGAGAAAAAACAATTTTTAAGTGCTTTTAAACATATTGAAACATACATGTCAACCAAAAGATTGTGCTGTTAAGCATTCTGTGATTTGAGAAACTAAGACTGCTCTTTGATGACCAGTGTGACCAGATGCTATCCAGTGTTTTTCATACATTATAGATATTATCAATAATTGTGCTATTTTACAAATAGGATTATCTGACAGGATTAGTTAAATAGAACCATCAACAAGTAGAGAATTACTGGCTTATCAAAAAAAAAAAAAAAAAAAAGTAAAAAGAAAAATTATCACCAGAACATTCAAAATTGGTCAATGTTTATATGTCTGATGAATCATAGGTATTTCATCCTAGCAGGCCTTAGATGGAATTGTTTTGGGATTAATATTGCTTAATCAATGGCCTGGAAGATAACACAGTACTACATAAAGTCCTAACATTAAGCCAAACTTCGGTGCAAAAAAAAATAAATAAAGACTATCAAAGTTTCAAAGGACACTCTCCTTTAAAATTATTTCAGTTCAACTTATTCTCTTTTCCTATACTTTGTATCTTATATATTTAAGATTGAGTCTTCCATCTAACTATGGCTAGTATTTCTCATAGTTCTATTCCACCTGTTACACATATGTACCCAAACTGATACTATTATATTTTACTGATAACCTTAAATAGCCTTAGGTTACATTATTTCCTCACCGTATCTAATATTTCTTAAGTCGTTTCTGTGAAACCATCTAAGTAAGCATGTGATTGGCATCCTGTTGAATACAGTGTGTACCTGCTCACACTGACAAAAGAAGCTAATTTCTTTCCAGGAAAGTGATTCAAGGAACAACAAACCATTGAGCACAACTTCTATTCCTGGCAAGCTCTTAAAAGTCTGTTATAGAGAATAATATCATTTGGTACACAACTGAGCATGCTTTGTTGGAAAGAGTCAGCCAACTTCTCCAAAGGAAAATCCTAGCTAAGAAAACTGCTGAATGTTCAAGGAAGCAATAGGTAAGGACATGGATAAGGGGAAACAGTGAGCAAAACTAATTTGGATTTTCAGAAAGGCACTAAGAAGTTTTCACAGAAAAATTCCAGTAGATGAAGAAAATGTTTTTGGTAACGATTGGTACCAGGTTCATTCACTGACTTCCCAATGACATGGAGAAGGCAGTACGCTATGTAGTTTGCTTCTGCAAGTCATACTGAGATCTTCCGGGTAGTGGGTTAACTCCTGAAGATTGCGTGAAATCAAGTGAGTGGGCAACATTGTAGCATGTGGCTTTTGGAACTGATAAATTCATGTACTGGTCAATCTAAACTATGCCTAAATAACCATGAACTCACAATCAAGAGCTAAAACAAAGGAAAGGGATCTAGAAGTCACTAGCAGTATTTCCCTGAAATCATCAGCTTAATGTACAATGTACAACAAAAGCAAATAAAGAGAATCTTTTAGGAAAAATATTGGGAAGGAACTGTCATTCTGATGCTGTCAAAAGCCTTCATTAGCATTTTCCTACAACTTGTCATTTGCCATGGATTTGATATTTTAGTATAAATAACAGCTGTTTTGAAATAAATCATGAGATACTTCCACATTACATTCTTTAGGACAACTCCACAGATGGAAAAGTTTTTTTTTTTTTAAAAAAAAGCCATATTCATCACAGCATTAAAATGAATCATCAAGTCTCAAACATTAAGTTAGACTGATGATTTACTCCTTCCTTAAAGTAACTTTCTTATAATTAATTTTATTCACTTTTTATCTTCTACAAAAAAAGTGAAAATTGTCCAATACTTGGTGTTGGATTTATCTAATATAAAATCACAAGAATTACAGAGTTAGATATCTTCAGAGGCAAATAACATTGATATGAATTAATATGTCCAAATAAATAATTTCTGTTGCTAAAAAGAAGCAGTCAAAAATCTTAGCCAGCATTCAATTTTCTGAAATATCTAAAAAGCCACTTAAAGGAACAGAATTACTGTGATAAGTGAGATGAGTGTTAATGTTACAAGGGCAGTAACTAACGAGAGAAATTCAGTGCATACTGCATAAATACTTCTAAAATAATGGAAGAGATATTACCAGATAAATCAAGCGAAAAGTGACTCATTAACCATCAATATAAGAATCATTAATATCCATTCATTTTATGTTGGTGTCATCTTGTTACTATTACATTTTGCACAGACTTCTTGAGATAAATATTAAAGATATTGTAATAAACTGATTAAGGAGATAAATATTTGAAGAGGAAATGTTTTTTATACACACACACACACGTATCATGTTAACAGTGAAACAGCTTATTGGAAAATCATTTTAGATTGAGATGTAGAAATGGAGCTTCCTTCTCTCCAAAATTAAAAATTGATTAAAGCAATTATTTAATCTCAAGATGACACTGACATTTCCTTTATTGTATTTATGAACATCACTAATGTAACAGGGGTTACAGTCCAATACCATTTAAAGATTATCACTGCATCTAAATGTATAAATTACTGAAAGGATTCCAAAATATGCTTATGCTACACACACAAGTTCAGTCTCTGTACTTTAACATAAAAACACGTCTAGCAAATAAGGGCACAAATCAGCAGGATCAGTTCAATTTTAAACCTTATCATTTTTCTGACTAATGTATCCTTCTGTTTTCTATTTTCTAAACTAGTCTTAGTTTGAAGTGAGAGCTTTCTTCTCGTCCTGTAGGTGCTAATCTAATTCAGTCCGTCTGTCTACTTTTATTGTACCACTACCTATCCAGTTGGTAAAGACTGGGAACTTAAATGAGCTCATTCCTAGGACATTATCCTCAGACTTGCTGCTACATATTTATTATCTGTTTCCTACAGCTCTCATTAAGAAAACCAATAAATAACTAATAAAATGACTTCAATGGAATTTAGTTCAATTTACCTAAGTAATAAACCTCTTATTTTTGGCTTCCCATTGCTAGAGAAGTTCCCTCAGCTTCAGAAGTTATGGCAGTGTCTAATGGATGAGAAATACTCTGTCATGCGCTATCTCGTCAGCCATACACTGTCAGGCTTTGTCTCTCCATCCAGAAATAAGAACACTTCCAGAAAACCTCTGCCTAAGTCTGTCTTCATCTGTCTGCCACCTGATCAAAAGTTTCCTCTTTAACTCTCATCATCTTTTCTAGTGTCCATAGAAGCCCCTTGTTCACTCACATCATTTTGGAAAAGCTTTTTCTGTTATGAAATCTCATAAAGCCTACAATGTACACGATTTAAACAGGTAGATCCTCATATACCTGGCAAGGACATTTCTCCGGACAGTTTAGAAAAAGTCAAAATGACCAAAAGAATTGCTATGAAAGCATCACAACTTATATGACTAATAAAGGTATTATTTTAACCCACTTCAATATGCACAACACAAAAAGTCAACATTTACAAAAATCATGTCATAAAACAGTGAAATATTTTGGAATAATATACGTTTTCAAGAGTTTAGTAAAGTCTCCCCAGAGATAATATAATTTTGGAATACCTCAGATTTCAAAAGCCACTTTTAGAATTGTTTTCTTTACAAAAGACATTTGTATTATTCATTTGTGATGATCGATAAGATCGCTAGAATGTTCTACTTACAGGCTTACTTTTTTCCAAATATCAAAATGTGAACACCAAGTTGTAGAAAAACTCTTACCCTCATAAATGTCTATTTCTGAGCTAACACGTTACTACGACGATACTCAAGGAATTGCAGTATACCTCCCAGATTTAACAGAACCTTTCACAGATGTCTGGGGGAAATGGCCAGTACAGCAGTCTTTAGCACTTTCTTGGGACTGAATTGATGCATAGGCTGATCCTGGACTTCTCTGCTGCACCAGCAGACATTATATTCCAACTTTAACTATTGTTATTTTTGTATGCATTTCAGTTCCACGTGTTGTAACAATTGTTTAGCCATTTCAAGAAACAATACAAAAAAAAAGAACACAAATTTCTGTGCTGTTTTGAAAAATTCAATCTTTTTAGGGAAGTCTTTACACTCATAAAACACAGTTTTAGTTGACTAAATAGGGAACATAAGATTCAGCTAGAAAGGTACTAACATTTTGAGAAGTGACCAAGTAATTATATAAGCATATAAGTGTTTCTTAGCATAAGTACAAATCTCCATCTTTATTTTTTGCAGTAAGTTAAAAATTGACAGTATATTTACCTACTAAATTAAGTCAGTGATTAGCATATTTCAATCAGAAGTAGCAACTTTTTCTGGGAAATGAAGCACCCTAACAATTACAAGATTATCAAAACATTCTAAAGCTCCTCAAATGCACAGTGAAGGCTTCAATATGAAAATAAGTTTATAAAATAACGCTGCAATAAAGCAGTGTCACGTATCTCTGTATATCTATGAAATAAAGCTTTACTCTGAAAGTGAATTTGAGATAATTTTAAGAAAAATTCATCAGCAAACCAAGGGCATATTGATGAATCAGTACTGATCCTACAGTCATACTCCTTAGAATAGCCTTTAGCCTTGAATTTTTCCAGTAGAAACATCAATTAAATGGAAAGATTGCATGAGTTCTGAGTTCTATATCTTATTGAAATACCAAGACATGTCATACTGGATGTCAAAGCTACAAACATATATTGGGGAGAAATTTATATTTTTATATATTTATATTTAAGCTTATTTAAATATGGAGCTGGTAACTTAAATGAGATTTTACTATACTAACAACTGAAGTAATAAAAATTAGACAAAGAAATTTGAAAGGAGAGAAAAGAGATCCAGTTGGTTCTTTTAGGCAATCTTCTCACCTACCAATATAGCAGAAAGCATTTATTCAGTATTTTCCACAGATGCTACATTTCAGTGTAAGTCTTTGAAAGGAACAGTTAACATTACATAAACAAGACAATTTTTGGTGAGCTATTTAAATTAATTTTGAAGAAAGAAAAAAAAAATAGATAAGAGGCAGCCATTGCTTTTACTGTGCATATTTGAAAAACATTCCCTAGAGCTAAGCTGCATATGCATAGTGAAAGAAACACTAAAGTTGTGATGATAAGATTTTGTGTAATTGAAAGTCCACTGGGAACTGTTTTTCAACTGTTTTCTATGTACATGTCTTTTTATGTCATTCACACATAAATTTAATTTGTCTTTTGGTCTTCAAGATAACAAGCTTCTAAAAATGGTATATTTCTGTTCTTTTTTATAAAATAACCTGAACATTTCTGCTTGGATAAGAAATTCAAAAATGCGCAATGAACAAAGGCAATTAGAAGTTTTTTTTTTTAACTATTGGCTAGCAAAACTTTGATATGGAGTACAAGTATTCTGTAATAATACCTTTCATCATGTATTACTGAAAAGAAATATATTTCTTATACTGTGCATATAAAATGAGCTATTTCTTTGAACCTAAAAACTCTCTTCTTTTTTCTTTAGTTCTACTAGAACTGACAACTCTATTCTCCCACCTATTTTAACTTCACAATTATAAGACACACAGTTTCTAGAAGAATTTTCCATCTTTCCAAAGTATTCCTAAATGTCCCAAACTGTTCATTGTCCAGAATCCAAATTAGTACATCTCCAAGCAGAAGTGACAGAATTATACTGACCTATGTATCATAATTTCATTCTCATGACTGAGCACTATTTTCTCATTTTGGTAAAGCAAGTAAACAGTTTTTCAGCCGTTACTAATATCATTTCTTTATCCTAACTAGATATATATCAATAGGTAATGAGTAGAACACAACAATGCTCTGCCAGCATATTTCTCCAAATATTAGCAATGTCTCTGTTGTAAAAGCCTAACGAGAAAAACACTGCTGCTGAATAACCTCATAGCAAGAACAATACATTAATGTTTGCTCTAAATATGTTCTTATTATTTTTTAAACCTGAATACAGCAGAATTAATATTACAATGAGGCTTTTTTAATCCAGTTTTGAGCATTTCATTTCTTCAAATAAGAAAACAAATAATAATGATAATCAAAGCTGAAATTGAACATTTATCAGTGTCTGGAATAGTGAAAAGTATTTATTTCTTCAGGGTGCAAGAGCTAGCAGCCTGGTAAATTCCTTTTTACATTCACATGACCAGAGTTAAATGCAAACATGACATTAGATATTGGTTTGTGTTGATTCCTGTGTAGATAAAAAATCTGGGAAAGGTTTAGAGCCCTTGCAGGAAAAAAAACAAGACAAAAAAAAAAAAAAAAAAAAAAAAAACAAAGAAAAATGCACTTTATATTTACAGACACGGCAAAAGAAGAACAAAATACCAAGCAGTTATAATCTCTTGTAACATGTTACAATGCACTTTGTTCAGCAAGTAGAAGCTGTTCTCAGAAAGAAGGTAACTTGAATGACTGAGAAGACATGCTTATTTTTACTTTAGTAATAAAATCAAAAGAACCATTCAAAATTAACAGTGGATTACAATAAACTCCTCTATATTATGTTTACTATCTTTATAAATCTCTCCTGTTCAGAAAAATGTTGTGGTCTGTTTCCTTATTCTTTATTTCTCCAAACATTATAATTTACAAATAGTCCTTATTAATTCTCCTATAGTATGTACTCCTATAGAATGTAACACGATTGTAAAAAGAACCCAATCCCTGCAGAGCTTTCAGTGCAGTGGACGCACCACAATTTCTCTTCTTTATTTAAACTTCTGAATTGTGTACAAGTATTAATGCTTTTAGACTACTTTGATGATAATGAAAAGCATGCTGCGAAATCCATTAGTAACAGAAAGGTAGTAGCTGTATTTAAATGCGTAAACAAAGTTGAAAAATTGTAGCAATTAAGTGGACAAAGGTTCAAAAGGATAAAACTTATGTATAGAGGAGATGGGAGAAATAAATGAGGAAGAAGCAGACCAAAACATTGTTCTGAAAATCTAAGATCTATTAACATAACAAACAAACAAGATAGTAACTGAGTGCCTCAACTACCAAAAAGAAAATACAAACATATATAAATAAGTGCTTGTATGTTTTTTTGGTTTAGATAAACACACTTTGGTGATTTGCAATGTCTTGTTCATGCTTACTGAACAAACGTGGAGTCCACAAAAAAACTGAAATAAGAATGAAGTCTGCCTCATGTTTTTGTAACAGACAGAATTTTAAGCTAAAATAGAACAAAACAAATCTGAGACGTGAACAAATTCCTAGACGTGAAGTTTGGAACATAATCACATCACAATTTTACTGTTCAAAGCATGGAACACGGATTACACAAAACTTCATCTGGTGAATCAGACTCTTCTGCTGCATTTTGCTCACACTGTGTGTTGGATACTGACTTCCAATAAATTTTACTGCAAATACTTCTCATTTTGAGAAAGAGCTAGTTTGGGTATCAGATTTGTTAGTTTCCTGGAATCTCTTTATTATTAAAATAATTTTCATCAATTCTACACTGCTTGTTCTCTCACTAGCCTTTGAAACTGTAAGCTAAAATTTCATTTCCACGCTAATTGAAGATAAATAATTTTAAATAAATTAAATATCAGCTAAATTTTATTGCTGAACTCCATGGAAATATATGCACAACTGTTAAATTTTCAAGAAGTATTAATTTTGGAATCCTTCTTTAGCTGTAAACCTAGATTTAAAAAAATGACAAGAGAAAAAATAATAACAGTTCTGCTTTAAGAATGTTATTTCATACCTACGTTGATTTACTTAAACTAAATATTTAAGACTTTTTCCATTGCTCAATGCCGCGGATAAGTCAGGGTGTGGTATCCATCAGCGCGGGGAAGCAAGACGAACTCAATATGAGTGAACAGCTTCGTTTATTCTTGTCACACGCGTGATATATATTGAGTACAAGATACATGCTTATCAGACATGGCAAGATATGATTGGTTACACCTGAGAATACATAGTTGTTTACACTGCTTTAATTAGTTCTAAACTTGGCAAAGAACATTGCCTCTGATTGTCCGAAACCATCCAGATGTTCCAGCCCACTCAGGCAGGATGTTCCTTTACTCTTTATCGGACATGCAATTCTATTTTTACCCACTACTCCCCCCTTGGTTCCTAACAGCTTTAACTCATAAACCAGCTTGGACAGCTCTCCACATGTCTGCACACCCGCAGCTCAAGACAAAAATAAAACCTGAGGCTGGCCTTACACTCAGTGCTTTTTGTCACTGCTCATAAACTAGCATTACCAAAAACCTGCAAAAGAAGAAAACATCTAACAATGGTATTTGATAGATATTCCAGGGAACATGGCTGTTCAGTAGTAGTACTTCCAGATTTTTGCAGATCTCATTCAAAGTGCCCACAGGCAAGAGTTAGTACAGTTCTCTTTCTGATTTTCAGGCTTCCAACTTCTAAAATTGTGCATTTTTCTTCTCCAGATATTGTTTCTAAGTCTAAGTTCCAGGCCCTCACCAAAAATAGAAATCCCTTACACAAGGTTAATGCTATACAGTGTTACGCAATACCTCATATTAGTTCTGTTTGTGTAGCATAGATAAATAAACGAAATGTGAGAAATAATGTTTCTGGGTATGGGTAGCTGATAAATTACCTCTATTTCTGATGCATATACATACACAGGGCCTTTTGTTCTGTGTTGGGGAAGATGCATACCCCTGTGTAGTGTTCCATGTAACACAGTTTGACTTTTGTACTTAGAAAGTCAAGTATTCTCTCTAACTCTAAACAGTAAAACTCAAACTGGACAGTGACAGACAACTGCACTCTCACCTACCTCCCATTTCTTTCCCTGGTTAGGAAAGATTGATTTATTCACTACTTAGTGAACAACCACTTAAACTGACTTCATACATAGAGTATCCCTCTATCACTAATACTGTTTTGCCAGGGTTTTGTGGTGTATTTCTTTTCCCCAGTTCATTTTAAAAATACGCTTCCTACTGTCTCCCAATATTTCTGAAGCTCAGATATATTTTTAGGGTGATGTGAATAGATTCTAAATTAGCCTGCTCTTTCAGTGCTCTTTACCCAGCAAGTCAGTGCCAGAGTGCAAAGTACTCTGCCAGCAAGAGCAACACCAGACTGCAGAATTCACAGGAGATAGAATAAGGGCACCCCAGGAAAATAATTCAGAGTACTGGAAATGCAGAAAAGCGTCCAACAGAATCTACTGTTTGGGAAGACTCATAGCTTAGGTATCCAACAGGACTATACAACAGAAAGAAAACAAAAACACGTAGCTATAAAAAGTTAATAAAGCATTTAATAAAAGTGTTATAAACAATTCAGTAGAAATGAATAATTACTGATTCTTAAATAAGATAGTACAATATAACAAGATCCCCTACAAGGAGAATACTGTTAGCAGCATTTCAGTTCTACTATCCTGAACAAGTGCACATTACACGTTGCCTCTTAAGAACACTAGTACTTTTGCTCAATCTTATTAATTGAAAAGATCTAAAGAAAAGAGGCTGCACAAATCCAGTTTTGTTTGTTCTAAACAACCACGGAGATAGATTTGCAATTCTAAGCACAAGAAGATTACTAAATAATTCTTCTGCAGTGCTGTTCATTTGCATAATTAAAAGCTGGCAACTCTTCATTCAGCGTTCATTTCCTTTACCTACTTGTAATATTTTCCAGCTTTCTCTGCGTACATAATTAAAAGGCAAAATTTACAACTTCTAAATAAATAATACTAATCAGCAACTATCTAGTCTAAAATTTATAAATTACTACTAACATTTTTTTTTTGCTTTGCATTATAGTTATCTCTACCCCCTAAATTAGCCAAGCTTCGTCCTGAACTCAAGTGTTGAGCTTTTCCTGCCACTCAAATTACAGGTCCAGAGCTGTTCTGTTCTTGATTTGTTCAAATCAAGAAGCAGTGTAAGTACACTGTATAATAAGTATACAGTGATTCACGTGTAGACAGTTAGAGAACTCCTCCATCTGAATTGTCACAAGTCCATTGGACCTGACAGGCTCCACCCTAGGGTGCTGAAAGAGCTGGAGGAGGTGATTGCTGACATGCTCTCGGCCATATACCAGCACTCCTGGTTATCTGGAGAGGTCCTAGAGGATTGGAGGCTTGCCAACGTGACTCCCATCTACAAGAATGGCTGTAAGGAGGATCCGGGGAACTACAGGCCTGTCAGCCTGATCTCAGTACCAGGGAAAGTTATGAAGCAAATCATCCTGGGTGAGATCACACAGCATGTGCATGGCATCCAGGGGATCAGGCCCAGCCAGCACAGGCTCATGAAAGGCAGGTCATGCTCGACCAACCTCATCTCCTTCTACGACTGAGTGACCAGACTGGTAGACAATGAAAAGGCTGTTGATGTAGTCTACTTAGACTTCAGCAAAGCCTTTGACACAGTCTCTCACAGTATTCTTCTGGGGAAGCTGGCTGCCCATGGCCTGGACAGGTATATCCTTCTTTGGGTAAGGAACTGGCTAGAGGGCTGTGCCCAGCAGGTAGTAGTTAATGAAGTCCAGCTGGTGACCCATTACAAGTGGAAAGCCTCCATACCAACCCCTGGGGGACATCTTGTTTAATATCGTTATTGATGACCTAGATGAGGGGATTGAGTGTACCCTCAGTGAGTTTGTAAACAACGCCAAATTGGGAAGTAGTGTCAATCTACCTGAGGGTAGGGAGGCCCTTCAGAGGGATCTCAATAAGCTGGATCGCTGGGCTGAGGTTCAACAATGCCAAGTGCCTGGTCCTGCACTCTGGCCCCAATAATCCCATGCAGCTATATAGGCTTGGGGATGAGTGACTGTGAAGAGGAAAGGGACCTGGGGGTGTTGTGTTCAGCTGAGCATTAACCGAGCCAACAGTGTGCCCAGGTGGCCAAGAGGGCCAATGCCATCCCTGCCTACATTAGAAATAGTGTGGCCAGCAGGAGCAGGGAGGTAATCATCCCCCTGTACTCAGCACTGCTGAGGCTGCACCTTGAGTACTGTGTTCAGTTTTGGGCCCCTCACTACAAGAAAGGCATTGAGGCCCTGGAGCATGTCCAAAGAAGGGCAACAAAACTGGTGAAGGGTCTGGAGCACAAGTCTTATGAGGATCAGCTGGGATTGTTTAGTCTGGAGAAGAGGAGGCTTGGAGGAGACCTCATTGCACTCTACAACTTCCTGAAGGGAGGCTGTGATGAAGAGGGGTTTGGCCTCTTCTCCCAGGCAACAAACAGGACCTGAGGAACCGGCCACAAGTCGCACCAGAGGAGGTTCAGGTTAGACATAAGGAAAAACATTTTCTCTCAGAGAGTGGAATGGCCTGCCCAGGGAGGCAGTGGAGTTCCTGTCCCTCGCAGTGTTCAAGAGGCATCTGGATGAGGAGCTGCGAGATATGGTTTAGTAGCTTGTGGTAGCAATGGGAGAATGGTTGGACTAGATGATCTTGTAGGTCCTTTCCAACCTTGTGATTCTATGATTCTATGAAGTACAATTGACAGTAAGCATTACAGAATATTTCAGGGAGTTGGGAACAGGGCATCACCACAGACCAACCCAAATCCTCCCACACACATCTCATATCAAACACACATCTAACTCAGGAGTGGAATTTAGTCATTTAAAGGAGTTCTCACAAGTTCTATTTATCTAAAGTGTTTCCTGTTATAGTAGTAAAAGCTAAGTACCTTTACATGGAAATTCAGCTCTAAATTGGAATTAACTGCCCTCTAGAAGAGCCACTCACTGTCCAGCAGCATGACGTAAACAACCCAGAGAAATTAAGCTTCTCTCAGCACCAGCAACCTGGGATAAATGCCTGAAATTATACTAATGAAGCTGATCACTGAACTAAATGTAAACAGCAGGAAGAGCCATGATTAGCCCCAGTGTACTTCATATGCATCTTCACATTTTGCATTTTGGTACTTTACAAAGCTGTTATAGTTTGATAACTAGTTATAAGACTTACATAACCTACTGCCCAGCACAAGTTTGCCTTCTGGTTTTCACGTCCGTTTGCTAAACAGTGAGCCAACTGTAAACTAGATTTATACTGTAATGAGCAAAAGTCCTCTCAGCAACATTTATAGATGGGATATTCTGACAACTTCACCAATAAACTGAGAATCGTGAAAACAAATTACCAAAGCATGTGTTACAATTTAACAAAGTACATTATCAGACTTATCAGTGAAGAGTTTCTAGAGGTGATACAGCAAGAATATGAATTACCCTATTTTTGAGCAAGAATCAACTTCCTTATTTCCAATGCTTTGTTGATAAAATTATCTAAACTACTGTAAGAGTGTATGCATGAGCACTCCTATTGAGCTGTTTATTCTACTTACTATATATAGCATTCCATCAAAAACATTTAACTACTGAACTAGCACTCAGCAGCATACTGTATCTATTTTATTCTGCCTGTGATCAGGCTGCACTCCATTATTAAACTGAAGTTCTTTTAAAATTCAGATGGGTGACATGGCAAAAGCATGTTATAAACTATATTGGATGCTAGGAAATAGAAGTGCAGACATCTGCTGAAGTAGACAAAGCTGTTTGCTCTGAAGCCCCCTTTAAGATGAATACTTTGGAAAAAAAACCTACATATGAACGTACGGAGAGTAATACATATCACAGCTGATGAATCTGAAAGGAAAGTTTAAAATTCACCTGATCGTAATACAATGAATCATTTAATCACTAGTTACTGAGGCAAGTGTAAAATTTAACTAAGAAAAGAATTACCAAAGATTTACTTCCATGCAAAATACAGAACAGCTTTTATTAATCACACCCATGAATATGAGTGTTTGCATTATAAAAACATTTGTAAACTTTAATAGCAGGATCCCACTGAAACTTAATGATAAAAATAATGCAACAGAAGCCTAATGGAAGTAGAAGACTCCACTTCTTTTTGATCACAACTGCCCCTACATCTCCTCCTCCTTTTGCACCCTAGTCCTCAATGACAGAATCCAGCTCTGATTGTTACTGGTGACAAATGCAGCGAGTCACACTTGCACTGAGCTGACCAGTAATCAATTCCTAGTAATTCTTCATTATGCATTGAATTCTATACAGACTACCATAAGTAAAATTTCGGAATAATTTCTTCACTCAAATGAGTTACACTGAAGCTCACCAGTGGAAGCAAGCAGTAAATCAAGCTACAGAAGGTTTTTAATATTTCACAACATAAATGCTTAATGAAAAAAGCAGAAGTAATATGCAGCAACTTTCATCTACAGAAGTAATTTTAAAATTAGTATAGAATCATAGAATCCTCAGAATTGGAAGGGACCTCTGAGGGCCATCTAGTCCAACTCCCCTGCAATGAACAGGGACACCACAGCTAGATCAGGGTGCCCAGGGTCTTTCTGTATTGGTAATGGGAATTGCCTCAATCCAGGTGCAAGACCTTGTACTTGGATCTGTTGAATCTCATGAGGTTCACCTGGGCCCACTGCTCAAGCCTGTCTAGATCCCTCTGGATGGCACCCCATCCCTCTGGCATGTCAACTGCACCCCACAGCTTGGTGTAATCAGCAAACTTGCTGAGGGTGCACTCAACCCCACTGCTGATGTCACTGACGATGATATATATGTAAAACATAAGTTAAGAATACACAGATTAAGCGCTAGGAATTTTCTCCAAAATTAAGCATACATTTTATCCCTATTTAAAACTGATCATATGATGGTGACTATGTTAGAAATTGCTTGCTGTTAAATCCTGTGTTATAATAATTATATGAAATTCAAACTATGGCTGATAATTCATCAGGAAGTTCTGATGGAACACATTCAGCAGGTTAATCAGTATTACAAGTTACAGTTCAGATGTAAGGTTAATATTCAGTGAATAATTGTCTGGTACTCATTCAAATATAAAAGTCCTTGTTTTATAGGAAAAAAGGGAATGTTTCTGTTCATATTCAGAAAGTCAGAAAACTTAGTGTAAAAGCCATATGGTCCTTTTCTTGCACATTTGTACATTACGCTGAATTTATTCTCAGGAATGTCCATATTTTCAGTCCAAAACAGATTTCTAAAGCAACACATTTTTCAAGCTACTTGATTTGCATTAAGTGGCAAAATGAAACAGAATTCAACTCTGACTGCAAAAGCAGTCTCAGTTTTTCTATATTTTTCTTCCTGAATGTGTTAATGTAGCCATTGTCATCATGTTTTCTAATATATGCTAAGATCACCCCAAAATGAACTGTAAGTCATGGGACAGAATAGATGTCAACTATGCATTTCTCTTGAAAAAAAAAAAGACAGACCAGCTCATTGGCAGAACAAGAAATAAACACAGAAACGATCAGCAACGCGCCTGAAACAGCCAGGAGCTTCGTAGAAGTCACCTGGAAAGATTACACAGATCTGAGGTGAGATTTCTGTTTCTACTCATCTCTGCTCCTTCTTCCACCTCCAGATTCGCTTTTCCATGGGAAGCATGCTGTTACCAGCTTTCGGCTATCCCCTACCTCCCACCCCTCACAGTATCCTCTAGAATTTCAGCAATATAATGAATATGTGCATGGAAAATATTTACATATTAACAAGTCTACCTGCCTGAACTGGATAAGTAGATCTCATACTGCCTAAGACTGCATTTACCTGGTTTACAGAGATCTCATCTTGATACAGTTATGTCAGTAGGTACCTGGATGAAATCAGCAAACAGCTTTTAAATGTAGTTTGACGTCTCTCATTGGGATTTCTCAACAAAGACAAGTAAACTACACTAAAAAAACAAAACCACTATTTTGACACACAACATCCTCACTTTGGGATAATTCTCAGGCTGCCAGTAACAATACATCAAAAACACAGACAAAACTGCTACAAAATGAAAAACCTATAGGAAAACCAAGCCTGAATCACATACATGGCAACTTTCCTTAGATTATTTTGAAGACTCTAAGCAGGCTGATTGAGGTCCCCACACTGACAGCATATGCAGAAGTCTTTCTTATGTGACCTTCAGTCCTTGAAGCTGTTTTAACGCGACCATAATCTTTAGTTCCTAACCTCTATTCTTAATTTACATGAAAACAATGCTTCGATCACTTTAAAACAGAATATGTAATAAACACATTTCCTAAATTGAGTCCAAACAGATAGCAATGACATTTTTGCAGGAAATATGCTTTTTTTTTTTTAAAAGCAAACTATAACAAGGATTACTTGCAACTGTTCATGCAGGAGTCCAGATGATCAGAGAAATGTCCATCAACCACCATTTCCATATGCACTCTCACTTGTTGAAACAGAGTTATAGATCTACATCTGTACATGAACGCACAATTTTTTCTCAAATACTTTTTATCATCATAACCAACGAAGTACAACTACTGTCAAACTGTACTGTACTGCTTGTGGAATTTTTGTGTATGTCTACCAAAAGCCATTGGACAGTATGCATTCAGAGAAACAAAAAAGCAAACAAAAACATTTTGCATTTATGTTTTTTAGCTGTTACTTTCAAAGCTCCCTGCTGACAGACTTGAATAGCATCAACTTTTATTTTAAAGCTATAAAAGAACGATGTTTAACTTTTCATTATACACAACTTCAGTGAAATTAAGCACCATCTCGGTAATAATATAAGGTTTCAAGTGACATTATTTCTTGGTTTTATTCAGATAGTGTAAGCCTAGCATCTTTTATTAAGTACACTTCAGAACTCTTATTAAAAAAATCTCATGTGCAAGTGCTTACTTGTTAAAGATCTTAGTTCTAATGTAAAAATTAAGCGTTCTACTTTTGAAACTCAAGTGGCAATCTCCTTCAAGCTCTACCATCCAGTACAAGAAAATAATCAAACCACTTATCCAAGATGTAAATGATAGATTAGTTAAGTTAAGGTAAGTGCCATTTATGACAACAAAATCAGTTTTACTTTAATCTAGGATATATATATTTTTAAATTCATCAATTTTAAATAGGTGCAACAACCATTTAGAAAGGACAGTGTGCATACACCTTACTACCCACTGAGTTAGGGAATTTAATTTTAGGGATAATGATATCTGGGCCTTCAGTAGCAATGCTATTTTGAGACTGAAGTTTTACTGATGTTTCTCATTTAAAACTTATTAACATAAAAAGAGTTGTTGTGAGATCAATTTATACAGACAATATTTTCAACAATCTGGAAGTATCATTCACATCAGAAAATGGTGACTCACATTGCAATTATCACAAATAAATATTAATTTTCTTTCATAGATGACCTAGAAGTGGAAAAAAAGCAGCTTATCCTACTTTAAAAATAGTGATTATATTACCAGTCTCAAATTAAAGAAAACTAGCAGAATCACAGAATCACAAACATGAGACTTTTCCTAAAAAATAAACAAGTTTTACTTAATTATAATTAAAAAAAAAAAAAAAGACTATTCAAAGAATGCCTTGTGGAAATTACATTCAGTGCCAGGCAATCAGGTCTGAAAACTGTAAGCCACAGCATAGAAACTACACACTTCCTTCAAGGAACCAAGCAAAGGTTGGGTCTTTATTTTGTTTATTAAATTTCTGCTGAAAGAAGAATAGGCACGTTAAAAAAAACATGATTAGTGAGAAAGACGTAAAAATCCCGAATTCCAAGTCAATATCCATGATACAGTACCATCCTGGAGAACACCTTCCAGAACATAAGTAGACAAGAAGTTATTCAATCAGCCTCACCTAGACTATGTGCTTTGCATTTTTCAGGTGTTCAAGATTTCTACAATCATTACAGAAGTTTGGTTGTTGTTTTTTTTTTTAAATTAAATTGATATTTTACATACATATGTTACAAAAGTAAGCAAAATATTTTAAAGATTGACAGCTTGAAAGATTAGTAGAAAATTCAACATTCCCACTACGAGCATTTTCTTAACCCCTGAAGATATTTTTACTTCATCGCTTACCCTCCTACTTAATCTACAACGCTATTATGCAAGATACTATCACAGCACAAGGATAGTATTAGTGCTGTGCAAGAACAGAGTTATAACTGAAGGTATTTAACATTGTTAGAAACACTTAAGCATTCCAGAACCACTCTAAATTGTCTTGTAACAATAAACAACTCAAAGACAGCTCTCTATACACAATGTCATTTTTGCAAAACCAGTATCCAGAAAACTATGGATTCTTGGCAAGTCGGTCAGAAATGTGCAGCCTTGTATGCTGGATTGGACAACTGTCAAAGTGAAAAACTGAACAAAAAAGAATCCCAGAAAAGCAGTGCTTTTCATCCACATAAGAAGCACATCTCATCCTCTACCACATTTCTGTCCCTCCTTATTTTGCAGTAAAAATGAACTATTTTCCAGCATAATACAGAATTCTACACAATATCACAACTGCCTTAAAGACTAATTTTTGGCAGCAGCAGCAAGGAAGAACAGTTTCACTGAGAGTTGTAAGGTTGTGAATGGAAATTCATACATTAAGCATGACAATTGTTCATATTTCTGATTTTTAAGGATACCTTACTTATTCTTTCCTATGATTCAGATTAGTCTCTAGGAGGCAGAAAATACTTCATTTCTCCAAGCTAATTTCTCCAGCTAACATACTCAAAAGCATGCTCCTAGCCAGGAGATTAATACTTCTAATATATTAGAAGTCTTGATGTGACTTAAGACAAGCAGGAGTAGTATTGTATGTAGTAACATACAATGGAAAATACTTGAGCACACAAAATGAATTCAAGTCTAAGTCTAGACTAGTCTAAAGTCTAAATGAATTATGTCACAGAATCACTAAGGTTGGAAGAGACCTATAAGATCATCCAGTCCAACCATCCACCTATCACCAATGGTTCTCGCTAAACCATATCCCTCAACACAACATCCAAACGTTCCTTGAACGCCTCCAGGGTCGGTGACTCCACCACCTCCCTGGGCAGCCCATTCCAGTGCCTGACCACTCTTTCAGAGAAGTAGTATTTCCTAATATCCAGCCTGAATCTTCCCTGGCACAGCTTGAAACCATTCCCTCTAGTCCTATCACCAGTTACACGAGAGAAGAGGCCGACCCCCAGCTCACTACAACCTCCCTTCAGGTAGTTATAGAGAGCAATAAGGTCTCCCCTGAGCCTCCTCTTCTCCAGACTGAACAATCCCAGCTCCCTCAGCCGCTCCTCATAAGGCCTGTGCTCCAGACCCCTCACCAGCTTTGTTGCCCTTCTTTGAACACGCTCCAGGGCCTCAATGTCTTTCTTGCAGTGAGGGGCCCAGAACTGGACACAGTACTCAAGGTGCGGCCTCACCAGAGCTGAGTACAGGGGGAAGTTAGTTGTCCAAGTTAGAGAAAATTATGCAGTAATATATTTGAGAAGTTAGCGTCATTACTATTCCTAACTTTTTAATGAAACATTCCACATTCTTCAAGTGAGCATTACCACATAAGGCTTTTAATGATAATTTATATATTACATGGTATTATTAATAGGTGAAGGTTTACTAGCCAAACTGGTTAGGGGAAATTAAATCTCTTCCCCAAAGTGTTTAATTAATGTTTTTTTATGCCATTCTAAATAAAGTGAAGAATTCAGCATATTTTCAAATTATTTTATAGAATATAATATTAGCTAAACAGCTATTATATAATACATAACAGCTTCACGCACATTTCATACACTTTACTGTATATTTAGTCATAACCAAAATCCTTGCAAAAACTGGTATTTGCCTTCACATGCCTTCTGACTTACAAAAGTGATACAAACACGAACCACCACAAGGAAAATACCCTCCATGAACTCAGCTGCAATATTGCTCTAAAAATGCATTCCAAAATAAATTTGTAAAGAAATCATGAGAAAATCTTTAATCTCATTCATAAAGCTTTTCCTGCTGCCTCATTATTTTTAGTCTACTCCTTCAGACAGATAAAGTATAGGAAGTTAAATAATTAGCTTATTGTATATCTTTCACATCTTTTCCAAACCCTGCATTCATACCTTTTTTTCCTCTCCACTTGCAATTCGACAAGGCATCTCTGAAAAGTTCTGACATCACGCTTGAAAGAAGCAGACGTTTTCCATTCCAAATTCCAAGAAAATTTATTTCTAACTCCACAAATCTTTAAGACCTACTATTTGTTAAAAAAATATATAATTTTTTATATTTTGCTTGATTATTTAACTCTTCCATATGCTTTTAATTTTTCTATTATTACCATTTTATTTATAAAAAAGTCTATTACTGATCTTTTAAAGACAAGTTATGTAATTAAAATAAACTGATTCTAATAACAGTTAGCAAAGGCTTTGGTTATGAAGTTTTATTCTCAGTTTTTAAAGAGATTATTTATAATTAACTAATGAATGATAGCTCAAAAAAAACAAACTACCTTTGCTTACAAAAATCCATCCATTCCACTTCCTGAGGGAAAGAAAGTTTTGACAACATTTCATAGAAAATTCCATGTCATTAGGAGAAAAGAACAGAAATTTCAGAGAGATCAGATGTTAATTACACTGGCAAGGAGTTTGTTGTTTGTTTTTTCTGTGCATTTTAACATTTTAAATTTAGCAGCAATAACAGTCTGATATCACCTCCTGCTGGCTTTGTTTGAGCTATAAAATCTATGGATTTTNAACGATCAGCAACGCGCCTGAAACAGCCAGGAGCTTCGTAGAAGTCACCTGGAAAGATTACACAGATCTGAGGTGAGATTTCTGTTTCTACTCATCTCTGCTCCTTCTTCCACCTCCAGATTCGCTTTTCCATGGGAAGCATGCTGTTACCAGCTTTCGGCTATCCCCTACCTCCCACCCCTCACAGTATCCTCTAGAATTTCAGCAATATAATGAATATGTGCATGGAAAATATTTACATATTAACAAGTCTACCTGCCTGAACTGGATAAGTAGATCTCATACTGCCTAAGACTGCATTTACCTGGTTTACAGAGATCTCATCTTGATACAGTTATGTCAGTAGGTACCTGGATGAAATCAGCAAACAGCTTTTAAATGTAGTTTGACGTCTCTCATTGGGATTTCTCAACAAAGACAAGTAAACTACACTAAAAAAACAAAACCACTATTTTGACACACAACATCCTCACTTTGGGATAATTCTCAGGCTGCCAGTAACAATACATCAAAAACACAGACAAAACTGCTACAAAATGAAAAACCTATAGGAAAACCAAGCCTGAATCACATACATGGCAACTTTCCTTAGATTATTTTGAAGACTCTAAGCAGGCTGATTGAGGTCCCCACACTGACAGCATATGCAGAAGTCTTTCTTATGTGACCTTCAGTCCTTGAAGCTGTTTTAACGCGACCATAATCTTTAGTTCCTAACCTCTATTCTTAATTTACATGAAAACAATGCTTCGATCACTTTAAAACAGAATATGTAATAAACACATTTCCTAAATTGAGTCCAAACAGATAGCAATGACATTTTTGCAGGAAATATGCTTTTTTTTTTTTTAAATGCAAACTATAACAAGGATTACTTGCAACTGTTCATGCAGGAGTCCAGATGATCAGAGAAATGTCCATCAACCACCATTTCCATATGCACTCTCACTTGTTGAAACAGAGTTATAGATCTACATCTGTACATGAACGCACAATTTTTTCTCAAATACTTTTTATCATCATAACCAACTAAGTACAACTACTGTCAAACTGTACTGTACTGCTTGTGGAATTTTTGTGTATGTCTACCAAAAGCCATTGGACAGTATGCATTCAGAGAAACAAAAAAGCAAACAAAAACATTTTGCATTTATGTTTTTTAGCTGTTACTTTCAAAGCTCCCTGCTGACAGACTTGAATAGCATCAACTTTTATTTTAAAGCTATAAAAGAACGATGTTTAACTTTTCATTATACACAACTTCAGTGAAATTAAGCACCATCTCGGTAATAATATAAGGTTTCAAGTGACATTATTTCTTGGTTTTATTCAGATAGTGTAAGCCTAGCATCTTTTATTAAGTACACTTCAGAACTCTTATTAAAAAAATCTCATGTGCAAGTGCTTACTTGTTAAAGATCTTAGTTCTAATGTAAAAATTAAGCGTTCTACTTTTGAAACTCAAGTGGCAATCTCCTTCAAGCTCTACCATCCAGTACAAGAAAATAATCAAACCACTTATCCAAGATGTAAATGATAGATTAGTTAAGTTAAGGTAAGTGCCATTTATGACAACAAAATCAGTTTTACTTTAATCTAGGATATATATATTTTTAAATTCATCAATTTTAAATAGGTGCAACAACCATTTAGAAAGGACAGTGTGCATACACCTTACTACCCACTGAGTTAGGGAATTTAATTTTAGGGATAATGATATCTGGGCCTTCAGTAGCAATGCTATTTTGAGACTGAAGTTTTACTGATGTTTCTCATTTAAAACTTATTAACATAAAAAGAGTTGTTGTGAGATCAATTTATACAGACAATATTTTCAACAATCTGGAAGTATCATTCACATCAGAAAATGGTGACTCACATTGCAATTATCACAAATAAATATTAATTTTCTTTCATAGATGACCTAGAAGTGGAAAAAAAGCAGCTTATCCTACTTTAAAAATAGTGATTATATTACCAGTCTCAAATTAAAGAAAACTAGCAGAATCACAGAATCACAAACATGAGACTTTTCCTAAAAAATAAACAAGTTTTACTTAATTATAATTAAAAAAAAAAAAAAAGACTATTCAAAGAATGCCTTGTGGAAATTACATTCAGTGCCAGGCAATCAGGTCTGAAAACTGTAAGCCACAGCATAGAAACTACACACTTCCTTCAAGGAACCAAGCAAAGGTTGGGTCTTTATTTTGTTTATTAAATTTCTGCTGAAAGAAGAATTGGCACGTTAAAAAAAACATGATTAGTGAGAAAGACGTAAAAATCCCGAATTCCAAGTCAATATCCATGATACAGTACCATCCTGGAGAACACCTTCCAGAACATAAGTAGACAAGAAGTTATTCAATCAGCCTCACCTAGACTATGTGCTTTGCATTTTTCAGGTGTTCAAGATTTCTACAATCATTACAGAAGTTTGGTTGTTGTTTTTTTTTTTAAATTAAATTGATATTTTACATACATATGTTACAAAAGTAAGCAAAATATTTTAAAGATTGACAGCTTGAAAGATTAGTAGAAAATTCAACATTCCCACTACGAGCATTTTCTTAACCCCTGAAGATATTTTTACTTCATCGCTTACCCTCCTACTTAATCTACAACGCTATTATGCAAGATACTATCACAGCACAAGGATAGTATTAGTGCTGTGCAAGAACAGAGTTATAACTGAAGGTATTTAACATTGTTAGAAACACTTAAGCATTCCAGAACCACTCTAAATTGTCTTGTAACAATAAACAACTCAAAGACAGCTCTCTATACACAATGTCATTTTTGCAAAACCAGTATCCAGAAAACTATGGATTCTTGGCAAGTCGGTCAGAAATGTGCAGCCTTGTATGCTGGATTGGACAACTGTCAAAGTGAAAAACTGAACAAAAAAGAATCCCAGAAAAGCAGTGCTTTTCATCCACATAAGAAGCACATCTCATCCTCTACCACATTTCTGTCCCTCCTTATTTTGCAGTAAAAATGAACTATTTTCCAGCATAATACAGAATTCTACACAATATCACAACTGCCTTAAAGACTAATTTTTGGCAGCAGCAGCAAGGAAGAACAGTTTCACTGAGAGTTGTAAGGTTGTGAATGGAAATTCATACATTAAGCATGACAATTGTTCATATTTCTGATTTTTAAGGATACCTTACTTATTCTTTCCTATGATTCAGATTAGTCTCTAGGAGGCAGAAAATACTTCATTTCTCCAAGCTAATTTCTCCAGCTAACATACTCAAAAGCATGCTCCTAGCCAGGAGATTAATACTTCTAATATATTAGAAGTCTTGATGTGACTTATGACAAGCAGGAGTAGTATTGTATGTAGTAACATACAATGGAAAATACTTGAGCACACAAAATGAATTCAAGTCTAAGTCTAGACTAGTCTAAAGTCTAAATGAATTATGTCACAGAATCACTAAGGTTGGAAGAGACCTATAAGATCATCCAGTCCAACCATCCACCTATCACCAATGGTTCTCGCTAAACCATATCCCTCAACACAACATCCAAACGTTCCTTGAAC
>JACDJE010000310.1:75560-125000 GCA_016647715.1 Pavo muticus | reverse complement strand
TTTTTGCAATTGTTCAGCCACTATGAATAACTTCAGTGCACTCATGCAAAGACTTGCACAGCTGAAGAGCTGAGTAGTGTAGTTTAACATTATTTAGATTTTTGGGTTCAATAATATGGAAAAGATTGTAAAACAATGTGCTAACACCTGGGCAGACTCCATAACATCTGCAAATAATGAATGTTCCCCGGTAAGCACTGAGACATAGATCAGATTTCCAAAATACAGAACCACCACTGTAAAGCAGTAATCTTTTCCGAGGCCAAATGTGTACAGCAGAGCATACTTAAAATGCAGACACTTAACACTTAAATATTTTAGATCATAGTGAATCAATCTTTTCATCATGTTTCAAGTAACAAAAATAAACAGGAAAGATTAGAGACAACGCGACAGGACAGCAAAAAACTGCTGGAAAAATACTCATTCAGTATGCGATGTACATGGGCCTAAAACTGGAGCAGGACAAACTGAGACTCAATCAGCAGCAATGACACTAACTCTCTTGTCAGTCTCGCTTGTCTCCTGACCATTCACTGTAAACGTCTTGAGTTCTTTCTCATCTACATATGCAGAACTACATACTGCCAGGACTAATTGCTCTTTGTCTTTCTCTCGATTTAAGTTTATTTGTTGTTTCCTTGCTTTTTAACTTAGCTTTAGGAATAATATATACGGTTTATATAAAATAATTAGGCACAGCTTCAATCTTAGATATTTTAATTTTCTTTTAAGTATCACCTGACCATTGTTATCATTTCTATATCAGAGTGCATGGGCTGACTGCCACAAGTGCAGAAGGAACAAGCTGAATACAGACCTCTATGATCTGCGTAGTTCTAAATGTGAAATTTTCAGGGCATACAGTTCCTCCCCAAAAACATACACCACATGGTTCTACACATGAACTTAAGATGGAGCTTTGTGGAAATGAACTCCTAAATAGACTCCTAAAACTCTTTTTATCTAAATATTGTTTCCAGACTTAGATGTTTTCACAATTCTGAAGAAAATGCAGATTCTGTATTCTTTATTTGTCACTCCTCACAACAAATATTTTGTGGCTATTTTCATTTAGCATTCCTAGTTGTTCTCCTGTATCATATTAGAGTAAAAATATAGTGCAGCTAACTTCAGTGAAAACCAAATCTTGCTGTTTGTATTTTAATCAGAAAAGCCTAAGTACCAGCAGTTGGCTAAATTATATTCAAAAATCACCTTTCATCATTTTCTGGGCCAAATTTCATTTCTAATATAAGTAGGCAACACTCCAGCACCTCCACTGCACTTGTAACTAATCAGAATAAAGAATGAAATTTGGCCTTCGAGGTTCACATTAACAATCCTTATTTTCGTTACAGTTAGTAAAACAAAAATTACAATTTACCATAAAACCCAATGAAGGCAAGTGCTGACAGCTTTCCTAGCACATTCTGCTTTCATTTTCCAGGCATTTTCTGCTTTATGGATAAAATCAGTCTCTCCAAAGCATAAACAAACAAACACAGAAGACCCATTAAGTCCTCTAGTGTCTCTTCGAATCACAATGATGTCTTTGATAAAACATATGAACTGATACATATGAATAGTTGGTGCTGTTGATACAAGCCCTTATTTCATCTTGCATAAAGATGAGCACTTAGCACAGACCAATGAAAAGAAAACCACCATCTTCATTTTGTGACAAATGGATTGACAAATGAGAAGAAAATATAATTTAAAAACATCCCTATACAAAGTAAGCATTATTATTACCTTTCCTGACTCCCCAGTTCTCACACCACACGTGTACCCTGCTGCCAGAATCTACACTCATGAATAGTAAGGTGGATTAAGCAAGTCACTGCCCTCTCACCTGCACTGCCATGACTGCAGTTGGGTGGTGTGTGATGGAAAAACTCCATTGCTGACTAATTTCAATCCCTTGACACTAAGCATCTGGAGGAAAAGAGAACATAACCTGTGTGAGAGCAACTTGTTAAAATGTGAAAACATAATTATTCTTGCACAAATAAACATTGACATAAGGGTTCCTTTACAATTTTGCCTGTGCTACCACAATCTCATCCAAACTGACTGAATCTTCAGATTTTCTTTAGTCACCTGTTTGACTGAAATGTCCTCATTTTCCTTTTGACATTCTTTGTAATAAATGAAAAGCTTGAGATTTGCTTTTTTGTTTGTTAGTTTTTTGGGTTTTTTTGTTATGTTTGTTTCCTTTTTGCTTGCTATAAACTCATGGCTCTCAGAGAGTTGAAGGTACTTTTCTTAGTGCTTTTGCACAGAATAAACAGACCTCCTAGGAATAAATAATGTCATAATGCACAAGAATGAAACTTCAAAGGTTGGAATCATAAGAAGCATAATCACATGAAATGAGAAGTGAAGAGTGTAGATAAGACTCTAAAGCCTGTTATAAACAAAACAAGAAAGGAAAGGTTAAAACAATGGTTCTGTTAAATACTTACACTCTTGACATCCTACCATATACTACCAAAGTTGTAGATGACTTTATTTGGTGGTAGACTACTGAGTACAAAAACCTCAAGAAAACTCTGTTCTGTTTTTGAAGCAAGAATCATAGAATGATTTGGATTCAAGGACCTTTAAGATGATATAGTTCCAATCCCTTGCTATAGGCAGGGATACCTCTACAGCAGGCTGAACTTAAGACTATGCAGACATGCTGACACCAGTGAAAGGAAGACTTTCAGGGGTCATCTGCTTCACAGTAAGCATACAAACATACCTGCAAGAAGTCTTATGAATTCACTACAGCCAGATATTATGATATATGTAAGACTGATCACTCAGCCACTATCTGACAGTACAAAATCATACCAAACAAATGTCTCTCTGAAGGAGACAGCAGACTGAATTGTATTTAGCAGTTAACATTATAGAATGGCATCGGTGAAGTACTTGACTTTCACCTACTGACATTTTCTTCAATATGAAACCAGGTAAAAAAGCTTGCAATGTTAAAATCTGACAATGATGACAGAGGATTTTTACAAACATGACAAAACAGACAAAATGAAATCAATGAGATCCGGGGAAGTGCCAAACTTCATGAAAAATATATTCTACTTCTCTGCAGTTGTTAACACAAAGGAATGAAGGTGCAAATTCGAAGCTTGAAGAGACTGTGTTTGCCACCCTAGAAGAACATCTACCACCATCCATGATATACATCTTAGCAATTAGATAAGCAAGTAACAGTTATTCTAGCTGTAGAGCTCAGAACAGGAAAAGTAGATGGCAAGAAGAATGGCACTGTAAGCGAGAAGATATGACATCTGAACTATTGATAATCGAAATGTCAAATAGTCAGAAAAAAAGTCTAAACTACCCAAGTAGCAGCTTCCATTAGTCCTTCAGTTAAGACTTGGATTCATATAGATCATTTATTACATCTAAAATAGCAGTCACTATTTTACTTCTTTCTTTTCCCCCAGTTTCTCCATAGTTACAGTAACATATTCGTACATTTCCATAGGACTAATAGAGGCCTGCAAGACAAAAGCTGGACAGTAAGTTTCAACAACTGTCCCTGGCACTGATATCACTATGGAATACGTTACTAGGCAAACATGCTGCTAAGAGACACATTCCGAGTATCATGTTACAGCAGGTCCTTCCTATCATATTCCTGATACACATGAGAACACATTTTTGTGTCCACAAAAGACTATTAAAAACCAGCACCATTTAAAAAGATTATGGGATGGATGTCTCATACTGTTGGGTCTCCAAAAACTTATATAACAGGCACATACTCGGCACTGAAATTTTTTATTTTAAATTCAAAGGATGTTTTGCTCCTATTAAGAAATCTCAGTAATTGATAAGACACATTAAAGTGATTCCTCACCTCCCACCACCCTTAAACTGTTTCTAGCCAGGGTGGTGGATAAGTCCTGGCTCTGTCCTGGAGCTACTTTTAAAAACTCTCTTAAGAGCTGACAACATTATCCTGTTACATGAAAAACAAAGTATTTTGTTTTAGGAGAACTGTGGTTAAAGCTTTCACCATTTAAGAGAGATGGGTGTGATTCCTCTCTATGCTAACACAGGATATAAACCTTTGAAAAACAGCCACAAACTCAGACTATAACTAGCTTGGAAAATAGGCATTCTTAGCCTCTCTTCAGGAAACTAAAAATTACATGTATACAGATACAAACAAAATCATCTAGGCTTCACATCAAGGAACATCCACCTCTACCAGCAGAATAAAGTAGAGAAGATAAGGGAATTGTGTAAGTCCTAAAAGCACTCTACCTTATTTTCCTTTTATTTATGAAATGTAATCTTGGAAGTGAGAATGAAGAATGCTCTCTTTGGTCTAGCATCTTATCACATTTGTAAAGACAACATCTCTTGGCCTTGTGACCATTCACTCTAACAGGCGAAAAAAATGAAAAGGTAAAAATTCAATCAACATTTATCAAGGACCCTTCATTTTACAATAAGTGAGAGAGAAAAAAGCAAGACTAAGCATAGTTCTACTATTCCACTGAAGTATTTCTGGACATGCTACTAGGAAACATGCAAAAACAACTCTCCATTTCTCTGCAATGACAGCTTACGTAACTAGGTAACTCACTGCTAGTTTTCCTACTTTTGAATATTATGAAGCAACAATGGTAAAATAAATGCTTGCCTGAGCAGTTTAACACTGGATTTTGCAGCCATTGTCGAAATATTTCCTCCCTGACATAGTATTTGGCATTTAAAAAGTCATGTTGTTCTGCTGCTGTCTTGATGTACAATTTCCATATTTCTTTTTAAGGAGTATAAAGTGAACTAACTTAATGTTTGTCAACTTATGAAATTGGAAACTGTTAGTTATCTATTCAGAGACACGCAGAATTCAATAGAATCTGACTATAGCAATTTAGATGCAATTCCTATCTTCCTTTTCTCATCTACCAAACTCCTCTATACTTAATAGGCCCTGAATTTGAATGCAGAGCATAAATTAGAGTCCTATTTCTCACCATCTATTTAATCTCTTTGCTGAAAATAAACTGTATTGTAATTTTACCTACATTATCACGTAGTTTAACTCAGAATTTGCCAACCTGAGTTTTCCTGCTATTCAAATAATATCACTCTCTGAATCAGAAAAAAGTTCAAGCATTCTGTGCCGAATTTCTGCACACTAAAAACAAAACGCATGCCTCACAAGCTTAAGTTATTTTTTCCCCAAGGTACTTTAGTACTTTTTCTTCTGTTCTTAAAAAAAAATTTTGAAAATCAACTTGGTTAAACTTGCACATTCCTTGATCATATTTTCAAGCTTTTTCCTCCACATTTTAATGAAAAGAACGCAGAAACAGAGGTACAGAGGAAATGTTGTGCAGCAGCTCTAAGAAAAATATCTAACAGTTTTTAGAATCATGGGTCATCTGGACAAAAGAGAAAAGGAAACATCAAGATGGTTTTTACAGTGCTAATATTTTGTGCATTCAAATTCCTTGTTTCGGCTAAACATGGTTGAACAAATCGGAGTAGTTTTGTACCTATTTTGAAAACTTTACAGTGAAGAAATGGGCAGAGATCTACAGTAATTTCTGTACATCTTGTTTGTTTTCCTGACCAAGCCTGCTTATCATCCTGTAAATAACCTTTTCCTCAATCTTGGCCTAAAGATTAGTTTTTGTGACAAGTACTTAGAATGAGTGAGCATAATTCATTCTAGCAAATTCAAACATATTAAGACAAAAATAAAAAGTTAACACTGACAATTGTGTAAAAGTAGCTAGTATTCCTTAGACTATGTAAAGCTTTTTAATTAATACATTCAAGACACTCCAGAAAGGTGTTTTTCCACTGTATGAAAACTTCACCACAATTCCATTCTGTTTTACCTTTTTTATCCCCTCCTTCAATCAGGAATGAATCAACTCCTCCCTACTGATCAAGGAATTGTTACACTGATGAGCCTGTTAATGTTTCTCTAGAACAACAGTGCTGCTGAAGACAAATTTTTGCATGAACTTTTCACAAAAGCATACCAGTGAGCATGGTTGTAGTTACAACAGTAAGGATAACTAACAGGCTCCAAATTCAGCAGCTTCACTTCTGTTGTCATTAACGATCTGTTCGGGCTGTATTAACCCTTTGCGAGACTGATCAATTACCTGATCAGGGCCAAGAACTGCATAAGACACCAATATGATGTGCAGAAAAATGGCGTTTAATCACACGTGGCATTCGTTTAAATACTTTCTTGCTGTACTTCGTCTACACCCCGAAAGGTGTATTGTCCAATTACTGAGCCGGGGGGGCACTATCCCGTGACATCCCATAGCCTCGCTGTCGCCTAATACAACATTTCCCTCTCCCCCAAGCTCAATAAAGCATTGTCCCGTTACAGCGCGAACGCAATTTTACACACACCTAAATCTATCTATCTAAACCCTATACTAGTTACAATACTTCGTGAATTCTATGATACCCTAAACGTCTATCAAAAGCAGTGTATATCGTGCGTAGCAAACCATTCTACAATTCTACAAATATCTTATAGAGCATGGAAGGCAAACCAAAAGCACACAAAGATTGCAAACCCTATTAAAGAAACTTAAGTAATTATTTTAGCCATGAGCCTATTCCCTCAAACAGTCCGTCCAGCCACTTCTTAAAAGGATCAGACTTTTCTTATCTTCTGCGTATGTTCTTGCATCCATCGCAGCCTCCTGTGTACAGATTCACTGTGGTCACTCAGGCTGAAGCAGCACATCCCTTTAACATCCTAACACCCATGGCCTTAAACTAACAAAAGAAAATCTATAATGGCTTAAGTATTGCTAAATACATTCAGTAAGGCACAAAATACATAATATAAGGCAGGTAAAGACTAAAAGTACCAGAACTATAGTTTTAAGTATCTGTGTGAACAATGATGTAATTTCACCGAATAGTACCAGAAGCCAGTCACTGAATAGGTCTCTTGGTGTTTATGTTCCAGCTTCGGCTTTGGTTTTCCCAGCAGTGAATTCTGTAGAGAGAGTGTTGTTTTTGAGATCTGGCTTAACTTTTCGTGATGGGACCCATACAATTTTGCCTGTCTCTTCATGTTTCACTGCGGCGTATCCTCTTCCCCATACTAATATCCTCCAGCCTGTCTCCCATGTACCAGTGTCCACTCTAACCTTAACCGGAGGACCCTCGCTTAAGATTTTGGGTTGCCAGTGTTTCTGCACGGGAGTTCGAATGCAATCTCCGCGTTCAAAATGATTCAAAGCGTACAGAGCTTTTGCTAGTATCTCCGCCTGTCTAGCCACAGGGATCCTGTCCCTGTAACCCTCTCCTTCCCCAAGGACGCGTATCTTGTCCTTGAGGAGGCGATTGGCACGCTCTATGATTGCTTGCCCCTGAGAGTTGCCTGGGATACCTGAGATGTGAGATATACCCCATAATGCTAGCCACTCTTGGGTTGAGCGTGAGACGAAACAGGACCCATTATCGGTTTTAATTTGTTTAGGTAAGCCCATTACCGCAATGGCAGCAGTCCAATGGTATTGTGCAGCGGACGAGTTAGTCTTGGCATGCTGCGTAGCTACGATGACAGTAGAGGAAGTGTCCACTGTAACTGCAAGCCAAGGACGAGGGGATAGACGTGGTTCCCACGTAAAGTCCGTTTGCCAAATCTGTAGTGGTCCAAGGCCACGAGGATTAACTCCAGCCGGTATTACTGGTGCAGAATTGCAGTGGGGACATGCCTGGACGACATCACGTGCTACAGATAAAGGAATAGAGCATGTCCTGGCTAGTGCACGGGCGCCTATAGAGATATAAGCTAGAGAGATATTAAGCCAGCCAGTATGATTTGGAGCAAGCATCGTTAGCTTCCCTAAATAAGAAACACAGCCCTTGCTGCTGCACAGATCTCAGCAGCTAAAAGCCTATCTGCAAAGCTTTGAGCTTGAGCACCATACGCATTAGATTTACGATGTCGAGTAGGAGGAAAGGTCTCGGTGCGGTCAAAGCCTGTAGTGTGTTTAGTGTCAGAGGCGATTTCAGGCCTCTCTTATCCATAAATTCCATCAGGCGCGTGACGCCTTTAGGGTCGAGGGGTACCCATTCGGGACCACGATCACTCACAATCACCGGCAATGCTTCCGGAACCATGTCCCTCCCCAAAGTTTCCGATCTAATCCGATTCCAGTCCGTCATTTGATCCCTCCCCCTCTACTTACTGGCCCCCCTCCTCTAGGGCCAGCCCATTCCTTCTCCCTTGCGCAATCGCTCTCATTATCGTCCCTGGGAGTGGCCAGGGGCGGTGGGTTCCACCCCCTGTCCGTATTGGACAGATCTTTTGCCTGGCCCCTCCCTGGGTGGGCAGAAGGGCTGATCTTACTCATGTGGATCTCCGCCCCCTGGAATCCAAGTGTACTGACGAAATTTAGATAAGGATACAGTGAACTGCTTGATGTGAACGGGGGATGCGTCTGCAAGGAATGTGGATGAGACTCCGAATGGCCTTGATCTTGTTGTTTTTCTTCTTTCGAGCTAGGAGCGGTCGGCTCGGCCGGCGCCATTTTGCTGTTATGCTCTGTCTCCTCTTGACTCCTGCAGACAACAGCTCCCAAACCCCCTTCAGACCCCCCCAGGTCCGGCGGCTCGCCTCCACCAGTAAGTCCCAGGATCTGTTGAGCCTCTGTTGATATCTTACCCTCCTCCCAGGCTGCTTTTAATGCCGCTAGTATCAGACTAAAAGTTTTTAACTCAGAGCCACCCTTCTGAGAGCTCATAATATGTTGTGCGAGCACGGAGATGAGGTCATCCTATCTCCGGTAGTCGAGAACCCCCTGGGGGAATTTAACCTCCCCCTCTCACTTTAATCGGGATATAACAGCGTAAATATCCTTCTTAGAAGGCACAGATTTGCCGCGATAATCGTTAGAAAGCTGAAATATTACCTTAAGTAGCGATTCCATAGTAAAGAAGCTGTTGCCTAGGAGAAGCTGCACCAAATCACCTCGGTCATCTACACCAACGCTTTGAAGTTTCAGCGTGTTGTAGGATAAGCAAATCAAAACCTGATCTCTTCTATAACTTACCAGCAGTTATAGGATAAATTTTATCGTTTACCCGATCTTCTACAGTTGCTGGCTAACAGCTGTAGGCTCGCACCGATTCCCCGGTCATCTGCAGACGAATTTGTTGCCCCACAAACTTCATAACCTGCAGGATAAAGCTCGCGCCGAACCCCGGCCCTCTGCAACCTTTAACCCTTTCCGTTGCAGGATAAATCTTACCAATACCTGGTCATCTGCCGCTCAACGACAGGATAGAAGCGCAATTCTAAATAAGCAAAGCGTTCAGTATAGCAAATAATATAGCAAATAGCAATATAACATTCTCGTAAAGGGCAAACACAGCCTCTTGCTTCAGAGAGGTGCACCATATGTTGTCATTAACGATCTGTTCAGGCTGTATTAACCCTTTGCGAGACTGACCAATTACCTGATCAGGGCCAAGAACTGCATAAGACACCAATATGATGTGCAGAAAAATGGCGTTTAATCACACATGGCATTCGTTTAAATACTTTTTGCTCTACTTCGTCTACACCCCTAAAGGTGTATTGTCCAATTACTGAGCTCGGGGGGGCACTATCCCATGACATCCTGTAGCCTCGCTGTCGCCTAATACAACAATTTTCCCAGCAGAATCATCAGCATGGTTTTAATGAACACGTTACTTATGAGCTTGCTTCCACAGACATGGCTCCAAAATATGATAAGAACTACTTTATTAACGGACAAGTGAAGCCAAAATTTAAATGTATGACTTTAGAAAGTATGAGTGATGCATTCATTTGCTATTATTCCTCGCAGGTCCCGGTTGCTCATTTTTACTAAAAAGTAATTAAATACAATATAGTGGTTTCCAGCTTATTAAGTTATTTTCATGGGAATTTAAATAAATTAGTTATAATTAGAACTAATGAAATGTCTAAGAGCAAAGGGTTGAACTGCAGAAATTTGTCTATTGCGTGTGACTCCTATGTACTATAGTATTAAAGCACACTCAATTCATCCTTTATACACAAGCACTCAGAGTGAAGGCCTAGAAGTTCAATACTTATTCTCTCATAGTTCTCATACAGTGCTAGAATGAAATAAAATATAGTATAAAAAGATAAGAACGACTACGTTAAGAGAAAAATGTAAAATCTAAATAGATTTAAGTAAATATGATTTAACATGGAATAAAAAAAGGTCAGTTATTTTTGTTACAGTTTGTGTTTTGGTACTTGATTACAAGAAACCTGGTAATAAATTTGAAGCTTCGCCTGCATTAAGCAAAAATTGGAAGAACACCATTATTTCAGTCAAGTCACCAAAAAGGCAAGACAGCAAGTCTACAAAATACAGGTCAAGTTTAAAATAAAAACCCTTTATAGCACTGCCTTAAAAAACAGCACAAACCCTCAAGACTGACTCTATTAAAGGATTCTGGATGCCCTAGAAAAATAAAAAATGTTTTCATGACCACATCCACTATTTATTATATCAATAATGAAATACAGACACACACATTCATATACTCTTCCTTTTCATACTGCAGTTCTCATTTCCTCACCTCCCTTCATTCTGTTTTGCTCTCTTATTTATATGGTCTTTCTACTTAGTTTTTAATCTTTGTCTTCCTTTTACTACCTCGTTTTTTCTCTTCCTTCTCTTTTCTTGCATTTCAGTTTCTTTTCTTGCCCTCACTCCTTGTCACATATCCACAATTCTTTCTCCTGCTTATAGGTTCATCAACAGAATCAAGTGAGGCACTACCAAACATAGCCTATTGCCAATCCTCAGAACTCTCCATTCTAAGGGTAAAGCCAGCAATTCACAGAGACTGCATCATTGATGCAATACTAACCTTTCCGCTCTCAGACATAGCCAGAGAAAATTTTAAGACAAATTTCACTGTTGTTTTACGTCCCGAGTAGGTACTGCTCATCTCATCTTTAACTCATCTCACTCTTTTACTCTTTCTGCTCCCTCCATTATCTCTATTGCTACTCACAGCCATTCATGAATACCTCAGCTGAGTATATCCACTGAAGGTTACAACAATCAATCCTTACGAAATGTCAGTAAGCATAAGTTGACTAAAAAGACTACTTATTTCCTACTACTTTTTTTAAAACATTTCTAGAACATTAAGTTTCCCTATTAGCATTCTCTATTGCTCCCAAATGAGATAAGCCTCACTCTCTGGAAAGAATGTTGAAATATATTCAAGTTGTCACTGTTTTGTTATATACTGCAAACTGACAAGCACTAAAAAAGACAGTTATTTGCCAGAAATACCACAGCGTATTTTCAGGTAAAACACCATAGGAAAAATTAAATATTCTACAGCAAGTAAAGGTGTCTCTTAACAAGTGTTTGGCATCCACTGAGTCTCTTCAAGGACCACAGTTCCTACGTGATTCAGAGGTGTTGTTTAGCTTCAAGGCTAAGAAGGATCTGCTTCTCACTGAAAGAAGGATTAACCTGGAGAGCTAGGTTAAAAAAGAGTAACAGGAAACAGATTGAAAATTAGGAAAGACATAAGTTAAAGAAGAGGAATTAGAGGCTCAAGTTTGCTTTTTTTTTAAACGCATTATGAAAATAATTTCTGCTGCAAACTTTTTTAGGTTATCCATAGAATTTTCACTGTCTTCATGTCAGAGTCCATCCAAAACAGTTGTGCTGAGAAAAGAAGTATTTAATATCACAATATTAATCTTTCCGTTACATAAAACACTAATCTAAATAGGGTATTAAAGATATATCTTTTCCCCTGAATCATTAAGTCTTGTTCCAGCTGTATTTTAACTGAAAACAAAATAGAATTATCAGAAAATGTCCTACTATTTTAGCCAGTTGGAGTTTTTAAAGATTTTCTTTAAGCACCAAACAAGGCCATTAAAGTTGGTAGAATAAGGAGAGTGACAAGAACTGATGCTACTTTCAACTCACTCATGTCATAGTGAAAAATTTACATTTCAATTAACTCATACCTGTGTTGTAATCTATTCTCAGCTTCTAAAGCCATCAAGGCTTTTCTCCTTTAACATTTCGTATTGAATCACCTTGATTAACTCAGAATTCCACAATTACATTACAAAGAAGTCTTCACATTAGTGCCACATGAATAAAAGTCCATCAAAATCAATGTGATAACATTGGTGACAGAATATGCCTTTTATTTGTACTTCAAAGGAGAGGCTTTAATATATTAAATGTGTGTCAGAATTTGTAACAATTCTACATCAACATGCTTGTATTTCCCCTTTCCTTTCTTTCTGCCTTCAAATGTATCCCTCTATTTCCTGATTGAGGATTTTTTCATTCAAATGTTAATGTATTACATCTGAGATGATAGCATAGGCATGGAAAAAAAAGATAAGTGACACATCACAGTACCTTTTCCTGTGAAATTACATTAGCCTTCTGGGACACTGGATACGATGAAACTGCAGATTCAAAGATCATTACACTGCTTATTACGTTTTGTATTTATCTTCAGTGCTGCTAAAGCTTTACAAAAAATCTAATTTTTCTGAAGCTGCATTAATGTCAAAACTGCCACTTTTAGGATGCCAGACTTAATTCTAACTAGCAGACAATGCACAAAAGGATCTAGTATCAATCACAGCTAAAGGTTTGGCATATCTGGCAAAGAATTCAACCAACACTATTTCTAAATTACTGCAGGATCTTAGCTCTTCTATTCAGTTCATGTTTTATTAAGCAGAAAGATGAAGTGTGAGCAACGGAGTGAAGAATGCACTTAATCTTATCCCATTCTGTTATTACTTGGGAGGTTTTTTTTTTTTTTTAATGACTGATCTTGGTAACTTTTCCAATCTCCATAAAAGTACCCTTAGAGAATATGGTACAGGGCATTCCAATTAAAAAAAAAGTAGAAAACAGGAACTCTCCCTTCCTATTCCTGTTTAGAGAAAAGCAAAAAACAGCAACAGCAATGTAATAGTGTACAGATTTATCAGCCAACCATCAGTCACTGATATAAGACAACTGGCCACTTTTTCCATATTAAGATTTCATAAACAAAATTACAGTTCAGATAAACAATGTAACAAAATTTCCTGTTCCTCTTTACTGAAATCACATGAGCATGGAGCTCATTAGCTCAATTCTCTGAGTCTGCTTTTTAGACATTTAGCTAAATAAATTCTAGCCATCAGGCCTGTTTTTCAAATATTACCTTCTTTACATTCATAAGCAGATTTACTACCCTTTAGATTACAACTGATTTTTAGTAGACTTCCGGTATTCTAAAATACAAATGTCAGTCACTTAAGAGGAATTCTAGAGGTAAGCTGAACCTAGTATCAAAGACATATGTTATGACCCACTGTATGAAGTGCAGAGCATTAAACAGAGTAATCAATGTTTTAGAGATCCTGTAACTTCAATTTTGGCACTCTTCTGGTCCAAATCAATCATTTCCCCCGAATATTTCTAAATAATGTGTGAACTAGTCTGTGACACAGGGACATTCCTAATCCTTGCAGTATAAGTAACTCACAAAAATTTCCTTCACTAGTATTACCTGTAGTAATAATAACTACAAATGCTGAATAAAATATATACATATATGAATATAAATCTGTAATGCTTTGTGTAAAATTTAAAACAATTTATAAATTTGGAATAAGAAAAAAATCCATTGACAGTAGTATGCAGCTGAATAAGAGTTTGTTTACTCTGGTGTGTACTATTTTTTCAGTAACTTCTTTCTGCATCTTACTAATTGGAAGCACTACACCTAAACACAAAAACACCAAAAATTGACCATAAAACTGTAATAATTCTACGCTTCTGTGGTTTATCAACATAATTTATAATTTCTCCCCACAGAGACTAATCTGAAGTTCCAATCAAAGAAAAAATTACAGTAAATGGACAAAAATCTAGATTGGCACAATTATCTGAAGTCCAATTTGGGTATGTCTAAGTAATGGAGTGATTTTAACAGCAGTATAAGCATTTAGCAAGCACAGTCAGTGTTAATGCTTTTAGATAACAACTCTAAAGGCTATACACATAAAACCCAAGTTTATTAAAACATCAGATTAAATGTTAAGTTTGTAATTCCCTTAGTATGAAAAAGCAAAATGCATATATTTGATCTTCTACAGTCAATACAGAGCATATACAACAGTAAATTTCCTAAAAATCAGATTATCTTAATTACCAAAACCTCATTTGATTTCTGACGCGCACTAGTAGCAGGCTTACTTTATTCCTATATTTTGTTTTCATAAAATGCTACACTACATCATAACATTCCCCTGCCTTATGCAGAAATTACAATATTCCTAAGGCAGTCACTCCCAAGGTAGCACTAGTATTCTGTGACTCCTATTCTCTCAAAATACAAGCAGACACAAACAGAAATTCCTGAGCTTGCTGGACCAATATTCCAGTAATTCAGTTGCAAGCCTGACTGCTCTGTGTCATGAATTTAGCAATGTACTGTACTGTTCTCACCTTTCCAGTGACCTTTTTCTATCACTGAATGATTATGTTCTTCCCTTTAGGCACATCATATTTGCCAGAAAAAGAAAGAACACTTAATAAAAAGCACAACAAAGCAATAACAAATAAAAAAAAGAATTTATAGTACCTCACTGTTCTGCATGAAAAGCTAGCAGTATTTTTCATCATATAAAAAGTTACGTCACAAAATTTTCATACACTTCTACACCACAGGTACACTGAAGGAGAAGACAGATAAAATAAAGATAAAGAGTACATAACTGGGGAAATTTTAGCCTGAGATGTTTTAATGAAGAATCATAAACTGACTGAAGTTGGTAGAGACTCCTGGAATTCATCTAGTTTAAAGTTGCTTAAAATAGGACTACCCTCTGCCTTAGAGCAGGCTTCTTTGAGCTGCATCTAGCTGAGTCCTTTCAGCATACACAGTCACTCCCAGCTGCTCAAGCAGCCTATTCCAATCATCAACACATCAACCCCCCTATCATTACAAATCTTCTAATTATGTCCAATTAAGGCTTTCCTTCTCAAATCTGGTGACTGCTGCCTCTTGCTCTTTCCCTGTATTTCTTTAAGGAAAGTGTACCTCCATCTTCTCTCTGAACACCTCAAAAGAGAAAGATGGCAGCTAGACGCCAAGCATTCCTTTCTCCAGTCTGAACCAAATGTGATCCTTTCTCTCTCCTCATTCAGCATGCAGTCCTAGCCCTAACCAGCTGCCCTTCAATGGCTTTTCCAGCTTGCCTTGTATGAGCAGGCCCCATAATAGGTCATTTACAGATGGTGGTGGAAAACAAATTGAATTATCAGGGCAGCCTTAAGGCAAGAATTTTCAGCCACATGATGGATTAAAGAAGCAAAACTGCAGGCAAGAATGGCAGCAGCATGGTACACCCCAACAACACAAAATCACTGACGCAGTGGGTCAAGTCCAGTGCTGTGAGGTGCCTAGAGTACACGGTGGCCTAGGAAAGAGTAAGAGAACTTCTGAAGAACAGAAGACTGGGAGAGATCTTCCTATCCTCCTTAACAGGAGAAAACTTTTCTCAGGGGCTGACACAGCTAAGGGAGGGGACTGCTAGTGTGAAATGCAACAAAGGGAACTCTTACTAGGTGTAAGAAAAAAAAACTACTATGAGAGTGGTAAAATAATGGGAAACGGGAGGATTTCAGTCCTTAGAGATATGTAAAGCTTGATGAAGCACGACATGCAGAATTTGATCTAATTGGACCTGTTTTATGCACAAGGTTGGACAAGAACACCTCCCTCCCATCCTAAATAACTTGATGATTGAATGTGTGATTCAAATTACAGGAAAATCTACTATTGGGAAATGCTGCCAGCTTATAGTATCACACTGCACATATATCAAAGTGAAATTTCAAAACAAAGATCAAGGTGCATTAAGTACTTCAGTGAATGTTTCTTTAACAATATTGCCTTAATTTCTTTTAAGTCAAATGAATCATCTATGACCGATACACATCATATCATCTACATCAATCGCTGAAAAAGCTTGTCTCTTTACTAGTGTACTATCAAATACTAATTTGAAAAAGTACATCCTGAAAACAAATAAATATAAATTCAGCTTTTTGGAAGACCAAGTTACCTTATTTACTAGAAAAAGCATTTCAGAACAGTTTCTGGGCTGCAGCAAGTACTGAAGTTTTCTATTAGTGTTGATCCTTCTATTTTTGCAACAAAGCAGAAGAACCTGACCAGAGTACCTTAATGAATCTGCAAGCGGAAATACTTGGGACTAGCAGTGGTGTGTTTCACTGAATAACACAGGGGAGAGTTGGATTACATTATGGAATCTAAGGTGCAGAAAAGCTCAAAGTTTTCTGTAATAGAAGCTGAAGGAGTTATGCTTGAATTGAGCTTATATAACAATACCCACCTGTAAATATTTACTTCAGTGTAACATATTACTGGATCTTTCAGGCTTAAAATCCTACCACCCTTATTTTGTCACTTACTACAAAAGTGAGGTTGAAAATGGAGATAACACTTTTCACTGTATTATAAAAATGAATTGTGAAGGCTTTGGGATATCTTAACATTGCAGGAAAAAAGAGCAAAATAAGAATTCTATCTTTAGAGCATGATATAACTCTTGGCATTGAATGAGGAATGGAGTCACGTATAGACTGAAGAAAATATTTAACATTTACTTTTTGAACTTCGTCCATCTCATAAAATGATAGAAAAAATTTTCCATGGAAACACTAAATGCATACCAAATGAAAGATAACGCATAAATGAAAGGGGTTGAGATGCAACATAAGACAAAACAGTTCAGTTACCTGCTAACTTTGACATTCTTAATTATATTTCTTTGCTGTCAGAGTAGTTAAGAAAGTTACATTGTATTATTTTGCTTCTCTAATAACATTCATTTAGCAAAACATCTTCTGTAAGATGGAAATCTAACTACTGCTTTGCTAAAATTTTAACACTGTTGCTCTAATATCTAGCATTTGTTTTTACTTTGAGAATCTCAAAATAATTAAGATACAGACAGTAGACAGAATGTACATTACCTCTAATTTTCTTACAGTTGTTCACAAGAAGTATCTTACAGCTTTTAAATCTTCTCCACAGCAGATTAGTTTTACTTTAAACTGGCACATGCTATATTCACTATTTTAAAGACTCAAAGGAAATGTTTTGAGATCTCACAGATGAAAAATTAAATATTTCTCAACAATAACTTCCACAACCCCACAAGGCAATTGACCATCTCCTTTATTATTTCTTATACTGTTTACTTATAAAGCTATGAGAGTTTATGAATTTATAGGGAGCTCTGTTAAGCATTTAAAATTTGATCAAACTGATGAAACATAAGTTTACTTTTTACATGAACTTGTAAATATTTTAGTTAATATAAAAAAATTAACATTATCTGCAATATTACTTTAAATTCTAAGGAAATTATTTCTATAAACTCATGATCATAATCTGAATTAGAATATAAACTCTTATACAAGAAAATAAATCCTTTATTAATGCTTTAAGGAATGATGCTGCTGAAAATACATAGGACAGTAATAACTGAAAACACATTGTTATGCACATCTTCACTAGCCAAAAAAAAATAATTCTTGCAAAGCACATTGTAACCTTAGCATGTATTATTTTTCTAAACCACTGGAAACAACAAGAGCTTGTCTGTGCAAAACAAATCAGCGACTCTCAAAAGCATCTCTACAATAGATCAAAGGAGAAACAAGATGGAAAGATAAGAGTAATATACAGCTTTACAGAAAAACAGATAACCTAAACATATACTTGCAGATCTGAAACAATCAGTAGTCAAACCCAGTAGTTTGGGAATCATTGTTTTAGATTCTGAAGTTACAAATTCTTTCTTTGTATAAACAAGTAATCACAGAGATGCAGATATTTTATTAATCTTGTGAAGAAGAAATGAATTACTTGAATTCCAATTCCTGCCTGTGATAAAGCAGGTGCAATTTGCTACTTGGTACAACTTTTTTTTTTTTTAGATCAAAGCAAATTTCATTAAAATAGGTTCTGATTGTACACAAATCATGAACACTTTTTTTTTTCAAATCCTTTTTACAAGTGTAAACAAAAAATCATTAAGTGTTCTACCCACTTAACCATAACAATATTTCCTAAATTCATTCATGCAACATGATTTTTTCATTTACACAGCAGTAAGAAAAACTAAGTTTGGAGTACAGCAGTTAATGCACACAATTACCTCAGCAAAATTTTTAAACTTTTTTTTTTCAAAGACAATTTTTGACTGACTATAACATTATCCTATCCAAGAAAGCATTTGGTAAAGAATATTTTCAGTTAAGCTAAACAGAACTGTAATGACACACTTGAGGACAACAAATCTCTGCAGTTTGCAACTGCATGGCTTTTTGTCTTTCAAAATTTTATCTGTAAACCAAACATATTGCTAAAAGATGTGGCCAAACTTTATTTTACAGCACTAGTAAAATCTTTTAGGACTACACATGGCTTTCAGAGCAATACTGGGATAATTCAGTAATGTCAAGTTCTGCAGAGTATGACTTAGAATTATGACAAGCATATACAGCTGAGAGCAAATCACAATTTGTGACATTATAAAAGACTGAATACCTATGCAACAAAAGTTATTGTTGCTAGTTGAATGTGTTAATTTGCAACACATTCCTGTCATTCATACCCCATTTTAAGTGTCTAGTCCAATGAGCTACATAAAGATCAGATAAGTCTGCTCTCCCAGTCAATTTCTATTATTTTTTAAGGCCAACAATGATTTCCATTTATTAAAGAATATCTAGTTACTAGTATTTTTATTTATTAAAAATAAATGTTTTGGCCATCAGCACACCAGCAGTAGGGCACAAGAATTAGTGTTCTTCAGAAACAATCAAAAGAAAAAGGATTTACTCTTTGAGAATGGCTGCCAGAACAAGAGATTAATTCTTTAATTCCTGCTCCTGCAACCACAGCAGTATAACTGGAGTCCCTTTTTCTCAGATAAACAATTAAGTTCTGAATAAACAGTATACCATAGCAGAAGAACATACTTCACAAACCAAAACTCTGGTCTAGTTTCTTAATGCAATATCAGACTTCCTTGAAAGCATGTTACAAGCTTCATCAGAAAAAGTTACCTAAACTGTGAAGTTTTTGAATGAATTTTTTGTCTAAAACCTATTAGAAACCAGAGTTCAACTGTAAAAATCATTCCATCTATTCCATTCCATTTCTTTTAAGAGAGAACAACTCTAGCCTTCCACTGACAGCCAGAGAAAAATCACAAGATAGTAACCTGAAGCTCCCTGCAAGTTCCTAACAATAAAAGAGGAAGCAGAAATCTTCCAATATACTGAGGTTACATTCAACCTTTTGAGTTAAAGATGATTGATGTTAACAGTATAAATTAAACACTTTTTCATTTGAACTGTTCATTTTCAAAAAAATTGACATATGGAATCAAAATTGAATTTAATACCGCACCCTCACTTTTAAGTAGCCATACTTGCCAGTTATCATAAAGTTGAAAAATCAGTTACCTACTGTACACAGTAATATTACTCCTGCATTTAAGTATAGGGGTTAGTGTTTAAAAAGTTGGGTGTAAGAAGATATTAAAGACTAAATGCAAGTTTAGAGGATAAAATAGAAAACTGCATCAAAATATCTAAAGCGCAAGACAGGAAGATAAAATTGCTGAAATGGTGGAAGAAGAGTATAGAGAGACTGAGGAGCCTCTAAGGAAAAACTTAATGGCAGACTCCTAATGAGGAACTACAGCCTATTTAAGTAAGAGAAATGTGTGAAAATGCCTCCAAAACTGAATATAGTAAACAAAAACCAGGGCAAAATTGAAGGCTCAAGAGAAATTACTTCTAGTACACAATCCCTGCTGGGAAGATAAAACAGACATAGGCTTTAGTTACTCTAGCAGCCTTTAGCAGTCAGGTTTTGCTGCTGCCTGCAGTACTTAGTTATCAGTGCAGTAAAACAGGAATGAATCGATACTCAAACATAAAAGGATTAGTTCAATTCATGTCGAAATACAGCTAGACTACACAAGCTTTCTCTTGGCTAACAGGTTAGAAATATTTAATAAGGCTATAAATAAGCAAACGTGAGAGAAATACCTGAAATACCAAAAAGGAACACAGTTGAAGCCTTCCAGTACTACTACTTTAAGTTACATGCCTTGTTGCAAGAAGCTCCAAAAAGTTGAGATAGGCAAGAAAACGTGCTTAGTACCTAGAAAAAGGAAACATAACTAACTACCAGTCAGTAATTAATAGATAGTATTTGAAGAGGGGATTTTCAGTTCAACAAAAGCCTATGCTTTTTTTCCATGTAAGTAGTGTCTACTCTTAACAATTTATCCTTCCTTTTATTTTAACTTACATTTTCCATTTCAAGTGGGCTGCAATGAAGATCATACAGATTCCATCCTGTATTACTACTTTGTAATGATCCTGTTCAAGATTTACCTGCTGTTCTAGAAAAGCACACCTGGAAGGTCACAAGGATACATCTTAAAAAAAATAAAAAAATAAACAAGAGAAATAGCTCTTGTGCAATAAATTAGAGGAAAAATTACCACTTCTGCCACTGTAGTTATTTCTGATCTAGTAGGAAACATAAAAGACAGAATTGTACTCTAAAAAGCAATAAATTGCAATACTTAAGTCAATGTTTTGACAGAATATCCCTCTGTGGTTTTCTTTTAGCCTACTCCTCCTAAGAGCAGGATGCTATACAGTGGCCCAACAGGTCACAGCTGGTTTTAAAGGAGATTTAAGCAGTTTATCATCATGCTTTGAAAATGAGGCAGAACACATCTACTTGATGCAAGTCCATGAAAAAAATTATATTTGGAACAGAAATACAATATACATTGTAAGCAACAATTTATTAAAAGAGTTAACATGATAATATTATGAAACTGTTTTTCTGATAAACATGCTCATTCAGCATACTGATCCAAAGGCTGTCTTACAAATTATGTTCAACAATTTCGTTGCATATTTTTCCCCTCCCTCCAAGGCCTCCAGTCAGAGGAACACTCCTACTTCCCCTTCCATGGCAGCTGTTACTTTTAACCAGTCATTTCAGATTAGGTTTTCACTGGAAACCTAAACAAGGCTAAAGATGATTACCACTAGGACATCTTGACACTTAAGGGAAAAATCTAATTTGGCTACAAAGCTGGTGCTGATCACAGTGATTAGCTTTCCAGGGAGAAGTTCTGATTAAACTAAGAAGTCATTTTTAAAAACAAACCATCCAAAACATCAAGCCTCTGTAAGACAGTGCAACTTGATCAAGAACTTACTTTGGACTTCCAAATCAGCTTTTCTATTACTTTGTTTTAATACTAAAATGATAATAATAAGAAAACAAATTTTGTAGGGTTGGTTCCTCAGGTCTTTCCTCCTATGGTGATTTGGTCTTTGATCCTGAATTCTAGCCAGAATATCTGTAGTTCACTGGCCTCTACTGCCCCTAAGAGATCCGCTTTATAATGAAACTTACTGGTTGAAGCTGTCTGACCAAGAAAGTCTCTACAGTTTGGAGGTAACAATAATAGTCATTATACACACACAAAATAAACATGCAATTGCTCCTTTATATGGAGACCTATGCACAACTACTTATTCAGAACAGAGGTGGTCTTCTCACTTCCCCAGATTACATTCTATTCATTTTTGTATCAAGGCACAGGACAGGGGGAGGAACAGATGCTATGAAAACAACTGAAAAGAAATGCAGCAGTTATTTGACAAGGCGGCAAAAATCTGTCTAACAAAAAGGGAGTTCTGAAGCATTTGGGGATAGACAGCATTTCAGAAAGAGCACCTTTAATCAGAGTAGCTACATTTATTCAAATCAAGAAAGTAACTTTCATACAGCTACAATAATACTGCTTTCTTTCAAGCGCTTATTCAAATTCTTGATTTGATTAAAAAATAAAAAAATCTTCCCCTTTTTCCCCCTCATTTCACACACTAATAGAACGGATTATGCTTAATTTAAAACTGCAATGAGAAAAGCAATTGGACTGACATGGTTAATAACAGGAGCATTTCCTAAAGTATCATTATAGACTGAACTGGAATTGCATTTTGCCGAAATATGAAGTCTGCAATTGTTACACAACTTAAGTTGTTTCTCAACTGAATTTTAAAAAAGATACAAAACTCAGCTTATGTGTGTTTTTTGGTTGTGTCTGGTCACTTAAGTGTCACATCTAATGTAATAATAATAGAATCAAAACTTGTATATCTTATTTCCCTAACAAAACGATGAATACAAATCTAAGACAAAACAGTACTAAATGGTTTCCTCTGCTCTCTGGTAGTGTATTTACACTGAGTAACCTAAAAGAGAAATAATTTTAATGGGTAAACTTGTATGAATTTTGAGCTTAAATCACTTACTTAAAGCTTCTTTAGGCAAGCATAACGCAAGAAAAAACTCACTACTGCAAAGAAAAACTTATATTTGGTGTATTTCATATTAATCAAAGACAAAAATAAGCTGAAATAAAGATGTTACTATGCCATTCTCAAGAAAGCACAGCTTTCAGGATTAAATATACTTCTAAAATAAGCAAAAATATTCTGTCACACTCATACATTGACAAGCTCCTGAATTTCCTACCACTACATCACTTAAACTAAACCCAAAGGATTTTATCATTTCCTTATATTAAGACTAAATCATACATAATGCCAAGAAAGAATCCTAAAATATTATACAAAATTAAATTAGCACTAAGGATATTTTTCTTCCTACATGAAATTGTTTAAACTTCAAATTCAACTATGTAATTACTTCTACAACTAAGTGTGTTTTGGTGTTATGCTTTATTGAGTATATCCCAGTAAAAAGCTGCAAAGCTCCAATATTATCAGTGCTACTTTATTTCCAACACCTAGCACTCCAGGCTACAGCACATCAAAACGTGTCTCCTCTAAGACTGCTCCAGAAGGTTCAAGTTCACTATACTGAAATACTTACGAACTAAAAGCAGAGCTTGGCACACTAACATGGAGAGAAATGAAATAAAGAAGTAAATGTTGAAGCCGTGAAAATCATTTCTGGAAGAGCAATGTTTCTAACTTTTTTTTTTTGTGACAGCCATTTTGTTATTGGTACTCTCCAAACCTTGCTGGTGATACAATAGGACATTGGACAAGTTGTATCATTGGTATATCCTCAATTTTTACACTTTTGATAAAGTAAAATAGAAGATTGCTTTAAAAATAAGTGCCAAAAATCACAGCAGTTCTGGAAGTTATTTGTTTTCCCTTCTTGTCTTTTTATAACCTGATACAAAACTGTCACTAGAAACTGTTTTCTTCATTCTTGTTCAAACTTCACCTTCTTGGCCAAGACTGCCTTTGTACTCTTATCCTTAGAGAGAAAAACAGCAAATGTTTTATGAAACAACCATCCTAACAACAAAAGCATGCAAGGTTGGAAGGAGCGGCTGAATTACAGAAGTCACACAAAAACTACTGGATTTTGACATTTCCATCTAAACTAATAAGGAATTTTTCTGAAGAATGGCATTTCTTACACAAAGACCATTTTAATCCACACCTTCCTATAAGAAGGTGTGGATAAGAATTTCACTATGGAAATGTGGTTTTTTCTTTCTAGATTATTATGACACTTTCTGAAGCTATTTCCCCATAGGTTTAAACAGTGCACAGCATATTTACTGCAACAAAAAGTGTTTATAAGTTGCAACCAAATACCTATTTATAGCCTTGGAAGATGCGAGATAAGATTTCAGTTCCGTACAACTCTATATGAGGAAATGATATAAATATACATCGCTGTAAAACGTTCATCAGACCTGAAAACTGAATTTGCTACATCATCTCTTTGTTTCCAAGCATTCCAACTAATGTGATTCTTCAAGCAATTAGTTGTTTATTCAATGTCTTTTTTTACGCTGCATTTTATCTTCAGCTGTGTTCAGTACTGACTTCTCCATAGAACCACTCTTACTATTGTTTCTACTGAAATCAGCAGCAAATAAAATGAGCAACAGAGAAACTAACTCAAATGGACAATAAGGTATCTATGGTAATTGGTTTTGTTATTTGTCAACTCATTTGTTTAGGACACTGTACAGGAAGAGTAACCTGTCTGATTACCAAGAACATCTAAAGAGCTTCATGTCTGAAAAAGTAACATTGAGCCTGGGAAGCCTTGAATCAGCATAAGGTACAGCTTGTGTGGCTGAAACTCCTGAACTCTTGTTCTCTACTCAGAGAATCTGAATGTTGAAAGCTACCATTTCTTATGAACTGTGAGACTGTCCAAAGCTAACTCCGGGCATAATCTATAGCAAAGAGTTAATATGCCTCACAAGATAAATAAACCACTGCAATTTGCTATGCAGGAGTGATTGTCAACAAAACGTATGACCATTGGGCACAAACACACCTGCAAGATTTGTTTTCTAGACTTCATCCTAGAACTCACTATTGAGAAAAAGAAAAAAGACGTTTTTATAGTTCTTCTCATGGCTAGAGCAGCATCTTGTATCAGTTATCTTTTAATTAATTGGACATTTGAAAAACTGTGTAAAACACCACACACAAAACTTTATGCCAGGCAGACTTCACATGAAGTGACAGACATTCTACAAACAAACAGCAGGAACATAGGAAAAATATTACAACTTTGATGCAAAATTATCAAAGGTCTTCAGAAATTGATAGCATTATTTGTAATATACTCTCACTGCTTAAAGAGAAGGCTTGTATTTCATAAATTTAAAGTTTGAAGTAACAAACATGGAGCTGTATTAGGGGAGGGTCAGGTGGGGATTAGGGAAAGGTTCTTCACCAGAGGCAGTGGGGCCCTGGAACAGGCTGTCCAGGGCAATGGGCACAGCCCAAACTACCAGAGTTCAAGGAATGTTTGGACAATGCTTTCAGACATAGGGATTGAATTTTGAGTGGACCCTTGGAGCCAAGAGTTGGACTTAATGATCTTTGAGGGTCTCTTCCAACTCAGTATACTCTATAATTCTATGATAAGCAATATCATCCTTCTTTAACACTGAGTTGTACAAAAATTTGTAGATCTGAGATGAAATAAACTTTAATCCAATCTTAAAACGTAACAACTAGCTACAATACATTAAAATAGGGGCATTGTCCGATGGAAAAAAATTAGACTCTTAATTACCTCATATCTCATGATACTTTTTCTTCCTACTTATTTGGATCTCCTTTCTTCTTTCCATTCACTGTCTGACAAAACCAAGTTATGTTTCTCTAAAATTATTACATGATTACAAAACAATAGAAAATATATTCAAGGTCACTTCAGTACTATACAAGTTCCCATGTCAAGTACCATAGTATGTCTGTATGGGATAAAATACAATCTTTTAAGCCCTCTTATACATAATTCATCCCTCCTGCTATAGAAGGGAGAAAGCTTCTGAGGCTTTTAAGAACATCATTCAGCTCATCTACATGAACTGGCTAATGGTGATAACTATATTGAAAAGTAATGCTTTGTAGCCAAGAATTTGGTCTATCAAATAGTGTTAACGCACTCCTTATATGCACTGTATCTCACACAGAAGTACGAGGCATTACTTGATTTTGACACTGTTTTTATCATGCTATGCTCCCCTCTTTTACTTAAGATTAGTTCATATAAGGTTGTCATACTAAGTATGTATATAGTACTACTGGGATTCCCTTCCACCCCACCCCCTCAACTTCAAAAATGAGCCTTATATGCTAATTAGAACATCCTGCCTTCTAAAAGCACATAATACTTGAAATACATTCAGGATACAAGATGGCAAATGCAAAATTCTTTCCAATAATAATCCGGTATTTTACTGAAACTGAATATTAAAAATAAAAATTCTTAGCATTGAAATAGTAATATTGACATGAACGGTATAGTTTCTCCACATTTAAATAAATACTGTGCAGTTTTGCTTCAGTAATCTGATACAGTCATATTCCACTCTTTCAAACTATTCAAAACAAGATTATACATTGTCAGAATGAATTTGAAGAAAGAATTGACATATAAAACTGCATTTTCGTAATCATAAATCAGAAATGATTCCTGGGAATAACTGAACAGAAAGTATTAGACAGAAGCAGATTTCCTCCCAGTTTAAACATGAGTTAACCAAACATTAATTTAGGTCCCTTCTACCAAGTAATTATTAATATATTCAGACTAGTTGAACAAAAAGCTCTTGATAACTTACTTTTTCTGGTTAACAATGCAGTCAACATCCTGACAAATGTCAGCATAGGAGTTTAAAAAAACTAGAATAACAAAGAATATTACAGTATTGCACACAGCAAGCAAATGGAGATCTCCAGCAAAACCTTTATTTTTTTTTTTTTTTATGACAAATACAGTCTCTACTGTTCGTTATAATTCTAATGAGAATTTTCTAACTTCTTTATGATGCTGTGGCTCACAGCTGTTAGCAGCTATCCTTATCTTAAAATCAAATCATCTACTTTCCCAGAGAGCACAGAAGAACTTCTCAGTATTGCAGACTAACTCAGCTCTCAGCCACTTTATAAGGAGAACATTTTGATCATAACTGCCCACCACTCTCACTCTATTACTGAACAACTTCCCTTGTATAACCTCCAATCCTTAAGCTTCCCCTCAGCTATGAGGCCTCCTTTACACAAGGTCACTGAAAATCTCTGCCTTACTGAGGCAGTACTTGCTATTCCTTTAAGATCCAGCCCAAAGTTGTTACCATGTCCCCTAAAAGAAATGTTTAGGTGAATGAATTTGAATTCATATTCAAAAATAACAAAGATTTACCTATTCAGTTCAAACTGTTTCCAACTTCAAATGTTATGAATATATGCTGAACATGAGCCAAGCCAGCTGTGTGCCCAGGTGGCCAAGCAGGACTAGGGAAGTAATCTTGCCCCTCCCTATAATCAGCACTGGTGAGGCCCTACCTTGAGTACTGCGTTCAGTTTTGGGCACCTCAATACAGAAAGGATGTTGAGGTGCTGGAGCAGGTCAAAGAAGAGCAATAAGGTTTGTGAAGGGCTTGGAGAATATGCCCTACAAGGAGCAACTGAAGGAACTGGGGCTGTTTAGTCTGGTAAAGAGGAGGCTGATGGGAGACCTTATTGCTCTCTTTAAATACCTAAGAGGTGATTGCATTGAGAGCAGGGTTGGTCTCTCCTCACTGGTGATAGGACAAGGGGAAATGCCTCAAGTTGCACCAAGGGAGATTTAGGCTGGATATCAGGAAAAACTTCACAGAAAGGGCTATTAAGCACAGGAATAGGCTTTCTCAGGGAGGTGGTTTAGCCACCATCTCCAAAAGTGTATAAAATCCCTTTGGATGTGGTAGTCAGGGACATGATTTAGTGGTGGGTTGTTGAAGCTAGGGTAGTATGGTTAGGTTGTAGTTGGACTTGATGATCTTTAAGGTCTTTTCCAACCTGAGCAATTCTATGATTCTATGTTACTTGTAACTCATTTTAAGCCTGCTGAAATCTCTCTGAACCTCTCCCATTTCTCTAGCTTCTTTTATACTCCCATCTTTTTCCCATAGCCTTTACTTTTTTTTTTTCCTCCAGTTACTTGCTCACATTCTAAACTACTTGATCTCCAAAGAATTTCTCATCATAGTTTTTCATTATGTTTACTGAGATCATTAGATACTACAGTTGTTTGGGATTGTTTGTTTTCTACACTGCCATACTGGAGAAAAGCAAGTGGAAAAAAAATTTCCAGCACTGGTAGGCTAGAAAAATGATAACTTGGACTACTCTCTAGAAGAGAACTGAGAAAGAAACTGATGCCAAACACCACACTATTTACACAAATAGTAAGGGCAGCTAACAGTATTCTGACACTGTAAACTTTGGTTGCAGTGCTGAGAATGACAATATTTAACAGTTTAAAAGCTGAATTTAAAATGCAGGTGAGAAAGCCTAAGTTGAAAGTTCCAACTAAGGTCAGAACACGATGTATAGATCACTTTCTCCAAGAAAGCCCCTGCTCTTATAGAAGGAGAGGCCTTGAGATGGTCTACAGTTCCTCACAAGGGGTATGGAGGAGCAGCACTGATCTCTGCTCTCTGATGACAGTGACAGGACCTGAGGGAACAGCATGGAGCTGCATCACGAGAGGGTCATGTTGGGGATTAGGATTCTTCACCCGAGGGTGGTGGGCATGGATCACTTTCTCCAGGGTGATAGTCACAGAACCAAGACTACTGGAGTTGAATAAGCATTTGGACAAAACATTCAGAGATTGGTTTTGAATTTTGGATGGTCCTCTGGGGGATCCTGTGTGCAGCCTTTAGGAACTGTCTAATACAAAACAACTGCTGCCTACTACTAACAACGTTAAATACAGTCATGTAAACTTCCACTCTTAAAGGCTGAAGACAATATCAGATTTCTGTTCCACTACTGACAACAAATACTTTTTTTTAAAGGAATTCCACTTAAAAATGAAATTATATCCTAACATAACACATTCTTTTCACTGCTGTCTGTGAAATATATGGTAATCCAGTATCTTTAATTGTAGCACCTTTAATACAGCACTAAAAAAATTGGTCCCACTAATGCTCACACAGGAACAAAAAGAACACTGTATGCAAGTTTGTGGCACCGAGGAACAAGGCTTAGCAGGAATGGTAGTGATGGGTTAACATTTGGACTGGATGATCTTAGTGATCTTTTCCAACCTTAATGATTCTATGATTCTATGTTTGTCAGGAGCTACTGAAGCAATTTGAGATGACAATGTCCTGGACTGCATTCATTACTGATGACAAGAAGAGATGTCACTAGAGTCAAAATGGAAGCCCATGATGTGACAACATATCAATTCTCCATTGAAGTAAAAGTTCAAGATGGAACTCACAACGGGCAAAGTGATGCATACCATCTTTTGGGATGAAAAAGGCATATCTTTCTGGATTTCCTGGTACCTGAGCAAAGCATCCACTCTGGCCGCTTTATCTCAGCACTGACTAAGGTGAAGGCTTGAACTTCCAGAGTCAAGACAGAAGAGAGAAGATAGCAAATCTTATCTTGCAAAACAGCAACATCACACCCCATACCAGTTTGAAGACCATGGAGCTCACTGACAATCTTGTTTTACCACATCCACCATACTGTCCAGACTTGGCACTGACTTCAATCTGTTTGAATTAATGAAAGACAGACTACATGGGCAGCACTTTCCTAGCATCAATGTCACCACAGCAGTAGAGAAACAATGGGTCACCTCTACTAGCACAGACTTTATGAACACAACGCAGAGGCTCTTGTTCGTTGCTGCTGAAAATGCATAGATAATGGTGGACTATTTTGAAAAATAGTGTTTGCAGCTGAGAATTTGCTCTATCAGATAGTGTTCCCATGCTCTTTGTATCATGGAAATAAGTAGGAGACATTAATTTCAGAAAGACCTATGCATATGCTCCACACAATTATTCCACATACTCAAGTTATAGTGTGAATTTCATAACATCTGCAGGATCAACTACATATTGTAGAATGCCTTCTTCCCCAGTGGGCAGCCTGTAAAACGTTAACAATAACATTAAAAAAAAACTAATTGGTAGTAGCTAAAAACAAGTGCTGTGTGACAAGAGTTTCAAGTATAAGCAAAGAAGAAGAAATTCAGGTGCTGTAAAGAAACAGTAAGATAAAAAAGGTTGCTAAAGATGTAACCAATTACTCATAAATAAATGCAATATAATTGCTAATACTAGATGACCCATACAATTTTTGGTGATTTTTATTAGGTAGGATACAGTTCTGTTTCTTAATATTATGCTCATAATATTGGCAATTGTGGCAAGCACCCACACAACATATCTACACTTCTTATTCCCGTGAATGTAGGCAGGAAGGTAAATCTCCTGATGAAAACAAATTCTAAATCCCAATAAATCATCCAGAGACTGAGAAAGATTTACTAGGTATCCAACTCGGAGCATACTGAATGCTAGAAGGAAAGCATACACAATATTTTTTTTATACTTCCAAGATGATTTATATTCTAAAATAACCCAATAAATATACCTTCCTTTCTCCTCAAGTGACTTTCTAATTAATATTTTGGATATCTTTGATTTTAAATGAAAAACAATCAATTAAAAGAACATTGAATTTTATACTTTGCATTCGTTTTCTAACATTTATTAAAATATCTGCATAAGCTATGAATATATTACATCCATCTGCCATCCTCAATTATCTATTGGCCAAATTAAATATGAACAAGAAATGGCAAGATACGACAGAATAATTTAGATTGCATGAAGCATAGAATAATGAAGAAATACTTTATAATTTCTATTTTTAGGAAGCAGAAAGTATTCACCTTAGAATAAATAGTATCATTATAAGCACTTCATTAAATGCCGTGGCTTTCTAATGCAGAATATTGCAAGATCACATCCTGATCTTACAGAGTCATCTGTTTATGCATCTTAAATGTTCTCTCAGCTTTTTTCCCCCAGATCCAAGTGCCATCNTAAATTTGTATCATAAATCAAAACAACTTCTGAAATCTTATTAGATGAGCTTAAATACTTTTCAGTAATTGTTTCCTGAGCTTTTCTCAACATTCCAAAATCTTTTAGAATGGCAAACAAGTGAATGTAAACTAGTACTTAGAAATGGTTTCACTATTATCATAAGAAAAATACAAACCTATGAACTCTTTATTATGCTTCAAAGTTCCAGCCTATAAAATACCATCTGAACTACAGCAACATAATTGAAGTTCTCACTTCATTTCAAGGGCTATTTCATCTTTTAGTATTACTGAATCATTTAGAAGAAACATGATTATACCCTTACCTACCTTCCCAGGTAGGTCATGCACTTGGATACAATTAAATACTTGTTCTCTTGTTCTCAGACATGAGTTTTATTTCTTTAATTTAATTATTTTTTTTTCCCATAAACTATTTTCTATTATTTTAGGCATTCTACTCCTATGAGTAGTGACTGTTTTGGACAGAACACATTAGTCAAAAACATTCTGAATTTGGAATGTGTGTACATAGAGCCATACATTAAAAAAAGCCCTAAAAAGTGAAAACTTCTGTCATCACTCACAGGAGTGCTTAATAGGCTATTCTGAATGTAATAAAAAAATACTTTGCTGTTTACACAGTTATGCCCAGAAACCTATTTCACACTTGTATATACACAACAACAGCAGCAGCTCAAAATTCGCAGCCTAACAAGATAAATCTGACTGTAACATATATATAGTCAAGAAAAAAGTAGCATATTTGAACTGAATTCTTTTTCCAGGAATAATACTATCTTCATACCTTATATTCTGAGACCACACGCATATATGGGCAAGTTGTTCACTGTTCTAGGCTCATTTCCTTTCTTTCAGTCTTTACACTTATTCACATACCAACTGAAGTTACACCAGTTGTCTTCAATATGCCATCATCAAAAACCAGCTTTGTTTTTTCTATGCATAATCATATATTCATCAGGGAAAAAAATCCTTCTGCATTATTTCATGCTTATATGACCAAACTAAATTTCTGAGCAGGTCTCTGACATTATTATGCTTCACTCTATTCAACACATACTAAGATAAAGATCCTGCCTTATTGCACTTTTATCAATAAAAATGACATTCATATACATGCTGAAATAACTCACAGCTCTGCTAATAGTATTTAAAATATTAGCAAAGAGTATAGAAATTTAACATGACTTTGCAGTCAAGTGACAATATAGATGAAAATTTTGTGATTAAGGGTATGAATGCATATATAATATATCCACATATAACAATTACAATAAGTGCGTATGCAGTTGTGTACTATGAATATGTGTGTGTAAGTATTTAATCACACATAGCAACGATACTTGGTTTTTCCCAATAAACATGCATCTTAGCACACGTGCCAACAGAAAATTGACTAAACACGAATAACTGACTTCAGTTAGCTCCTACTTACATTCAAAGCTAGGAAAAATTTTCTGAATAATACTAGACATACATGTTGATCTTGCTAGCACGGTCTTTATAAAGAAGAAATATGGAAGAACAAAATAGGGTTTGCATTAAAGTCTGATGTGCATTCATCTGCAACATCATGCGCAGCATCTGAAGTGAAGGAAAGGTATGCAATAAAGAAAGCAGTCATAAGGCTCACCCATGAATGCTTCAAGTTTCTTTCATGTAGCAGAGAGCACTGCTCCAGATAAAACCTTATAGAGGATGCAGAGTTTTTGTAACATCTGTGGCAAAAAAAAATAGCTGTATAAAACGCCACTAACTTGCTATAACATTTTTTTTTCCTCTATTATTCAAATTTGCTCAGGCTTAGGATGCATTTCAATTATGCTCCTTATCTTTAGTAATAACAACAACTCAAAATTGCATTAAGTTACTGAAATATTCATTTCAAAATTAATAGTTGATAATTTTTTATTTTAATCACTGAAGCCATGTTTATCACGTTTTCAAGAAGCATTTTGGTAATATCCTCAACAACATGCTTTAACTCTTGGTTGGGCCTGAAGTGGTCAGGCAGTGGACAGTTTGAAGGCCCTTTCCAAATGAACACTTTAATTCTAATAAATAGAAAAATAATATGCATAAAATTCAAGTTGAACATAAAATACAATTTATATATATATGAGAATTTAGTTCTCATCGAGTATAAAAATAAATCACAGAAAATAATTGAAAGTGAAGCAGTGTAGTGTTACAAATTCCTGATCTTTAATTCAAGAACCAAATATAAAAATGAAGCCCCATTTTTTTCTGGACTACTATTCACATTTCTTTTATCATTTGCAATTTTCAAGTACTTTCATCAGGTAAGAAAAAAAGGCCTTTCGCAAAAGCTGCTGCAAGTAGTTCAGTATAACGATGGATATTGCATTTTAGAAATGAAACAGCATAGATAGTTGTGAGCAAGAAAGGAATACTGTCCAACTGTTAAGGCCTAGACTTAGATGTAAGAAATTCAGAGGCTTACTTCAGTCTTCAAAAACATACCGCTGGCTTCATTTTGGATTAAAGTACTACTAGCAACCACTAACATGTATGCTGAAATGAATAACACCCATATTCAAATTACATTTTTGTTTGCAAGCAAGACTTATCAAAATTATCTTAATCATTTACTGTTGCTCAATCTGAATTTGCAAGCAAAAATGATATTCTTCCTTGATGAGCACAAGTACGGTGAAGGTGAAAAAAACAAACCCAAACAATCCATATTCAGTGCTCCTGGAGTTGAAAAAACAAAGATGACATAGAAGAAAAGGAAGATGAGACTTAAAAACTTAATACAGGTAAACATAATGAAGCTAGAAGTCCTGCAAGGTTTTCTATTTTTCAAGTGTATTGTTATAAAACATGCACGATATACAAAATAAACTGTCTTGTCTCACCTAGAATTTGTATTAAGCATCAGCCTCATTTTCTCAAGAAATCAACATTTTTACGCTATTTTCCTAATTAATCTTAATCTAGTACCATTCATTTTAAAAAGTGTCATGCATAATGTTTAAGGCATTGAAGTTCCAGAATTATATTAATATGCTTGTGACTATTTTTATGTTTACTCCTCCTTAAAAAACACAATTTAAAATAAAAGAATTAGCCTCCTTATAAGGTTATAATACTGTAAAAAAGCAGCTGAATATTCACAATAGCAACTCTTGACATAAATATTCATAATTAGATTTCCTACGGAAGTCTTACTTCTAAAGCTTATGCAACAATGCACATATTCTCCCACTCACCACAAATTCCAGACCATATATGCTGGATCAATGCAATCAAAATCACTGTTTTATGATATTTCTTCTATTTGCTCAATCAGCTACTTCCACCACCATACATAAAAGAGTAAGCACCCACAGAACAGCCGCTTTAACTTGAAATCATAAGTGACCTCCTAGACAAACACACTTGCTGTCCAAAGAGGTGTTCAAAACACAAGGAATGCTCTAGCAGTGCTATTCCCAAAGCAAGTTCACAGTACTTGCAAGAAAACATTAGTTAGCTATTCAAAAATTTAATCATATGAATTTGAGACTTCGTGATTTGTATGACAAAAACTGCAAATAATTGTAAATCATCTTTAAGAAGCATAACATATATGCAGAATGCTGCCCTGATACTGTTTGATTGTTACAGAAAACATTACAATTCAGCTCTCAGGGGGCAATATTGCTTTGTTCTACAGATTTCATGAAGCAACTTCTCATTAAATTGGCTTTCTCATAAAAATCTTAAATGGTATTTAAAAACAGTTTGTATATTAAAGGATTCTTGAATAAATCCTATGCCTCTATAAAAACATTAGTTAAAAGTATATCAATAGACTTCAACATTTCCTAAATATATATGCTTTTTAAACAAAAAGAATGTGATTCTCTTTTTCATGATGATTAACAGTTTTACATTAAATCCATGATCAAACCAAGCAGTTTTTGTTTCTATACATTTCAGGCATGATCTGGCAACACATGTTGAGCAGTTACCTGACATGCGGAGGAGTCTCACCTGGCATCAGCCTTCTTGACTATTCCCCCACTCCCTGAATGGTAGGATTACTTGGGTTCAGTAACACTGCAGCACAAAAGTAGTGTCAGTGCTATGACAAAGCGTTGGCAGCAGGGGCAGACAATGATCATGAGAGAGGATTTTACATCTTCTGCCTGGAAGCAACAGGCCAAGCCACGTCATTATGCCTAACAAGGCTTAGTCTGTACTCCTGGCCTAGAAAGAAGCATTTCACTCACAAGGGCTGCACTGGCACAACCTGGTGCCTTGAGGTTAGGTCACCATATAGTGCAGAGTTGCAAAAGAATAGAAGAATGCATCCATAACAAGCAGGGAAAATTCAGCTGGTAATGGCTGTTCTTGTTAAAAGCTGTTACATAATTTACACCTTTACAAAGTCTATTTTGAAAAAACAAACACAGAAATAGCATGCAGTGCCTTTTGCATTAGAACTTCCCACTTTCAACATTATATACTGACAACCCTTAAACAGCATAGAAAACACCAATTCTTATTAAAAAAAAAAAATCAAGACATACAACATTGTTGGCAGTTCACTGCAGCACAGCAAAACATTATGTATACTACTCACTGTGGTTTTGTGGTCCAACCTTTGCTAATCCCTGTGAAGCCGCAGTGATAAGTTCTAATGAGCAGTTCTGAACTACTAGAAAACCAGCTCTCCGGGATATTCTCTTTCAAAATTAAGCAATAATTAATGCAAAGATATGCTTTTCCTTTCAGTAATGCAAATACCTTGCCAAATTCAATACTGCTACCAAAGCATTACAATGCTCAGCACAACTTTGTACTCATTACTCTTTGAGTAGAGAGAAAAATGAAGAAATGTAAACAATGAGGTAACTTCAGTCTGGGAAAGGAAATGCTATTGTGTGCTTTGCACTATAATAAATACAATTGCCGGTCAATGAATTAGAAAGCTGTTCTGGATGGACAGACATCCTACAATGCATTCTAGGCTGGAGGAATTGTTCCGCAATTGCATTTAAGGCAGGCTAAGAGGAAGAGGGAAAGGCAAAGTTCATTGTGCCTTGTCTGCCCAGAAAAAAAAAGAAATATGAAGTTGACCAACAGAAGTTTGAGTTCAATAAAAAAGCTAAAAAATATGACAATTATTTTCATTCATGAGAAAAACGTAAGTCTGCATTTTTCACACAAGGAATTACATCTAAAAACAGTGCAAGTAATTAAATGTCTTGACACTAGACCTGCTGCTAATAGTCATATTAAAAGAGACTAGAGGCCAAGCATTTTTCTATTTATGTGTGAATGGCGTATGAAATCCATTAATCAGAGTGTTTAAATATTAGAATGACCACAGACACACATCTTATGATACACTGTCAAAATAAATGTCATACTCCTGCATTCAAGCAGAAGATGCTAACTACTCACCTGTTCCACAGTCATCCATCCCTAAACATTAAGGCAAAACCTATCCCATGCTGGACCCTGCTCCCCTCAAACTACCTCTTCTTTTTCCCTACAGTCTTTATAAAAAGTATACTTTCATCAAAACAAGGACCAGTTCCATTCATATGGCCCAAACCTGTCCCTGATGTTGTGTTTAGGGTTCCACTTAAATGAGAAGCTGCTGTGCCTTTGGTAAGACTGCCTTGGATGGAGTATTCTAACTCTTTCCTCCAGTGGACAGAAAACCAACTTTTCTGCCTCTGTCCTACAATCAGTTAGATTTTCTCCTCACAGCTTTGCTCAATCTGGGCACAGTTTCCAGTCAAAACAGATCACAGCAGATACATGACAGGATAGCACGGAAATGAAGAAACTAGTTCCCCTCCACAAGTCCTTTCCAAAATGACAGCCATAAGAAATTATGAAATCACCTAATCCCAAAACCTCATTCATAAGAATAAACTTATTCAGGTCCCTATCTCCACCCATCGTGTGAGAAATCCACATAGTCATTTCCTCGTGTCCCTTATTTCATAAGTGTAAGCACTTCATAATGTTCTGTTGCCTTTCTGGCTTTAATTCTACATAGCTTATAAATGAAAAAAACATGTATTTTAAGGTTAAAAAAAAAATCTGTAACTATGCATGTCACCCGTGATAACAAGTAAAATGCAGCCTAACTGTAAACTATATTCATCTGCCCTTGTCATGCTCCACATAGTAGCAGAGCCATTATATTTCCATTCAGATTTCTCTACCCTTTATTCAAAGCCACTATACTCTTTCTTTCAGGTTGTGTTTTTGTTTTGTTTTTTAAAAACCTTAGATCTGACTTCAATTAGCTTCAAATCAGTGAGTACCTTTCTAAGTATTCTAAGAGAAATCTGTACACAGGGCCAACTGGAAGTCTACACAGATAAGCAACTGATAAGTTCTTACAAACCTCTTTTTGACTTTGTATAATCTTCCATACATTTGTATGACAGCAACATTCAGAAGATTTTTATAACTTTATCTTCTAAAGTAGAGAAAATGACAATTTGTTTCAACTATGTATACTTAGCAACGTAAGATTACTGACCTCAAAGACTATCCCACAAAACTTAACTAGTATCTCAGACACAAACCCACAGTACATCAAAAAGCAAGTAGATGTAAATAAGGAAAAAAATATTACCACCAATGTTGGGTAACAGCAGTTCATAGAAACATTTCCTTAACTTTAAAAACAACTTATTTTTGAAGAAAAAAATTCAACAGCTTGTTATACCACATATCATAGATGATTTTATGTCATAAAATGAGGTTTTAACTGGACTAGATCACAAAAGATAAGTAATTATTAGCATCTATCATAAGTCCACTTACACAAACAAAAACAAATTATGTTAACAGAATTATAAAATGAGAAAATAAACAGCCAGCAATTTACTTTTACTAAGCATAAGACCTCAAACTTCCAAAGACAAGGTATCACTGATCTGATACAAAGCTAGTGAGCAAAGCTAAATTTAGATAAAAGTAATAGTCCTAGAAAAATTAAGTTAACAGACTGGCTAAAACTGCATTTTAACTGTACCTAGCTATTTTTCCTAATTACTTACTCACTAAATAACCTTAGGTCTGTTCTTAACAATCCACAAATTTTGCTTTCAGTTTATTACATATCCTACTCTGCTCCCCACAGACAAGAACTTGAACATTTAGTTTGAAAGAACCATAACCTTATAGCCTTTTAATGCACATGTTATTAATCAATGCTTTCAGTTAGTAGAAATTAAAGAAACCTGGATTAATTAATCCCAATTTATAACAATCAAAAAGATCAACATGATGGAAAGGCTATACAAGAGGTGTAACAACAAAGGGATTAACACAATAGAAAAGTGTTATAAGGAAAGGAAAAAGGACTGCTCACCTGTCTCCAAAGATCTAGGCTCAGAGGACAAAACTCCAGAAAAGGGGGATTTCCAGAAAGAAATCTTTTTACAGTAGCAGTCAGCCCTTAAACAGGGGGTCTAGTAGAGGTGGAGCAAGGCTCCACCCCTTCTAGTCTCACAGGTTAATCGCCTTCACCTGTGCTCCCAAGGCTGACTGGGTCCTTTCCCCAGGTGCTCTATCAGTGGTTCAGGCCATGATTCAACAGTTACCATACACCTTTTTAAGTTAATGAATTAATTAAAAAACACTGAATCCATTCTAAATGAAGATCTCTTAGAAAAGGACAAATACTAGTTTAGCTAAGCTATCTCTGAGAAGTCTGCAGTCTCTTATACAAGAGAACAGATAATATAATCAAATGGATCCCTAATGATATAGTTTACTACTTCAAGAGAAAAACACCACTATAAAATTTAATAATGGTCCCTCTATGAGCCGAATTTTAAAACAGCAGTATTATTCCCAAATCAAAGAGCTCTGAAATGAATGAAGACTCACAAAACAAATTCAACCCTCTTAAAGTTTTAAAATAAAAATGAAATAAAATTTAGTTCTATGAAATTCCTAATCCGCTATTCATGGGATGCAAATAACTTTTCAAAAATTAGGAATACTACCCATGCAAGTGAGCCAGGAAAATATCACAAATATGCAAAATACAATTCACCAGTATTTTTTAGAGCTGAAACAAATAGATGTAGATAGTTATAATGAACATGTAAAGCATAGAAATTATTACCTAGCATTATTACAAAACTTTCACGTATTTCACAGAGCTTTAATCATTAAAATGACCTAGTGCATTTTAATTATAGAACTTGCATCTGGCTTTGCAAAAAGAAAAATGAAATATATAATGTTGTTGTAAACCTCAATGAATAAACCATGCAAGCTCATTTCAGCTCGCCATATGTGGGAGGAGGAATATTTATCCCCCAGACGTTACGTTTTCTTTCCTTTTGAATTGTTTTACATTATCAAGAAAAGAAGCTTGATAATCACGATATAATTGCTTGGTAAAAGCATTCCTTGTTCACAAGGGTGCTGAAACAGGCACCAACTACTAAGAAATAGCTGAAAGATCATTTAACTCTACTGGCTACCTCCCCAATAGAAGTCAGAAAAAGTGCCAATGTGACCTTAGCTGCTGCAAGCTGATTGGTATTTGCTTTTTCACATTTCATAAATAAACAAGTAAACAAAGCCTAAAACCTGCTGCTTACTGAGGCTTGGGGCAAATGCTGCCTTGCTTACTCAGCCTGATGTTTGTGTGGGGTGGTGCAGCCAGGTGCCCTTTTCCACGTACCTTTTGAAGAACCACTAGCTCTACCGCTGCAGACACTGCAAGAAGCACAGCAGCAAGAAAAAATACAGCAGGCAATACGAAAGTACAAACTGGCCTAGGAGGGCAGGTGCTTAGCACACTGTGGGAGATACTTTGCCACCCTAGGAGCCATTTTAGCAACCAGTCAAAAGACCAGGCTAACTCACTGGAGAGAAAAAAATTTCTTCCCCCACCCTGATTCACTGCTAGTCATGTAAACGTGGCCAGAGTGTGGTGGAGACAAGAGAGAGTGGCAGAAGGGCTTTTACTGAGGCTGAAAGGGAGCAGAAGAGAGGGGAGAGAAGGGTGTACTGCAGCAATAAGAAGAGGCTCAGCGAAACTTCTAAAGCCAGAGCAGCAGCAGGACCGTAGGCCCCTGCAGGAGGAAGTGTATGCCTGCCAACCTCCCTGGGAATGGAGAGAAAAGCCCTGTCTGAGGCACCAGGAGAAGACTGAATGACTGTGCAGTAGGGGAGTGCTGCCAGACTGACAGGAAGCCCATAGAAAAGTACTTGTTCCTGCAAGGACACAGCAAGAGAAGGAAAATTGGTTCACCAACTCATTTAATTTCATTCCACCTTACCCAGCAGATCTGAGGTTTCCCATTTTACAGTTCGCTTAGGTCTAATAAAAATCAGTTTTAAAGATTATAAAAGTTTGGTGTTTTGGAAAGGGATAGAGCTTGCTTATTGTGCCAATGAGATGATCCCAGGTTTACTTCCTATATCAGTTTACTTAGCAAAATGGATTCAGGCAGAAAATCGATATAGCAACAGCAACTTTTAAAATTACTCAGTCGGATTTGAAAAAGTGTGGACTCCCAGAAGAGAAACCCCAAAATATTATGAACAATCTATTGTTCTAGGGAATCAAAGCAAGCATAGAAGAAAGAAAATCAATAGTCCTTCAGCCACATGTAATTTTACAGTATCAAATATGTGCAAATATTTGTGGCAAACATTATTGTTTTCATAGCCGATGGGTCAGCTGAAAGCCTTTGGAGCTGGTGGATTAGAAAGTTCACTGTTTATTGCTATAGGCTGTTATCTTACTTTACAGAGTCTACTGCACCTGAATACAGATTCAGTTTGTAAAGTAGAGTACCAGCCCTCTTCTCCTGAGCCCTGCACTGCATCATGCACTCCACATATTATCAAGTCTGGGGGATAAACCCATCTGCTGAAGCAGAAATGGGAAGAAGTGAAGAGAGAAGGCACTTCTGGAAGTTCTACAGCACCTAAACTTCTCTCCAGCCTTGGAGGACTGGAAAGAAATTGTTACAATATGTGTAGGAGTGATTATAGGAAACATCAGAGCTGTGGTAGGGGATCTCCTTGCTCTCCCTGATGAATGTACACAGCTAACAGGCAGCATAGATTTATAGAAGCATTCTGATATTTTGCCAGTATGCCTTATGGTGTAAAACAGCTGTTAACTCAAATGAGGAAGTTGAAAGATTTATTACATCATATAACAGCAGTGGTGCAAGGCCAAGAACATGGCCTTGTTTGAGGTGTGTTATAATCCTGACAGACTGCCAGATTCCATAACTTTGTATGTTACATTTAAAGTTCTGTTCTGAATGTATGAGTTATATCACTACATGTGATCCTGACTAGAATTATTATGAAATGGGAAGAATTATTTTGTTCAACATTGCAAAAACACACAATAGCACTGTTATTATCTGCTCAATGGTCACCAGAGGAGACTTGCTTATGATCAATATGACTAAAAGCATTCTGTTTTGTATCTATTTAATTGGAAGCATTTATTAGCTGTTTTGAATTATCTTTTTATCAAGTTGAACAGAAATCAGTGTCTACTGCACTTCAGAACCAAGTACTAACCATATTACTCCTAATGTTGTAAAGGAGTCTTTTCTCTAATGGCTCTTTCTCCCTACAGTAAGGAGCACAGCTGTTTTTTTGACAACTTAGATGATGAGTCCTGAGCACTCTCTGCATGGGAATGTAAAACACCCAGAGAAGAGTAAGAGTAAGATGAGCATTTGGAGAGTGATGCTAGAGTTCTCATCATTACACTTTACTCAAGTCCTATTAATGTTGACTGTACCCTCTATTCCTTTCAACATTACTGAAAGGAGATACAGGTTGAGAGAATACCATCAGAGAGGTGGAAAACTTTTTCAAAGGACAAATATCCAGTAACAAAAAGTGAACAGAATTTTTAAATTAATCATGGATGATGTGACTTTTGTAATGAAAAAGGTAGCAAAGCCACTACATTCTGTTAGATGAAACAAAAAGCGAATTGACAGTAGGGAAGAATGAGTTACTCTCCGTGAGTTATAGCCTATTAAATTAGCAATACCATTTAAGGACTGGAAGAGTTGATAGAGGCAGGCTAAAGTGAAAATACATTCTGATATAGGCACAGGACAAAGAAGGAAAATTCTACTGAGAGGAAGAGCACCTTGAAATAGAAGGAAAAATAATTCAAAGTGAAAATTATGTGAAAAAAAAATTATATAAAATAAAAATAGCTTGAAACTTAATATGCAAATGGAAGCAACAGTATCAACATTTTTCAGTACAAAGTAATGATAGTTCATAGAACACCAGCCCACAAACATGCTTTTATCAGTTAATCCAATGTACACAATAGATATGCATCTTGTCTCATTTCATACTTCATTGTTTACAAAGAAAACAGACTGACTGAAAGCAGCATTTTTCTATCTGGTATGCTAGAGGCTTTTACATATAATCAAGTTTAATATACAAACTGATCCCATGTTATTTAATTAAATATATTAGACTTTAAAATAAAAGTTTCACCAAAGCATTTCTTTCTTTTGAAAGAAATTAGATGATCTTCTGAAATATTTCTGTTTTGCTAGTAAATTTACTTCCAGGCTTTCACCCATTTCAGATTTCTAGTTTTATGAAAGCATGAAGCACCAATATTTAAAATCATACTGTTCAACTCCATTAGACATCTGGAGCCACTGTTATCTAAGTCATAATTAAAGGCTACAGAAAATAGCATGCAATTAATAAACATTAGTAAAGATCAGAATCAAGAAGACAGACACTGAACTGCTACTGTAGATGAGGTCTGCTCAGGATTCATGGATTCAGTGCTTTAACTAAGCAGAGGTTTTTACCATTACGCTCAAAATAAGTCATTTAGTGTATTCAAGTTCCACAATAATTAGGCTTCATCTTAAATACTGGAACTACTGTGACTAGTTTTTATAAAACTATTGGCTCATTCTGTTAATTAAAAGAGGGCAAGATATATATTCCCACTATCCTTAGTAGCTTCAGACAAAAACTATATTATTCATCAAAGATGATATGAAAACTGCTACATACATGGGACAATAACATAAAACCTTTTATGATATTGCATAAAATCTAAACAATCAAAATAAGTGATAAAAATGGTTAATAAAGCAATCAATTAAAGCAATGGTAGTGTGGAAGCCCCAAATAAAAAAGTATGTATTCTAAATTAGCACTAATAGGTCAAGCAAACAAATTTCATTTGCAATTAGAATTAAGATTTCTTCTGAAATGTACTTCCCCTTTCTTTTAATGGTATAGTGTTACTCATTCTGAAGCACAAGTGTATCCTCTAAGTACGCACTGATAATTTAAAGACAGTCTAAAGTATTTTGGTAGTGTGAAATTCCTGGGCAAATTAAACATATTCTAGACCATAATAAAAGAGAAGAAATGTGAAGAAAACAAAATAGATTGATATCATGAGAAGATTTAAACGCCTGAGTTTATTATTGAATTTCAAATATTTTTGTCAGTTCTCTCAAGTAGCTCTGCAAAGAGATTTTCAAGAGCTTCTTCAAGCTCTAAAAATGATGTTACTGCTTGTTTGCTTAAATAGTTTCTTATAATTTTCATACTTGACTGGCTTTTTTGTTTGTTTGTTTAAATTATTTATTTTTAAGAGAGTATTAAAAGTGCACAGATGTTTACTGCTTCCTTGGGGGTAATTAGACTACTTCAGTGTGGATCCATTGGTATCTCCAGAACTGTTATAGAATTTGAGAAATGAAGCTTTGTCAGAAGTGTTATAAATGGTGAGGCTATATTATATGTTTTGGCAATACTAAAATTGTTAATGAAGCGATATGATCTAAATATTCTTAGAGTAAAAAGTGAAATGCAAAGAAAGAAAGAAAATTCCATACTCTGAACTATTTTTTCAGAGAAAAGTGCTAAAGGAAACCTGAAGGTGTGGCACATAGAACTGATTATGATTTCCAGTGGGGTATGACAGTTGCTGGCTATTCTTTCTCTGAACATGTATTCCCCTGATTGTTTAGAAGCAGGAGATGAGGAAAAGATTCAGATCTTTTTTTTCTTGGCAAAGTAATATTGTATTTTGTGAACACTTGTTTATTTCCATCTTGACTTTATATACCTTGATTGAACCTTTGAGCCTCAGACACATATCAATGTCCCATAACCTGACTCTTCTGATCTGTTCTGTAACAGCTAATACAGTTCTTCTATTTCAAACATGGAAAGAGTATTACAATGTGCTTTTCCAATTAAAAACATACGCACTTGTTTATGTCTCAATGCGTATGTTGAGGCATAGATAATCTACTGTGCTCTTTGGTCCTTTGCATTTCACCCATAATTAACTGTATCAGCTCTTGACCACCTAGTTCCTAAGGATGTCTGCCTTACTAACCACTGCAAATATAGTTAGAGCTGAAGGACTTCATTAGGCCCTAAGCTACAAAACTGATAGGAATAATATCTAACAGTAGCCAATTTCAACATTGCTTTCCAAGAATAGGTATCACAAATAGAATAAAAAGGAACAGCCTTGTGACAAATTACAACATTGTTTAATCAAAGTTTTTAGGCATTTTTTCAGCTAATGCGAGAAAGTATTCATGTAAAATAACAGCTTCCTATTTTTCCTCTGTCCTTGTATCTAATTCTCCATGGACTCGTGTCAAATTTTCAAAAGCTTTTTGCCTTGGCTATGACAATTTTTGCAGTTTTTGGGAGAACAAACAAACAAACATTTTCAAAAGATTCACTCAGATTTTTTAATCTTAAAGGAAGTGCTGATGCTAAATGCTTTGATATGTGTAAGTCTTTCCATTCCCAGAAATCTACTTTTATGCAGACTTCAGTTTCCTTCTATGAAATGCATTTAAATATTTCATTTAAAGTTAGAATTAATCCTGAGATCTATCCTGGTATGTGTTGTGGGCATTCAGGTTATCAAGTTTCTCAGTTCAAGAAGTGTATTGCTTAGATTTATTCATTTCAACCGTTTCCCTCTGCACAACAACGTCTGAGTAATCTGTACTCAGCAGGAAGAAAGAGCCTTGGCATACAGAAGAGAGTTGATCTAGCTACCTCTTAGCCAGTATGTCGTTCCCTAAAACATATTCTTCTAAGTCCTTGTTGAAATAATTTTGAAGTTCAGAAGGACGTAACAATCATGCCTTTTTCTCTATTTCATATATCACCACTAATAAATTAATTTTTCTATAGGGGAAAACAAGTTCCTAATATCTGACATATACAGACTCTGCAATACAGATTATTTTTTCAATCTAGAAAAACTAAATTTAAACTCAAAAACACAGTTTTCAAGAATCAGAACAGTGTCAATTTTCTTTTTTAGAGGTAGCATCATTCTGTGGTTTCTTTGCACCTGCAGAAGCACAACTGCAATATTTAAAACAATACACCTAGTAACCAATGGGGAGAAGGGGAAAAAATAAATAAATAAATTTGTGTTTTTCAGCTTCCAGAACCAAGGTCTTGAGACAGATGTGGTGATAAGTAGCAGCTCTGGGACTAATGTCAAATAGCACAGCCATGAGTATGATTGTTTTCACTGCTGTAAAAAGTATTATATACAACAGTTGACCCCTGTCACATGAAATATATATATATATATATATATATATATGTATATAGTGAAATTCAAAGGATGGGGAGGGGAAGTGAGGGAGAAGAAACCACCATTACTCACCCACAATTTTATACAGTAGGAGACATGCACAAAACACCTACTACCTCTACCAAGTCAAAATCACTGAGATCTGAACAGTTTGGTGCCCTTTCTGTTCCCTGTTTTCCACACCAGCCACACAGTACTATTTTACTGCTAGGTGACAATTCCCTGTTCTGCTGGGAATCACCTCAGCAGCACAGAAGTCAAGCTTGCTGTGCATATAGTGGTAGATGGTCACTGAATACATTGCAGGCCTCCTTGTAACTGTATAACACATTCTCTCTTAGGGAATTCCTTCTTAGAACTGACAAAGGCTAAGAACTAGTAATGTGATTTGCAAATGCAACTGAAATGCCTACTCATCTGCTACCAGAAAAACAACAAAAAATAAAAGATAAAAGATAAAAAAAGATAAACGATAAAAGATAAAAGATAAAATCTCTTACTAGGCAATAAACATCGCGTGAGATTTTCATAACTTTACTATGTAATTCAAAGAAAGTTTGATTACTTCCTTTCATTATCAAGTATACCGCTTTGCTGCCACTTAGTATTTGCTTTAACTTATGCACACTGAGGGAGAAACTGTCTTTACATTGCAATATTCATATCTAAGCATGTCTTTGTTTAAATTGCAAAAGTGATTATGAATATAAATTCATCAAATGAAGAAATCAAGTTCCTTTCCTATGGCAAAGTATAAGAAATGTTTTCCATCACTGAGACTGGCACCATTCCACTCACCTGTATTGCCTTGATTTACACTCTTGGATTCTTCTGAGCAGGTGTTATGATGAAAAATACAACTTTATGTGGAGATACAGCCGGTGATCTGATGTCCACAGGAAAGTGAAAGAATTCTCCTTCACGTTTCAAACCTTAGCACTTGATGAGAACCAAGATCTTTATGAAGTAAAAGGCTAGTACACTTGCTCTTTCTGACCAGGCAGTGCTGTGGCTGCTCAATATTTACTCAAAGCCACAATCACCTTCTGATCTGAGGAGCAGGTGACTGTGATTCTCTTCCATTCTGATTGCTTTGCACAGACAATGATGAAAAGACAGATTATAAAAGATTAAGTAGTATTCCAGTCCCCACACAGTTTACTTTGCCCTTTTGTGAATTGGTTTAATGCATCATCATCTATCATAAATGGCTTATAGTATGACAGTGCTGGATCTTTAAGATTATCTGTGCTCCAGTGTTAAATAAGAAAAGATAAATCTGCAGGAAAAAAAAAAAAAAAAGGAGCTCAAAGTAATTCTAGTCAGCAGTAAAGAGCAGGTTTCCTTTCCTAATAGGATTCTAGCCCTAATGTCCAGTAATTCATATTAATACTGTGCCTCAGGGTATTAAGCAGCCTTTCTTTCTGTTACCAAGAACTGCCAACGACTGTATATTTCTGTTTCATACGCCATGTCCTGCCAGTACAATGAATTCAGCAGACCAGAAATCCACATATGACCTGTCAGTCATTTTGGTGTATGTTTAAGTACAATCATACATTGGCATATTTTTATTAAAGTAACTTTTTTCTACAATACAACATCCAATACATTGTAACATAATGATTGAATTGCACCATAAAATTATGAAGTTTCTAATAACATCAGATTAAAACAGCAGAGCATTTCAACAATTTTTCTGCTCTAAGACACTATGTTTTGTATTCTTTAGAAAGAAAATGAGTATCATTAGAGACCAAATACTACACTCTGATCCATATTTGGTAGGAAAATAGTGAGGAAATACTGAAGAAACTGATTTGATTTTTGGCAAGACTCTACTCTGTAAAACAATATTTCAGATTTCATCAAGCTCAAGAATAAAGAGCTTCTCTGAAATGTCATCACTGTACAGTTAGTTATCTCCTTCCTTCAGTTATTTTATATGGCTTTTTCCCTTAGGAGTACAAGCATTTTGCACTCACAGTGCAGATTAAAATACACCTTCCACAGGAAAGTTATCTCCTGGCCTCAAAATCACAAGATAACCCTGGTAACTCCATTTTTTTATCACTGTAGACAAACTGATGCTGAAAAGTTATCAAAAAAAATATTAAAAGGAAATGTGTGGTTGAGTTTGTAGGGGCATTCTCATGCAAGGCTCCTGGGACAACAGCTGAGGATCTTTTCTCAGCCTTTTGGACTCTGAAAAGCAGTATATATATATATCCAGTAACATAATATAATAATACCAAATAGGAAATGAAATGAAGAGGCAGTGAGATCTACTGCCAAAGTAGAAATTCCTGATCTACATTGTGAAGAGGCAATTTCTCAGGGGCAGAAATTAGAAATGGGGAAATGCATGCAATCTTGTTAAAAGCATAACATCAATTTATCTCTATATATTAATTTAATGTTCTGGACAACTACCAAATGTGGAAATAATTACCATACCATAAAATTTGTAGGGAAAAAGAAAAACTACTAAACTACTATTAAGACTCCTTAAAGTCTACAACATGAGCTATCAAAACAAAATATGATTCACACAATTAAAAATGCTACTAAAACAAAAGTATATAACTCTGGTGGCTTTTTTTAGAAAAAAAAAAACTGTTTTATGATTTTCTGACATTTTGTGTGATTCTTGCATTTTGAATTAGAACTTTAATGTAATGCAAAATTTTCTACATTTATTTCAATGTGTTGATGCAAATTAGTAAGGTGCGATATATGATGGGTCACTATGTCCTTACTGGGGCTGGAGAAAGGAGAGACAAAGATGACTATCTGTATCATGAAGTGTTCACAGCTAATTTGTATGTTATACAAGAAATAAACTCATATCTATAAAAAGAAAATAAACAACAACAAAAACACACACACACACAAACCATTTTACTATGTATATGATGGAAGCATTTTGGCTCCACATTTATTCTGCCACTCCAATTTAGGGCTAATTTAGAAACACCATTCTTATGGCAAAATGCCCACTTAATCAGCAGTAATTATCCAAGTATAGGCCAGTAATCAATACAGAGCTTGACAGTGAATTTACATCATGCTCACTTTTGTAGCATATAACTTACATTTCTGCTGCATTATTCAATGTTAAACATTTGACTGATAGTAACATGTCTCGATTTCAAAAGAGTATGTGGTTGCTGACATAAACAGTATTGCAGCAAGCTATATGGTTTGAACTAAACTTGGAGTCAGGCCCTAGATTTTGGTGGTACTGAACAGCAAAATACAAGCCTCTAAGGGGAAGCCCCACAGGGACAGCACGCTACACTAACTGGGAATAACCACCACTCTTTCTGAAATTCATTACCCCCAGGCTAAAGTATCTAACTCAAGAATAGGTTAGACACCTCTCTTAAAATGAATTAATCATCTAAGTGTCTAGCAGTGCCTGAATTTCTGCACAACTGACTGATTTTTGAAGAAACTGTGGGAATGAGGAAGCCACAACTATCTCTTGCATTGGTCAAATTATTCACTAAGTGAAAGATCAGATCACATTGTTCTTTAGAAAGAAGTCTAAAATAAGTATACCCTTCTTTTACCTAAAATAACTCTAAATCACAGGTCTGATTTGAGGGAAAAGATAAGTTATCTTGTCTTTAAACAACGTAGAAATGTGACTGACTAGTCAGCCTAGCTGCTAGCTCACTTTTAGGGGGAAACAGGGAGATTCAGGTTCTGGTTCTTTTCCCTGCTGTATGGAATAGCACATCTCCCGCACTTGTCGCACTGAATGCTGCAGGTCATGGAAATGTTATAAATATCAGTTGTGTCATTCTCCATGAATCCATAGCAAGGAAAATGTTCTTTAGTAGAAAGACAACAGAGCTGTAAATTCGTATGTGTGGATGTAGAACACCATAGGCAGTTATCTGAAGTATGTAAAAAAACTGGCATGGAGGACAAAATGGAAGTGAGACAGTAGTCTGAGCTTTCTGAAATGTATTTGGTAGGCAGTTTAGTGTAAAAATTTAAACTAAATTTTATCTTCTGGCACTTCATACTTTGAACTTCAGTTCCTTTTGTTACCAAGATCAGAGATTTCCATGGAATTTTTAATCATTCAATACAGAAATGCTTGCATGCACATCTTTCCACCCCAGCTGTGAAAACTGTCTTGAAGCAGCTACCCTGCTGCTGTATCTTGTTGTTTAATTTAAAAAAAAAAAAAA
>JACDJE010000310.1:54655-75511 GCA_016647715.1 Pavo muticus | reverse complement strand
TTTTTTTTTTTTTTTTTACATTATTGTGCAATTTGGGGATTTATTAAAATTTCAATAAAGTAAGCTATTTAATCTGTAGGCAAAAGTGGTATTAAACTGGCAAAAAAAAAAGTGAACAGAAAAAAATCAAAACCACATCTCTCTGCTGATCATATTTCTTATTTTCTATCCCAAGAATTTCTCTCTTCTACTAATTAGAAATTAGAAATTATTTCACCAAAGATCAGTAGTGAAATTACAATCACATGCATTCAGCAAGAAAGGAAACACTCCTGGAAAAGATAGTCAAAGGGAAGGAGATTAACTAAGTTCCAATGAAAGAAAGTCACAGTCTCTGCTCAGCGATGTAACATACTTAGCACAGTATGAGAGAAACCATTAATATTAAGAAGTAGCTTTAGAACAACCTAATATATCAGGACTGCCATAAGCTCCCTTAAATGTAGAAAGAAAGAAAAAAAGGGAAAAAAAAAAGGACTAAGAATGCCGATTTTTACTGAAAAGATCAGGAATAGAGTTCAAGCTATGCCCACATCATGGCTAACACAAGCTAAGGTGAAGCCATTGGCCAAATAACCAGTTCATCACTGAAGTGGGGTGCATCTATCAGCTATCAGTTGCTCCAATCTTAGCATTAAATTTTATTAATGTAATAATATTTTCAAGTAATTCTTTTGCAGAAAATATGGCTTTCTACCAACTGAAATAAAATAAAGGATGACAGTAATACTGTCTGTGTTCTATTAATATACATTTTGTAGACTAACTCAATTTTGCATTTTTAAGTTTGAATTCCTATATCTAAGTGGAGAGTGAAACCAAACCAAACAAACAGAACTACACAAACTCAAATTAAGTGACATATTTCACCTCATCTAGAAGAATTCTATTCCCATTTATTCACATTATAAGAAAATAAATAATAACAATAACAACGAAATACCTTGTTTTGGACTTTGAATGGAAAATTAGAATCTTAAAAATAAATAATTTTGTAGGGCAAGGATGGAATACCCTTGCTTATGTTATGTTAAGCTTAACATTTGATGTGTTTAGCTCACAGACTCTTTTTTAATAAAGTATTTCAGTACAGTATTTGAAAAAAAATTAAAAAGCAAAATAAAATTCTTTCAGATTTGGATATTCAAATTAATTCTATTCTCCACATGGCAATTTATTAGCAGGATTTCTCACTGCATGCCCTTATTCCACTGTGGTATGAAACTAATGTAGCATGACTTTTTTGACACTAGAAAATGAAGGGCAAAGCATTACCTTTTTAAAGGCATGAATAATTTACGGCTTCATATTCTTTCATAGCATATAGAGCTTTTATTCTCTTAAAGTATTAAAGATCACTGAAGTGTCTGAATGAAAAAGTTCTTAAAGAAAATGTGATAGTTTTAAATACAGAATGTTTCAAACGTTTTTTTTAACAGTAAAACCCAGTGTTTCTTTTTCTTATATCAAAATGTGTGCATATCGAAAGATATATACAGTTTTATGATTCTTATCTCCCTTTACAATTGTTCTGTTTCCTGTTACTGCTGATCCTTTCTTTAACCAAATGACACTTCTCTTGTTGCCACATTACACAGCTCCCAATTCTTCACATGTAATCTTTTGTGTCCCACAGTATACTAGGTCATATGTTTCCCAAATTAGAAGTAGTAGTGCTATAAAATATGCTTAGTTATTCATACAAACAGAGAATTTTGTTATTCATATAAATAACATTTTCTTAAGAATAGAACAATAATGACACTGATATTTCTTATCACTAGCAGCAAATAGAAGTAATGAGATATCCAAAGCAAGTTTAATAACATTTTAAAATGTATTTTACTATATAAAAGGTCTATAAAAATAACATTACGAGATGCTGTTCTAGTTATATTAGATTAATTCACAAAGAATGTTCATTTGTTCTTAGCCAGAAGCTATTTGTGGATTTGATTTGCATTTATTAACTTGGAGTAAGTTTTTGAACAGCTAGCTAGACTGATGAAGCCATTGTTCTTACCGACCTTTACCCAATAGTTAACACTTTAGGACAAAAAAATCTGATTTTAATCCTCACTGTGAATCAGACAGAAAGGGGACTTGAGTTTAGGTCTTCCAATTCTTCCACAGATGTTTTAGAATATCCAGAAAAGAACTCCATCATCTGCTCTGTTCTGATTTATTTAAAAGTAAAGCAAACAAACAAAATTTTCTTTTAAAATGAAGAGTCAAATAGCAGCCTGGTAGGTGATCATTTTGAATTAGCTATTTGAATAGCAGTCCTTGAAACTTGCCAAATAGGAGTTTTTTGGTGTTTTATTCCCACTCCCTGCAAAATCTTGTACCCATAAAAGTTTTTTAATATATTTTACCCTAGCTGGTTAAAACACAATATTAACAGTTATGAGAGCTATCTAGCTCATCTCAAAGAGAAGAAACAGATTCAACCTCTTACTAGGTTTTTCTATGATTAATGTTAACATCAAGTAAGAATTTCATTATAAACCACATTTTACACAAGCGCCTAAATCTGCTCTTTTATTTTATGGCTTTCATTAGACATGCATAAATTAGAACTGAAATATTTTATTAAAACCTGTCACAATCAAATGTAAATTCTCATTGCTTTGCAATTTTGCTGGAGTTCCCTTACAGAGCTGCCAATGTACATATGCACTATGTCTGTGTACTGTGTATGCAGAAAAACTCCATCACATATGTAGTCAAAATTTGTTGTGCAGTGGCACGAAGCCAATGCCCATGGCTTTCTCAGTTCTTAAAACATTCATGTACAAGGCCTTTATGATCTCCTTGCTGGCTGGCTGTAAAGGAATAACGTCTGTCAAATGGTAAGGCTACCAATTATCTTACCTACCAAAACCATGCAGTAAAACATAATAGCAAGCTTCTACTTACTCATTTAGGTGAAATGTACAAAGAAATCAAGAGATCAGGTTTGTCTTCATTTACTTAGAGAAAAATTAGAAACAAAATAGACAATGAAGGAAAACAGGAAAAAATAATTAAGGAGTTCCTCTAGGATGTGCCTATCAGACTGCAATCCCTGTTCTGTCTATAAGAGAGAAAACTCTTTAACAATATTCAGAAGCAAAACAGTATCTAATTTAAGAAACTGGCTTTTTCATAAAGTAAATCCAAGCCAGTTTGCCACAATATGCTTTTTCTAAAATGCTTACACTGAAGTAGAATCCTACATAAGAAGCCAGTGCAACATGAGAGGGGAGATGCTAAACAAAATCTTCAAAGATTTGGGATTAAACCTCTCCCTGTAATTTGGTTGCAGATAATACTTGTTAATTAGAAAGATGTTGAATAATGTCATCATAGACTTCCATTTCATTTTTCATACATTTTTTTCATCATTATACCAACACTAACAGATTTTCTGATTGTATGTATGAACATAAATGTAAGCTTTACGATGTATGTCCAATCTCTTGAATGAACACACAACCAGAATGTTGTTTCAGAGAGCTAACTCTTGCTGGAGGCATACTGTTAGATTAACAACTCTCTCAAATGTTTTTCCAGAATCACGTAAGGTGTTCATTCCTATGACAGTGACATTTGTCCAGTGGTTGAATGAATCCTTGCATTGCCAGCAGAGAGCAGAAAATCTAAACCTGTATTTATTACTCAAATTGCAATTATCTGATGCATACACTTGCAAATGGCCTACGTACTCAACATGAAGCAGCGCTAATTATTAGGCACGGGATGTGAAATAGGACATTCAAAGGATTATGCATTTTTTTAGTCATGCTAGATGGCTCTCAAAAGCATGCTTCCTTGTATCTACCAAAATTAGAAAGAAATCTGTGCTTAGAGATATTCACTAAGCTGAAACATCAGACCTCTTTAGTTAGCTGTAGTCTATGCAGCAACCTGAATACTAAAACCTAAGGCACATTTTAGTCAAGTTTTTCTGTTATATGCACCAGAGAGATACAGAAGAGTAATAAAATTTTGGTCTGCTGTGGGCAATTGGTAGCATCTAGTTTGACCACTCAATATTAAAGCAGAGAGTAAGTTGGGACACCAACAATTCATCTTTTTTTCCTTTTGCTTTAGGAAACAAGTGTCTTCTTTGACCTTGCAGAGTTTTTGTATTGTTGTTTCAGAGCACTGTACCACCACATAACATCCTGCACCTCAAGTTCCTAAATATAGGTCAACTGATACGAGGCAGTAGTCCCTTTCACACTTCCTTTTCACAGTAACGTGCAATAGATAGGAAGGTCCTGCTCTTGCTCTCGTTGCAAGAATACTAACTGGCATAGAAATAATCAGGGTTACATGGTCTATAGTCCTTAGATGCTTCTAAATAAGAACAGATGTTCCTTTAGAGATAGAGCAGAAATTAATAAACAATATTTTCTGGAAGTTCCTAGACATAAACAACATGATTTCACTTTCATGTATCTATGTCTATCACATACTTTGTTCTAAGCAAACATACAGACATATCCTCTACTGTTTCATAGGTAAATGTTGTTTATGTTTATCTGAATTGCAAGAAACATTTTGTATGCAAATGAACTGGATTAAATTTGCATATAATTTTTTTCCACTTAAAGTAATAAGTATAAATGTCATAGTTTTCGGTGAGATGATATAACTATTTGATCCTGTGAGACTACTTCAAAAAGAAAAAGGAAAAAACAAACAGTTTATAGTATCATAAAATCACTGGAAATTTTCAGAGACATTGGTATATTTTAATTTCATGTAATACCACAATATAGATAAACCTTATTATTTTCAAATACACTGGAAAATAATTCCTTAGCTTTCTGAACATCATGTTCTTACTTTTGGATTATATTGACTTAAAGTACAAAATATTCTTTGTATTTGTACACTATTGACTTCAGACTTAATACATCTCCTCTTAAGAGATGAAGAATTGGATGCATGGAATTCTGGGATCCACCCATCAGAGGAGAAGAAAAAAGACTAAGTTGGAGGAAAATTACTGAAAAGGGTGATTTTGCATTTGGTCTCATTTCTGTAATCGTTTTCTCTCCACTAGTAGTCCCATCATATCATATTTAAGACAGTGGAAATGGGTGAACTGGCCATCTGACTCTCCTGATTTTTATTGCTAATCTGGCCCATGCTTTACAGTAAGCTTAATGCATTAAAAGCGTACTACGGAAGCCAGTCATTGTGCTCTTAGAATGACAGAAAAACAGTTTAATATACTTAGTTTTTATCTAAATAACATCTCCTCTTTTATTTTTCTTATAACTTTCTATGATTTTCTCTGTACTCTCCACAAACACCTAATAGTGGTCACAGTTATACGTATTACGTACAGACTTAAGTTGGACTTCTGCACTGCTATAACACGAGGATATTGCTACAGCGTCTTTCCTGACTGCATACTCTTTGTCCATTGTTGGGCCCAAAAAAATCATCTTTACATATGAACTGGAAAAAAAGAAAAATGCTGGCATAAAAAAACCTGTGAGGTTAGAAAATAGTTCTTCCTAACAAAAAATACATCACATGCTTGCAAAGGTACTTGGTCACATTATGAACAACTGTTTTCATCTGCAGCATATTCAATTACAATACTGGATTTCTTCCAAGTGTTATATCTCTAAAGTGCTATATTTATCACAATTCCAACATCGTGCACAACTTAATCATAAGCACAGTGAGAAATAGCAGGCTTGGGACAACTGTGGACCTCTGCGCATGAGGTAGTAACAAAAGGATTTTTTTTTCTTCCTACGTACATAATATTTTATAAGAAATAATACATACAACCAGGGTTGTGTAAGGAAATGGATAAAACTGGGGAGATGCCAGTTTTGTTTTGCTTTAATAGTGTAAAAAAAAATCAGAGAAGTATTTGAAAAAGAATGAAGTTTGCTTTGAGATACCACATGCTTCTACATGAACAGAATCAAAGTTATTAGAAGAAAGGAGCTATCCGTGCTTATAGAAAAGAGATGTGAGAAATTCATACTGCTCATCGTATACACATGATTTGTTTGAAATCTCTTCCTCCACTCTTCAGAAAGTTAGATGTTGTTCAGTTTCAAAGGGAAGTAACTGCAGGAGTTTATTTATTAAAGTATTGGCCACCTACAATGAAATTAATTTCTCTCATCACTTCCCTTAGACATCATCTGAAGTATAAATTTAAGTATACACATTCATTTTCTGAAAATTGATTTCCATTCTTGAAAAGATTATTGACTGTCAATGCTGTAGGATCAAAAGAAGAACAAGAATTTCTTTTTTGTCATTACATAGTTAATTAAAAAGAAATCATTAAAGAGAAGTGGACAGTGATTCTCAGAGACTCTTGGCTTCAGATCAGGTTGGAAGACTGATAGAAGAGGCAAATTTAGGATTAGAACAAACCATTTTTTTTTCCTCCTGAACCTAAGTGCAGGAGTAATGCTACCCAAGTATTACTAGAAATTACTACCGAAATATTACCACCTTCTTTTCAGATGAGTCCTGATTTTCCTTCTCTTGCTTGAAGGTAAAAAATTGAATTAAACTCCCTGATCCTTTGCATTCTAATCATATAGTTGTGTTTGCTTCTTTTTTTTTTAAGTCAAATGCATAAACAAAACAGAAGAACCTCTCTATAATTTCTATTATTTCTGCTCTACTTTACATTAAATTATTCCTACTGTCCTAACAGAAATTCTGATTATTAAGGAATTTAGAAAAAAGAAGGAAAAAAAAAACCACAGCAACCATGAGGCTTTACTTGGCAGATATTTTCTACTCTTCCACAAATGAGATAAGTATTTAATTTCCAGGCTAGATACAGGTATTTAGTTTAAGACTGTTTGGGTGTATTTTCAGCAAATTGGGCTAATCCAGGCTCCAAGAAGAAAGAAAATGGTGAGAAAGATCAAATATTATCCAACTCTCTCCTATCTATTTTTATGAATATAAACTTTTGGAAAGTTGAATACAATGCTTTACAAAAAAGAATAAGTACTCCCCAGTAAACATTTAGTCTCTTTTTCTGCTTGTCAGTATTTAGGTGTATATAGCAGATGATTTAAAGTATGTAACAGTTACACTAGTGAAGTTAAGAGTACAACAAAACCAAAGAGTCACAGCATGAAGTGGAAAGGCAAAGATACTGAATAAATAATAAGAAATACATTTAGCTACCTAAAACTATCAAAAAACTTCAACAACCTTAATGTTAGAGCAACCCTTATTTATATGTATGTAACATTAGGTTTTCAAGAAATAATCCACAAGACAGATGCATATCTGCTAGACAAGGTGAACAATTGGGTTTAAAACTGAAACAATCTGAAGAAAGAGGATATAAAGGAATTTATTTTAGTGCATAATAACAGTAACTATGCTTCTGTGTGAAGGTGAGAATCATCTTTTAGTAAGCCATATTTTGCCAATAAGTTATTCTCCCTACCGGTAGTTGTATATAAAATCATTAGTGACTTCTCTTGAACTGTATTACTTTATGTTCAGTAAGTACAGCTTCCATCAAATAGATAATAGTTCTGCTTCACATTTACATAATAGAAAAGGTAAGAATTGAATTCCTCCTTGGATGATAGCCCTGACATTTCTTTCATTTCTCTTTGCAGCGAGAACAACATAATTTGTTCCAGTCAAAAGGGAAACATATGGAATGGAAAAGATATCATACCTCCTAAACGTAGGAATTAACTTTAACTCCAAGAAGACCCAACTAAATTTAATTCAGAAGAGCTTGGGGGTTATACTGTTGTCCCTGGTAACTCCATAAATGTAAGTAACAGTGTTTGGTTCAATGTGGGCAGTAGCACAGCTGCCACCCAAGGAACCAGCTTCCCCTCCTGCAAGGGCCACCATGAGCCCAGGCCCCCGGTAACCAGGGCACGAGTCTGCTTCCACCAGAATGAGAAAAAGCACTCCAGCAAGCAATGCTCCACAGAAACAGTTATTTAAGCAAATCTGGTGAAAAAGAATGACAAAGCTGTATGCCATTTTATGTGCTTTTTCCCCTTTCTGCTACTGAGATCATTCTTTCTCTAATATATCACAGTCCAGCAGAGTAACATGGTAGACTAGAAGGAATATGAACTTGAAAAAATAGTTTAGGGAACTGGTGTTTCTTTTTCCTATTATATAGAAGTCAGGAAACTGAAAGCAGCAAACTGCCTGGGTATGTTTTTTCACTTTCAAAATCTGAGAGAGCACTGCAATTTTTAATTTAAAAAAAAAAAAAAAAAAAAAAAAAAAGTAAATCAGAAAATAGAAGTGATCAAAATGCTGAAAACTAATGAAATATCGGAGAACCCAACAACAGCCTCCCAGGAGCAGGCAACTTCCTTGCAACATTCTAGTGAGGACTGTTCTGTTTTTCCTACATATATGCATGTTAAGAATAGCTGATCAGTCAAATTTAGGAAGAGAGTGAATTGTCCGTTCTGAATACTGATACATACCAATTTTCAGTATTTATTTTCTCTCAATTTTGGTTAAAAAAATGGTGACTACATATTTGCTAAACAGTTGCACAGCAGTTGTCAGTTGTTTTTTTTTTGTTTGTTTTTGATAATTAGAAAGCAATGGAATAACCTGATCCAATACAAACTCATCTTTGCTACATGTAGACTTCTTAGGGTGATATTCTTTTTGTAATCATCCAAGAAAATCCTCCTCTGTGGCCTCTACAAATAGGTACATGCTTTAAAGTCAAATTAGAAATATTGCAGAAGTAGATTTCTAGAAAAGTGACAAGAATCATATAAGAAAAAGGTGCCTTAGATTTGTATTTAAGCTCTGGAAAATACTACTACAATAAACAAAGAGAAAAGCCAATCAGTTCGGCAGCACAGAAAATTGTTTTATTTTTCATTTCCCCTTTCCCCTCAACTCCTCCCTCACTAAAGGCAAGTCTTTCCATCGTGATAAAGAACATATTTCCATGAAATTGGCAAATTTTCTCCTTGGGAAAATTCACAAATATAATTATTACCAGACTCGGACCAGCATATGTAAGGGTTATAATATCATTTTTATCTTGCAAACACTGAGGAAGTAATGCTTGATAGAAAGCTACAAACACTGCAGAAACATCAATATATGTTCTGTTATGATATGGTTGTTTGCGATAACGTTCCCATCAGATTGATTTATGCCAGGAACTTGGATATTTTTTGTGCCTTCCTAAGGGAGGACCACAGAGGATTTTTGAAATGTCTCTAGGTAACTATCTGAGAATCGAGCTGAAGAAGAAATGCACCGTAACATCTTGCCATCAGGTTGTAAGTAACTCAGAACTTCTGTGCAAACTTTTTGGTTCAATAAATATATATATAAAAAAAGACGTTTTTCTTATTTATGGGAGAAAGAAAGAATCTTATCTTCATTTTTTGCTCCACTACTCTTTCAGCTGACAGCAAAACAGATGTATGTAACTTGGACGCTACCTAGTAGGGCATTAGGAATAGTATAATTGCTGGAACAACAGTATATTGATAGTTACTTTTGTACATTAGTATAGCTCACAGGAATCACAAATCAACTGTGCTATAATGAGAGTCCCTGTATGGACAACATGGAATTGAAGAGATGAGACAGGGTACCAAACAAGAATCTTCAAATACAGAGAAATTGCAAGGAGAAACAAAATTAAACTCTTGTCAATATTTGCATTAAAGCAGCAAAAGAAATGGGTAGAATGTAGAGCTTAGGTACAGGATAGGCATTAGAAAAGTATATCTAAAGGAGGGAACAAGGAAATAAGGAAATTGATTGTACAGATTGATTGTGGAATCGCTGTTATCAGAGGATTTATTTATTTATTTTTTTAAAGTAAAGGATAGAAACATCACAGAAGAGGAAAAACCAATCCTTACTTAGGCAGACATTCAGCTAGAAAATATTTTGAGAATCCTTTCCTGGTGTTGAGCATACGTTTTTAAATCTATGCATGAAATTACTATGTTGATACCTCATATATGAAATATATAGTAACAGCAAGACTGCAAGTTTATTGGGAATGCTTAGCAAGATTTCATTAAATTGTATATGAACTCAATTAAATGGTATTATCTCTTTGAAAGAAGCCCTAGACTTAGTTCAGTGATAGTCTTTCTGCAGAAAGAATTCTTACTTTCATTTGAATATGGAGATGGAAAATAAAAGTCAATGCAACTTTTGTCCTTCCCCAGTAATAGCATTCACTCTGTTTGTAACCACTTCAGTCATCAGCTTTTCACTTTCACTGCAATGCCCAAGAAAAAAACTACATCATCAAAAATGCAGGCCAGAGAGGATTCACAGCTGAGACCTGTCCTTGTTTTATTTGCTGAGACCATTAAGTGACTTAACTCCTGTCACTCTGTTCCTGAGAAAAATCAGAAAACTCTACTGTGAGCATACAGAAAGTACGTGCTTCTCCTTTTCAAAATGGCCAAATCAGTGCAGCAAAATACACTGAAAAGGATCAGAAGCTTATTTTGCCTTACATGTCTATAGAAGCAACTCAACACATGCTATGGGTGGAAAAACTGAGATTGTAGGATGTTCTTTTTTTTTTTTTTTTTGAAGCGCAGAACACTTTCAGTGCAGAAAGTAATTCATATACTTTGCGGAACTGACCCTGATCTGCTGAATACAGACATGGAATAGGAAATCTCAAAGATTTTCTAAATATTTTCTTGGTAAGAAGCCTGCAGAATTTCTTAAGCTATTTGTATCCAAATTCTTAGCTGTAGAATATCTCTTTAGCTCTTTGCAAACCATACAAACTAAGATAATTCATGTAGTAGTTTCTCTGAAGCTGACAGAATTATGATAGTTTAGTATAGCTCATTCATGTACAGCCCTAGCCCGCATAAGACTTTCGGCAAGCTGTCTTTTTATCAGAATCTGATAAACACTGTTTCATGCTGTATTTGTTTAAATAGGCTTGCTACATACATTTCATTTAACAATTAAGACCCTATTTCCAGAGGTATAAAACACCTGCAGATCCTGCTGACTTTGTTAGCATTAGAGGATATCCAGCACCTTTGGAAACCCTGCTGTGCTGAGTCTAAATAAAGAAAAGCAAGTAAATCACCTTATCTACAGATTCATTAAGTATATTTATCTATACTTTAAATAAATCAGGGCAAAAGAAAAAATCTTTAATATCAGCTACTACTGAATGTTTCCATATTTGCAATCTATGGCTTCAGTTCAACATAAAATTAGATAAATTTTGAAATTTCTTTTTTCTTAGCAATGCCCTTCAAATCCTGCTGAGCAGTAAGGGTTCTCTGTCTGAATATTTTCAGTGGATATAAGAGATCTCAGATAGACAGCTCTATTTCATAGGGAGTTTCAGACTGCAGATTTCCAAACATAAACCAAGACCACACAGAGTGCCAGAAGAAATAAAATGGCCAGAGTCAGCATGCATTTTCCTTTTGTAATCCAATTAATGTTTAAAAAAATAATGTTACCAGGTTGGGTAGCAGCTGCAGTAAGTGAAATTAATTTAATATCTCAGTATTTTAAGAATTATTGTTTCATGTTCAAATTCTTATCATTACCATCTAGCTGTGGAGTAAACCCGTACTTTGCTGAAACTTGTTCAGCAAATTTGCCGTGGAGATGGCAGCGGAAGCAGCAAGGTTTTTTCTTCACTGATGTCCCAAGGCTTTTTTCAAATTCCATTTCTTATTGAAAAGTCCACAAAACCAAGCATCCACGTAATCATATGAAGGTAACTTTGACACCAAGAGAACACTGGGAGACAGGAGGAGGAGAGACAAGAAAACATATTTACAATTTCAGGTACAAAAGTCAGTATGCATGCAAGAATTTTGCACTGGCACTACATATTTACTTTGATAAATTAAGACTTCTAGGATTGTAAGGGATCTACATGGATCTTTTTGTTTTGAAAGTGTAAAATGAGTTTTTCTACTAGAAAGATGATTCCCACCTTTGGGAAACAAACAAACAAACAAACAAGCAAATACCACTATTTTATCATTAAAATTGGCCAGATTTCTCATACATTTTGAGTTATGTCAATTCCCTCATCTTGTCCAGAGACAAACTAAAAGCACTTAAAAAAAAAGAAAAAAATAAAGTACATATTCTCATATTTTCTTACTGTCTCTTCAGAAACAAGAAGTATTGGAGAGCTTTTACTCATCAGTCCACTTCTTAGAGAGCCTTTTGTACCAGCAGTTTAACACAGCTAATACACATAATTCTAAACTATATGGTCTTCATTTTCACTCATGTTAAAACTAATATTTTTCTAGCTGATAATTTCATGAATACTAGACACATTGAGTTGTAAGAAACTGTACATAAAAATTAGAAAAGAGCTACACATCAATAAACAGAGTGCATATTTTCTCAAAAAACAAACAAACAAACAAACAAACCATAACCACCACCACTCCATCACTCTTTCCCTCTTAGAGTGACTATGACTGAACCTGTTCACTTGTTACACAGCTATGTTTTTGTTCATCAATCAAATTTACCTGCTACAAGATTTTAAATCATGTGAACGCAGATGAAAATGGTACCCTGGCAAGTACTTCAGTATCCCTTTTCACACCAGTTTATTATGGTATTGTTAAAATGATTAGAAGTTTTTTTTCATACCTTTCATCTTCTTGGTCTGGGTGACAGATTTTTTAATTTTATTTAATTCATTTTACCCAAGTTCCTTTCCTGTTTGTAAATATTTTGTTTTAATACATATCCTAGAGAAAATGTAATATGAGAGCTATTTTATAATTATTAATCTTTACAGAGATAGGAAATAGGTGAAAAACCTGGGCTGTGCATCCAAGTCTTACCCAACACTAAGAAACACAGAGAGCAACATACAGCATGAGGATTTGAGAACATACACAAGCCAGTGATAGTTAATCTATGAACTCTGCTGACTTATAAGTTTAGGTACAGGATTTTGATTCATTAAAAACTGTGTTAGTTTCAAGAACAAATTTCTACTGGAAAAGAAATATGTAAGAGCACAATCTTAAAAAAAAAAATAAAAACCCTTAGAAATTGACATGCATAAATTATGAGAAAAGTTAAACTCAAGGTCCAAAATGAACTCCACATACAGATCATAATTTCTTTCTCAATTAAACCATATTGTGGAGGAAAGAAAATCCCTCCTTTTTAGAAATGTAAAAGTAAATTTAATTTCTACAAAACAATTAGCAATATTTTAAGTGGAGGATGGAAGAAACATTGCAAACAAAGCAGTGCTCACCGGTGATGATATCATGGACACTTCAAAAACTGATGTTATCCTAACCAGCTTATTGCTCAGACATCTTAATCCTCACATGAGATGCACAGGGAAACTACATGTTTCCCTGACCATTATATAAAAACATAGCATTTTAAATACCTACAATGGAAACGAATGAATTATAGAGAGAAAACTGAAGAGGGAGCAAAATTATGCATATTATATCATTGAAGAACATGCCTTGGCAGCTAAAAACATTGTTCCTTCATGAAATATTTATCTTCAGTAAAGTGGGAAATTTATAATACTTTGCCTTTTTTTTTTTAACTGTAATTTTCCATAGCTATTTATGAAGGAATATAGAGAACCATAAATATACATATTTTTAAAGATGGACAGTTTCAGACCCTGAAAAATCGTAGTCTGAAAAAGACCAACTTGATATTCTTTAAAACTTATAAAAATCTATCAGTATCAATAGAATGATAAAATCCTCATTAACAATTTTCGTCTATAAAAAACTCCGAAGGCAAATACTTCAAATGGAAGTCAGAGATAAGGAAAAGCTTTACAAAATGCTTTCAGTAGGAGGTATATCCATGAATACATGTTAATAAATCTTCAAGTCCTTACAGGCCTTTACAGGCATAATCACTGAATGAGGTATTTTGTTGCACCAGAAAATGCTTGAACTGAAGGTCTATTTCTAAGCAAAAGTAAAACAAAAGCTTTAAATGAAAACAAAATCTGATCTGTACATTTGTATACACAACTCCTCTATTCTTCTTTCTAACATTTTTTGTTGTAGTGTCTGACAAGCATTTCCTTCATTTCCATGGAAGCAGTTTGTGCTGTACAATAATTATATTTCACCAGTGCAAATCCCATAGAAATTTATAATTGCTAAATGCACTTGTTTAGTCTAAACAAGGATAAGAATTCACCTGATGTGTTTGCATGAAGGCAAATAATATGCTGTTCAAATTGTATGCATTTATTACAATTTTGGTTTGTATGCACAAATTCCGATAAGCTGCTTACAAAGGCACACGTGGCTAAGGTTCTGTTTTTGCACAGTATTGTGCTTACTGCCAAGAGAATGCAGAAAGGAAGCAACTCTTGAATTTTGCATCACAAGCACGAAGAAGCAAGAAACAGAACACAATACCGACTTTGAAAGGTCAAACTTGTAGGTGTTAAAATCCTTATGCGAATATCTGTCACTCTCCTCAAAAGTAGTAATGCTAATGTAACTAGCAAGGTTGGAGAGGAGGAACAGATAAGATCAGAATGAAGATTAATGCCAGTTAGAATAAAACAGGTTGAAAAAGGAAAGTGAGGAGAGAAAGGTAGCTGTAGTTGAGAGAAATCTGAGAAGACTCAGATCTGTGAGTGATAAAATACCCAGAAATACCCAAGGTATCTAAAACAGAATGCACAGGTAACTAGGCTGCTAACAGTCCTCACTTTCAAGTCACTATCCTCTGGAACGAGTGCCACAAATCTGTAACAGTTTGTTAACCTATATTCTGAAAAAGGCACTATTTTTATCATTTATATTAAAATGAAGTTCTGTGTCTTGACTGAGATTTCTTCAGTGCAGGAACACCCACAGAGACAGTGACTGAATAGTTTTAATTTAATTAAGCCAGAATTCTTTCAAGAATTAACAACACATCACTAAAATCTGTACAAATTACTAAGTTTTTTTGTTATCATTTCACACACACATTCACAATCATTATCTAGGTTTACTTTCATTCATATAAAAAGCATTCTATGTTTAACTTAATATTTGAACCAGTATTTATTTAGGTAAATTATGGACTGTAGTCAACAGTTAATTGTTTTATTATTGTATCATTAGAATTTAATCAGATCCATTAGTTAAGAGTTGTGCTGGCTTATTCCAGAAAGATAGCAAAGAAATTCGGCCAATCAAGAATGCTACCTAGCAAATATCATTTACTTCAAATCACCATTCATCAGCTTCATGGTAACATAAAAAGATGAATAAGCAAACTAGAACACAACATTAGTTAGAAATGGTCTTTAATATTATTCATAGGAGATGCTGGCTGTCAGTGACTTATGAGAGCTATTGATTTCTCTAATGTGATTTGTTATGAAGTGGCTTGGTTTTTGTCACTGGAGTTTTAATTATGCTAACTTGCTCGCCGAGTGCTCCTTCTTTTTTCCCCTAATGGATTGCTTTCATATTGCCATCAAGCATGCAATTCAAGATTTCTGTCATTAAATCTATATGTTTTTGAAATGACTACAACTTCTGGCTATGGCAGTAATGTGATCTTGTGATTCTTCACTGCATACTTTGTCACCAGTGCTGTTCAACAACATGGCCATCATTATGATTTAGTAGCACCATTGCTAGCTACATTCTATCACCAGATTTTGGTCATCACCATTTCATCCTAACAAACATTTTCCGTTTGGATTTAGGAGACTAAACTCTGGGACTAATTATAGCAGTTTATGGAGACAGAATTTGCACAGCACCACATGACAAAGTTTATTCACTAACACGATGAGCAACTGATAAAGGTTAATTAATTAAAATTTTTAATTTCAAGAAGAAAATTTGAAGGCATGTGATTTTTTTAATACAATTTTTTTTCCTCTGAAATTTATTACCTTTACTACTAAGCATACCAGAACTGTTCTTTCATCTTTAATAGATGTCACTTTCACCATAAGAGCTAGAGTTGTTAGTGTCTCTGGCGTAACTGACCTAAAAAGTTTGCTGCAGCTACCAAAAAGGTTACTTGTAATTTGAGATACGTTACCTCAAAAACAGAAAGAAGCACCCATCTTCTTTCTAAGATATGAATATGTGGGTTAAGCAAGAGGAACAGTAACCAATAAGCTACTGTTCTACACGTGTCCTTGTTGTATTGGCCATGCCCTGTGCTCTGCCAGTATAAACAAAGGAGAAAGATTCTGGGTGAGCTGGTGCCTTTTAGGGAGATCCATCACTACATACAGTTCTTTCAGTACAATAAAATTTCAAATGAACAGCAATTTCACTTGAAAATGATCATGTTATATCATAAACTGTCACCTCCCTGGCTTTCTAGCTAATTTTAATGATTAGAACTATTGTTATTTTTCAAGAAGGTGCTGCTAGAAAACTGGCAAATACCTGCACTTGAACATAAAAAAAATAGGACCAACTCCTTTCTAAAATGTGATGTGCAATGCTCCACACTTCTGGTTCTCTGGATTAATGTGTAGGATTAAACAACAAGGAAATAGTGTGAAAGATGCAGTCCGTTTTTAAAGTACAATGCANAAAGGATGGGGAGGGGAAGTGAGGGAGAAGAAACCACCATTACTCACCCACAATTTTATACAGTAGGAGACATGCACAAAACACCTACTACCTCTACCAAGTCAAAATCACTGAGATCTGAACAGTTTGGTGCCCTTTCTGTTCCCTGTTTTCCACACCAGCCACACAGTACTATTTTACTGCTAGGTGACAATTCCCTGTTCTGCTGGGAATCACCTCAGCAGCACAGAAGTCAAGCTTGCTGTGCATATAGTGGTAGATGGTCACTGAATACATTGCAGGCCTCCTTGTAACTGTATAACACATTCTCTCTTAGGGAATTCCTTCTTAGAACTGACAAAGGCTAAGAACTAGTAATGTGATTTGCAAATGCAACTGAAATGCCTACTCATCTGCTACCAGAAAAACAACAAAAAATAAAAGATAAAAGATAAAAAAAGATAAACGATAAAAGATAAAAGATAAAATCTCTTACTAGGCAATAAACATCGCGTGAGATTTTCATAACTTTACTATGTAATTCAAAGAAAGTTTGATTACTTCCTTTCATTATCAAGTATACCGCTTTGCTGCCACTTAGTATTTGCTTTAACTTATGCACACTGAGGGAGAAACTGTCTTTACATTGCAATATTCATATCTAAGCATGTCTTTGTTTAAATTGCAAAAGTGATTATGAATATAAATTCATCAAATGAAGAAATCAAGTTCCTTTCCTATGGCAAAGTATAAGAAATGTTTTCCATCACTGAGACTGGCACCATTCCACTCACCTGTATTGCCTTGATTTACACTCTTGGATTCTTCTGAGCAGGTGTTATGATGAAAAATACAACTTTATGTGGAGATACAGCCGGTGATCTGATGTCCACAGGAAAGTGAAAGAATTCTCCTTCACGTTTCAAACCTTAGCACTTGATGAGAACCAAGATCTTTATGAAGTAAAAGGCTAGTACACTTGCTCTTTCTGACCAGGCAGTGCTGTGGCTGCTCAATATTTACTCAAAGCCACAATCACCTTCTGATCTGAGGAGCAGGTGACTGTGATTCTCTTCCATTCTGATTGCTTTGCACAGACAATGATGAAAAGACAGATTATAAAAGATTAAGTAGTATTCCAGTCCCCACACAGTTTACTTTGCCCTTTTGTGAATTGGTTTAATGCATCATCATCTATCATAAATGGCTTATAGTATGACAGTGCTGGATCTTTAAGATTATCTGTGCTCCAGTGTTAAATAAGAAAAGATAAATCTGCAGGAAAAAAAAAAAAAAAAGGAGCTCAAAGTAATTCTAGTCAGCAGTAAAGAGCAGGTTTCCTTTCCTAATAGGATTCTAGCCCTAATGTCCAGTAATTCATATTAATACTGTGCCTCAGGGTATTAAGCAGCCTTTCTTTCTGTTACCAAGAACTGCCAACGACTGTATATTTCTGTTTCATACGCCATGTCCTGCCAGTACAATGAATTCAGCAGACCAGAAATCCACATATGACCTGTCAGTCATTTTGGTGTATGTTTAAGTACAATCATACATTGGCATATTTTTATTAAAGTAACTTTTTTCTACAATACAACATCCAATACATTGTAACATAATGATTGAATTGCACCATAAAATTATGAAGTTTCTAATAACATCAGATTAAAACAGCAGAGCATTTCAACAATTTTTCTGCTCTAAGACACTATGTTTTGTATTCTTTAGAAAGAAAATGAGTATCATTAGAGACCAAATACTACACTCTGATCCATATTTGGTAGGAAAATAGTGAGGAAATACTGAAGAAACTGATTTGATTTTTGGCAAGACTCTACTCTGTAAAACAATATTTCAGATTTCATCAAGCTCAAGAATAAAGAGCTTCTCTGAAATGTCATCACTGTACAGTTAGTTATCTCCTTCCTTCAGTTATTTTATATGGCTTTTTCCCCTAGGAGTACAAGCATTTTGCACTCACAGTGCAGATTAAAATACACCTTCCACAGGAAAGTTATCTCCTGGCCTCAAAATCACAAGATAACCCTGGTAACTCCATTTTTTTATCACTGTAGACAAACTGATGCTGAAAAGTTATCAAAAAAAATATTAAAAGGAAATGTGTGGTTGAGTTTGTAGGGGCATTCTCATGCAAGGCTCCTGGGACAACAGCTGAGGATCTTTTCTCAGCCTTTTGGACTCTGAAAAGCAGTATATATATATATCCAGTAACATAATATAATAATACCAAATAGGAAATGAAATGAAGAGGCAGTGAGATCTACTGCCAAAGTAGAAATTCCTGATCTACATTGTGAAGAGGCAATTTCTCAGGGGCAGAAATTAGAAATGGGGAAATGCATGCAATCTTGTTAAAAGCATAACATCAATTTATCTCTATATATTAATTTAATGTTCTGGACAACTACCAAATGTGGAAATAATTACCATACCATAAAATTTGTAGGGAAAAAGAAAAACTACTAAACTACTATTAAGACTCCTTAAAGTCTACAACATGAGCTATCAAAACAAAATATGATTCACACAATTAAAAATGCTACTAAAACAAAAGTATATAACTCTGGTGGCTTTTTTTAGAAAAAAAAAAACTGTTTTATGATTTTCTGACATTTTGTGTGATTCTTGCATTTTGAATTAGAACTTTAATGTAATGCAAAATTTTCTACATTTATTTCAATGTGTTGATGCAAATTAGTAAGGTGCGATATATGATGGGTCACTATGTCCTTACTGGGGCTGGAGAAAGGAGAGACAAAGATGACTATCTGTATCATGAAGTGTTCACAGCTAATTTGTATGTTATACAAGAAATAAACTCATATCTATAAAAAGAAAATAAACAACAACAAAAACACACACACACACAAACCATTTTACTATGTATATGATGGAAGCATTTTGGCTCCACATTTATTCTGCCACTCCAATTTAGGGCTAATTTAGAAACACCATTCTTATGGCAAAATGCCCACTTAATCAGCAGTAATTATCCAAGTATAGGCCAGTAATCAATACAGAGCTTGACAGTGAATTTACATCATGCTCACTTTTGTAGCATATAACTTACATTTCTGCTGCATTATTCAATGTTAAACATTTGACTGATAGTAACATGTCTCGATTTCAAAAGAGTATGTGGTTGCTGACATAAACAGTATTGCAGCAAGCTATATGGTTTGAACTAAACTTGGAGTCAGGCCCTAGATTTTGGTGGTACTGAACAGCAAAATACAAGCCTCTAAGGGGAAGCCCCACAGGGACAGCACGCTACACTAACTGGGAATAACCACCACTCTTTCTGAAATTCATTACCCCCAGGCTAAAGTATCTAACTCAAGAATAGGTTAGACACCTCTCTTAAAATGAATTAATCATCTAAGTGTCTAGCAGTGCCTGAATTTCTGCACAACTGACTGATTTTTGAAGAAACTGTGGGAATGAGGAAGCCACAACTATCTCTTGCATTGGTCAAATTATTCACTAAGTGAAAGATCAGATCACATTGTTCTTTAGAAAGAAGTCTAAAATAAGTATACCCTTCTTTTACCTAAAATAACTCTAAATCACAGGTCTGATTTGAGGGAAAAGATAAGTTATCTTGTCTTTAAACAACGTAGAAATGTGACTGACTAGTCAGCCTAGCTGCTAGCTCACTTTTAGGGGGAAACAGGGAGATTCAGGTTCTGGTTCTTTTCCCTGCTGTATGGAATAGCACATCTCCCGCACTTGTCGCACTGAATGCTGCAGGTCATGGAAATGTTATAAATATCAGTTGTGTCATTCTCCATGAATCCATAGCAAGGAAAATGTTCTTTAGTAGAAAGACAACAGAGCTGTAAATTCGTATGTGTGGATGTAGAACACCATAGGCAGTTATCTGAAGTATGTAAAAAAACTGGCATGGAGGACAAAATGGAAGTGAGACAGTAGTCTGAGCTTTCTGAAATGTATTTGGTAGGCAGTTTAGTGTAAAAATTTAAACTAAATTTTATCTTCTGGCACTTCATACTTTGAACTTCAGTTCCTTTTGTTACCAAGATCAGAGATTTCCATGGAATTTTTAATCATTCAATACAGAAATGCTTGCATGCACATCTTTCCACCCCAGCTGTGAAGACTGTCTTGAAGCAGCTACCCTGCTGCTGTATCTTGTTGTTTAATTTAAAAAAAAAAAAAAAGAAACCTAAAAACACTGATTTTCATTTGATCCTGTAAGTCCAGAAGCTATTGCACTGAATATATTTTTCCTCATAACAGAAAGGTGTCATAAAAGTGTCTGTTGCTTTTTTTTTTTTTTTTT
>JACDJE010000310.1:0-54462 GCA_016647715.1 Pavo muticus | reverse complement strand
TTTTTTTTTTTTTTTTTTTTTTTGCTTTAGAGAAAGCATTTTAGGGTTAATATAGGTTAAATATAGGTTTCTCACAAAGTTTACTTTTCTCCAGATTATTCATTTTCTTATACTATTTTCTGCACTCTCCAAAATTCAAAAATTTGATCTGCAACAATGCATTAACTCCTTATCATTGGAAAGTATGCAGCTCACAACAGGCCTGTGTATGACCTGGATCTGGAGGACTTAGAGGAAATGGAAGATGTATCAGAGGGAAATGAGAAGAATCCAGACTCCTTACACAAAGCAGACGCTCCCATCACTGATTTTGTCTTTCAAAAATTAGCCTTGTCAATTTACTTAGTCTCTGTCCTTCAAGATCATATTAGACCATTCCTTCTCAAACCAAGATGATTCCTGCACGTGTAAAGATGTATAGCCAGCCCTACAGAGTTTACCCTGCTGTAATGTATAAAGCTACAATGTAATATCTCAAAAACACACATTTTGCTTAATGCTGGAAGTCACTATAACTTTCTAGATGTTTACATCTACATAGCATTTATGGACTGTTGCTTGTACTCATCTACAGGTTTGCATTTTCTGACTCTTTTTATCAGCCAGCTTATCAATGCATCATGAAACCAAACTAAAAATACTTCAAGTCCTATTAATCTCTCCTTTTTCCAGCTTTCATCTAAATAGAATTTGCTCAGCTTCAATCTTTTGGGAACTGGCTGAGCTATAGATAAGCAGATCCTCACCAGGGAACAACACTGGAATTAAAAGGCTGCTAATTCTTCCACACATTACCCTTTAGAAGAATAAATTAAGACTATTAATTTTGTATGTGGAGTTCATAGGGCAACCACTGATCCCACCTAGTGCTACCACTAAAACAGATGTTTTCCTAATCTAAACTTTGAAAACAATATTATGCTTTAGAACCCAAATTGACCTTCTCAACAGAAAAAGTAGCCAAAACTGATGACTTGCTGAGATTTACTTTACAGGGTATTTCAGCAATCATCCCTATATGAAGTATACATGAATTAATTGATCTACCAAGTACATTAGTGGACAAGGTACCGTGAGAAAGCCTGTCTTTTTTGCAATTTCAGCAACAGAAAGTTATCTAACAGATCCATACCATCCAGTAATTTATACTAAATACTAGATATTGTCTTCACTACATTACTTTCTTCCTTTACAAAATCAGGAAATACTCTGCACTTGAAATTTGGCACAGAAAATGCAAACAGGAACAAGATTGTTGGAGGACTTGTAAATCCTAATTATGCACCTTTACAATGCAAATCTATGCCTACAAGAATCTGTTGGAATGAATACCTTGTCTATGAATTATAAAGAAATAAATACAAGACTAATAAAATTTCCCAGAAGAATGCTTTCATTTATTTAGTTAATTATTTAACTAAATAAATATAATTAGTTAATTATGGAGTTTTCAAAATACATTCTTTGTTGTGCAGAATGTTAGTGTAATACTGATAATGACTGGTACAGTTTCACTTAGTAAAAGAAAAAATCAGTACTGTTTCTCCAAATCAGTGGGTTATGTAGTGTGTTCGGCATTGTTTATTACATTCTCTGTCCCAGCCTAGAGACATTAAGTATTAGTGAAATTATTTATATGCATACACACATCTCAGTGCTGAGAAAATACTGAAGTGCTGTTTTTTGTGAGACAATATACAAGTTAGAGATATCACCTTTCTATTCAGTTCAAATAAGTAGATAGCTACATATTTAATATTTTCTTCACTCTGACACTTCTGTTGTCTCTTGCCACTCCTGTTGTCTCTACTGGAGGCTTTTATTTCATAGAATCATTGAATCCTCACTCCACTTTTTTATATACCTTTTTTATACCAATATATGGGTATATACACACACTTTAATTATTAACAAATTACCATATAGGCTGTAGACCAAGACCTAGGGGCAAGTAAGTTATCACTCACTCCATTGCCATTGCTCCCAGGAGGTTTGCAGTAGTTGTCTTGATCACTGTTTCAAAGGTATGGTATGATTTACTTTCAGTTATGGACACATCCAACAAGCAATTGGTTTCAGATTTCCCCTACTGTGGCTTAAAAACGTATATACAGAAGGATGGAATAGGTATTTCCTGAGGCATTTCCATTCCTGTTTTCTTTAAATCATATTGATGGTAAACACTTCAACATGCCTGCAATTTTTCTAACATTTTTTAATTTTTCGTAAGAAACACATCTATAGTGAGATATTCATGCACTCCATTAACTAGACTGGACATATATTTAGTTTCAAAAAAGTTTAAATTTCATGTTGTGATGCAGCTGCCTTTTCCCATAAACTTTATTGTAACTTGCACGTGAGTTTTGTAAGCATAAAAAGTGTGTGGAAAAGATTATGGTGGAAAGGAACTTAAACTTTTTAAAACGTCTTTTGTCTTTCAATTTTCTAAGAAGAGAAAAAAAGAAGAGTCTAGAGCTGTCTCTTTATTCTCCTCTTTTTATTCAATGAGCAAATCCTCACAGGCTTGGACATGCACTTAGTTCAACATCCCAGCAGGCAGTGCATATTTCAGCAGACCTTTAGCCTTTAATCAAGGACATGAAGCCTTCAAAAGTTCAGAAGTTTGCTAGGGATTTGACGGAACCCAGAAACTGGTATAAGCAACAGGCATTCCAAGATTGGAAAATTTCTGAAGCCACAGAACCTGCATTTGTCTGCGTTCTGATTTAGCTCACAGCTGACTCTGGCTGTCACAGCTGGGCAGCAAAATGACAAGGCCATCATTAACTACAGCCTTTGTTCTTCACATCTTGCAAAAAGAATAAAAGTTCAGTATGTAGCAAATGGTAGAGTTGGTAACATATAGGCTTAGCCACAGAAGAAATTTCATATTTCAAGCTAACTCCTAAAAGAACAGAATTACATAGCGATCAAAGAAATAATATTTAAAAAAGTGAGGAAGAATGCCATATAGCAGAGGGCTAGTTACTACTGTCAGTACCACAATATTCAGTCCCTTAACAAAGAGGAAAACAATGATAATCTGTACAATTGAAAGTTAATATACCTCTTGATCATAATTCAGAGCATTCAAGAATTGTAATTGGTAAATTGATCTATACTTTTTCCCAGGAGTGTTCTTTTTCCTGATTATAGTGTTAAAATGTTGACAGCTACATGTTTTTCCTATCAGAAGCAATAACTCTTGAAAAACACAGCAGCAACTATTTTCATATGACTGCTACTGACAGTGGAAGGACTAACTCCTACTATCTCCCTCTCTTTTTCACGAGTTATTCACCTATGGCTCATCTGCAAATATCTTCAGAAACTTTGCTTTCAACTGTCAAGTCTATCAATCAGCAGGTTAATATAGCCTTCACTTTAGACCTACCTTCTAAGAAATCTGCCTAAATTACATTCTTTGTCTTGAAGCCAGAAGTAGACCATGCCAAACAGTACTAAATTAAGCATGATAAAAAACTGGACATGGGCAAGCTTCTTAACTCTGCCACAGTGAAGCTTGGAGGAATTGAATATTTCTTTCTCCTTAATGAAATTTTCTTCTTTTTCAGTCCCAATTTGTTATTTGCTTTTCCAATTTGTCAAACCATACAACCACTTAATTTAGTTCACAAATGTGTAACACTCACTTCCAAGCCAGAATCCCCTTTTCCTTTATCTGCCTTCTCAGCTTTTTCTGTTTGGCTTGTTTGTATATACATACACCACAAAGAAAATAGATTTGATACAACAGAAGAAAACTGTCCAGTATCTTAAGGCCTAATACAACATTTTTTACATACAGCTGAGCAGGTGCTTACTTTATTATTTTTTTTAAATAAATGTATTACACCAATATCTCATTAACACTATAATAAGCATTAACAAGAAAAGAAATACATTCTTTAAAATGCAAAATAGATTTTTTTTCCATTATAAAATTTAAGCTACATTAAGGAATCCTTAGACCTCTACTGATTCTTACTTCTGAATTCCCTATTCACTACTGCTACACAAGTCTTACTTCATAAAAGGCTTCTAACTAATTGCTGCAAATAAAAGCCACCTTGTTGCAGTATACTGTAGTCATCTGTTTCCCCTTTTGATACAGTTAAGGATACTTCCTGAATAATAAGTTCTTCCTTTTTGTAAGCACACATTAAAACTACATGTACCAACGGATATCACATTAATACACAAAAGAGGAACAAATAACCTAATATAGAAAATTAAAATATGATATGGTTGGTGCACAATCAACTGGCATTTCTAACCCACAAGTATGTGCATGCATGACTTTATTAAAGTTGAATTGTCTAGACAAATGGTGAAGTCCCCAACGAGACCTCTGAATTTTAGCTTACAATGTCATACTGGATTTTTCTCCTAACATGACCAGATTTTTTAAATCATTTAAAAATTTATATTTTATTTTTAAATGAATAACTGCCACTCTGCAATCCTTGCATTTCAACAGCAAGTGCCATTTCCAGCAGAATGCGTTTTTGACAAAGAAAACAAAATTGGTGTTATATCAGCATGGCTATAAAGAATAAAAATTAATGAAAAGGTTGCTGTAGAAAATGTGAGGGGAATCATAAATAAGACTAAAATTGTGCACTAGTTTAGAGAAAAAAGAAAAAAACCTAAGCCAGAAAATAAAAAGTCCCTCGATGTGTTTTGGCACTGCTGAATTTATCACACAAGTTTGAGATGAACATTATTTGTAAAAGATGGTATATTAATGGTGGCACTAACATTGCAGATTAGAAAAAAAAGTCTGAATTATTGCTGAACTCAAAATATTACTTCGACTTTCATTCTTCAAATATTAAATTCAGAACTGCTGAGAACCAGTCTTCTTAGATGCTTTGAAACAATTTTTTTTCTCTCACGTGCGTTTTCACATCTTTTATTTGATTCACTTTTTCTTATGAAACAGCTTGAAGGTTTTCGTAAGTAGTACTGCACAGCCTCATTGATCTTAGTATTGATAAATGTTTCCTGTGGATCTAAACTTTCCTTGAAAATCTTTTATTCCATTACTCTAAACAGTTGCTCTGCAGACAGTACACTACTTTAGCAAATAAAACCAACAGGTCATCAAGCTGATCATTTCAAACAGTTCTCTCTCTTAGAGGTTGTATACCTGCTCTACAGGCTCTCTCATGGATAGATTTAGTTCAGCATTAAATAGTCATCACCTTAAAGCAATCAGTTGAGATTGCGTTATAAATTATATACAAAATAAGTATCTTAATATATCAGTTCCATCCTGCCTAAAGGTAAGTACCTAAACCTGTGGCTGCAGTTACTGCGCTTCTTCATATCAGTCTACTATCCTTTTGTCTGTCTTCTTCATTTTCCTTTTGAATTACAGCATAATTCTGACCACACTGATTTTTTTCTTTGGAACAAAGAGGCAATGATTTCTGAATGAAATTATGTTAAAGCCCAATTATAAAGGAATAATAAGAATATTCATATTCAGTGTTTCTCCTATTCATTAAATGTGAATGAATATAAAAGATATTTCATTTAACGTATAAAATTAAATGGTTCAATATGTTGTTATTCATTTTTATATTTTAGGACTGATTTAGAATAAAGCAGTTTTTCACTTCCAGAATTTTCATTTATCTGTAAGGTTTGATGAAACTTCTCCTTTCTATTTGAAAGAAAAAATCCACATGAGCAAAAATACATTCAAAATTTACTCACACAATTATTAACAGCAGAAGTTAACTTTGAAATCTGATTCATAACTCAGAGAGAATTTCAAATACCAGCACCAAAAGGATTCTTTCACCTCTCAAAGCATTGCTGCCAATAGAACTCTCTACTGCTCAACTCTAAACATGCCACAGGCAAATTTAGTTTTGGAGGCAAATGACTGTGGAACATTTTTCAGCATAAAGTGTCATCAGATAATAATTCTTGGAGACCACTGCTTGTCTAAGGAAACAGGCCGGTTTTTCTAGAAAATTTCAAAACTCATTCTAGAATAAAGCTGTGAAGTCACAGAGATTCTTTCTCAGATCTTATTTATTTATTTATTAGCTCTCAGTTTGGGTCTGCTGCCAGAGGTCCTAAAGCATGTCAGCTATCATCTGCCAAAACTGCTCCGACTGCACTATGTTTTATTTTGAATAAAATGTTCAAAAGCAAATTTATGCACAAAATTTGTGTGATTTGCATGTCTCGATGTCTTATACCCGTGTTGTTTTTTGGTTGGTTTTTTTTTTTGGTTGGTTGGTTGGTTGGTTTGGTTTAGTTTTTTTCCATAGGATGAAAGAATTCACATTGTGCTAAATAGAGTTCAGTACCATTATTTTTTAATGGATGACACTGAATTACACTGAAATTCCCCTGTGTCTACCTTCCTCTCTCTATCTGGCCAAAATAGGATGCAGGGAACTTGGGTCTGGATAGATTAATCTTTCAACCCAGTCTCCCAGGGATGCTCTGGAGTTTGCACGTTAGCATTCTTGGTGTAGGTATGTGAATGTAAGTGAATGATCCAGCACTAGATTATATAGCATCTTTAGGTGACAGAAGTCAGGAATCTGTGTAAGACCACTATCACTTCAGTAATGAGCATTGCATATTTATCCTCATTACAAGTCTGGGTTAGATAAGTTTGCCATGTACAGATTGGTACAAAGTAGACAGCTTAGAAGAGAAAGTCGTTTCCAGTGGAAGATGCAGTCTCAGTCGCTAGAAGGACAAAGTCCTCTGCTTTTCTTGGACAAAACTGCCAGGGTTTAGTGGTTGGTCAGCAAGGTGTCTAAGCTGACATATGGCGCCATGGGAGCTGAGCAGCTGAGTGCATGGCAGTATCACACTGGTGGGGAAAGGCAGATGAGGCTTTGGACAGCTGTTGGGGATGGAGACAGAGCAGACTGGCCAAGCCCAGACAGCAGCCCTGGGCTTTCCACCTGGGATTTGCTGACAGTTTGATCTGACAGATGACACACTGTGACCTCTGTGAATCAGCATGTACAGCTGAAGTATTCATCGGGATATTCCAAGACAGCTGTAGTAATAGGATTTTTGCTGAGTCGTTAATCACCTTTATTGCACAGCCCTGCAGTAGCATTCTGTACCCAACCAAGACTGTATCAATGCCCAAAGGAGAAGAGACACTTACCTCCCCAGGTCTACAGCCTGAGGAAACAATTCTGATTACGGATTCTGGAAATAGACACAAAACATAAAAATGGATGAATAACTTCCAAACACCACAGACATTTGCAGGGGTTTGCTAGGAAGGGTGCGCATGAGTATAAAGTAAGAGCAATGAAAGCAGCAAGATGGGGGCAGAACAGGATGGTGGGATGGAAAGCAAGCACAGCACCTGACAATCCACTAAAACCCCAAATCTGAGTGTGCCAGCAGGGATTTTTTTTCCCACAAGGCATGGGATGGGGGATAAAATTCTACTCTCTCTGAATTTTGCTTTTTCAGTAATATTTTTGAAAAAGAAACTGTCACGCTCTTCAATTAAATTTAGTATTTCTAATGTTGACAGGAATTCTATAACTTCCCTAATGGTATTTTTAACTATTATTTCAGAACAACTGTAGAATTTAAACTATTCTATGCAGTTTTACGTCTTAATAATACAATAGTAATTTATTAGAATTTATTGCAAGCACACAATTTTTGCAATATAATTTTCATGTGATTCCCTATCATATTTATGCAGATACTCATCTAATGGCTCTGGTAAGTACTAGTTATCTGAGAGGAGGCTGTTTGATTAATGAGTCAAAATAATCAACCACAGATATGAGAATGGAAGAAAGACAAAATGTTCTAAGTTACAAAATTCATAATTCCATGTCCAAGTTTTTAACAAAAGCAAAGTAATTCTTCAATTGTATAAGAAAGTTTTGAACTGGATACTGCAAAGTGAAATGAAACTGTCAATTACTAACCTATGCAAGGCCCTAGTTTGGCACAGACTGTTTAGATGCAGGACAAAATAAGCTTTGCATCACTAGTGTACTTGATTTACTATTGTTGTTTACTTTCCTCAATTATTCCTCTTTTTCCCCTCACCTTGAGGTTAGAGTTGTTAGGAATGTAATACCACTAACAAAGTACAGAGCCTTCCAAAAAACATTCAGAAATTACTTATATAATTTAAATAATTATCCTATACCCTACTCTCCTGAACAAAAGAAAACAGAATAAATCAGAATCAATATCTGCTATAGGTTTTGTAGGATATTGCCAAAAATAACAGATGAGAGATGGGATATATCTTAAGTAAGTTTCTAGAAATATGTTGGTGTTCTGTTACAGTAATGTAATTTTTGTATTTCAGGATGTAGCTAAACAGTATGCAGTGAGAGATCCAAGTGGAAATGGAGTCACCTAATCCTCACTTACATTCTCCCCAAAGGAAAGACTTGAGTCCAACCCTTCAGCCTACCTCTAAGCATTGCTACTATCCTGGTTTTTGGATTATCTGCCAATTCCAGTTTATGAATGCAGACAGGTGATTGTGAATAAAGTATAGGATTTACCACAGTAACTTTCCAGTTGGTATTTTAAAATTTGCACAGACAAAACTCTCCTCTTTGAGACTAGGGATCACTAACTTCTCAACAGCAACTATAGGACTGTGTGAAAATAGCACCCTTCCAGAAGACTGTCAGTGTATCCAACAGCTGAACAGTTGAAAGAATGGAGGAACAAATCAGAGCTGAAGCCTTTTAGCCACTTCAAAGGTCAAATTAAAGATACCATAAAACTTATAGTACTCAGCTATCTCGATATTGCTCTACAAATTGCCAAGTAAACTCTGAAATCCTATTCTGCATGCAGGAAAAGTTAGGGAATGGGGGTTCAGAGTGGGTGCAAGAAGATCATAAAAGGAAGAGCAGGAAAATGCCAAGTTTGCATAATAGCATAAACCTGATCTTCAGTAATTCCATGTACCTGCCACACTGAGACTGCAAAAAGTACTAATCTGCATGAGGGCAATTTAGAGTGTTTTACTATATTCCAATTGTCATTCAGTGTAAAACATTAAAAGGCAACAATATCTAACCTAATAATAACCACAAATATCAGTTATCACAAACTAAATACTGAATTATGATAATACAGGAATTACAAATATGGCTTATTTCATATGTTAAATAAGCAAACAGCTTTACCTACAAGGTCTGAATAGGAAAGTTTAGAACAGAGCTCGGAATATATAGAACATACTAATTGACATAATAGTAAGCTAGCAAATTCAGTATATGAAATGTGACTCCAAAAGTACATTCTTGAAGTACTTTAGAAGCATTCAGCATCAAAAATAGGTGTGCAAATTCATGATTTTACAAATTCACAGAATAGTCTTATTCCTTGCAAACAAAAAAACATTCTAATATTTCTTTTCTGGAGAAGTTAGGATTTTACTGAATCACAACACAACTCACCTCACATATAGATAAAATTACTGTAATAACCAGCAGTTTTTACATTCCTTCATGTCTGTTCAGTTGCCAGTTCTATGCAACAGTATCTTAAAAATTTAGAGAAAAATGATGATGCAATGACAGCATTTTTAGGAATTTAATTTATTCTTGTTGATAACAATATCAACACTCACTCACTATTTTATACTATTTTGATGTTTCAGCACATCTCCAATAGGACAAAAGATAATTATCAAATTGATGAAAACTTATATGGCTTATGAATTCCTGTTACACCAAAATCAATGCTTTTAAATGTTTACAGTTACAGGAGATATGTGGACCTGTGGATATTTTGCTCAGCAATTGAGAGAACCAGGGATCCATGCATAACTAACTAATACAAGATGATGACTTGGAAACTGGATGATCCATAGGAATATCTTCCAATTGTAAAATGCATTACATTATTATGAAATATAACTAGAGAACCACTCATGTTGCCTAAGTAGGCAGTGATAAAACTTTATGATAAACTTAGACCATTTCTGTCAAGCTAAAGCTAATGGAGGGTTAAAAAGATAAATAACAATTTTTAATCTTCCTTCTAAACATTCTAGGTAGCAAGAAACAAGGAAATACAAGAAGTTAACAGTAACAACTCTTACATTTTAGGAAAGTTGTTGTTCAGGTATTATGATCTGGATTATTTTACTCAGTTAGTGGTTGCCTACAAAACGTATCCATAAAACCTTGTTTAGAAATCAGTTAGACTTGAAGCAATTAGTTGGATTGTGTGTGTTTCTCTTGAGATAAAGAGCAATCATTCAGTTGATTACAGTAACAGCAATCATTTGAAAACAAATGAAAGGTGCTGAACACCTAAATTTCTATATTGTCTGAAGACCTGAGAATTCTGACGAAACCAATGCATTTAAAAATAAATAATTAGTAAAAGAACTGCTTATTTACAAATGTAAAGAGGACAATATTAAACAAACAAGTGAGAAAGGAGAAAATTATTCAGAAGAATCACTGAATACAAAATTCAGTCTCTTCATCACAGAGTTGACAACTAAGATTGTATTTGAAAGTGACATCAATAAGACACTGAATTGGAAAATAAAAAAATGACAGGTAATAAAAGCTGTAACACAAAACTCTCTAACATGCACTCCAAAATAAGTCAAACAATGAATATATATTTTACCTTAAATTACCAAGAGATAAATAATCACTAACAGTAGATAATGTTCCCAAAGAAACTACTGAAAATGAAAAAAAAAATCAGATTATTACAGAGATGATATGTGAAATACAATGCATTAATAGAGAAGCAAACATCTCTGAAGAACCTGTAACTGCCTGACAGGTATGCGATTTGTGTAGCAATTTGCATCATTTTACAAGGAATAAATACACAAAAAGAAGTTTAAGTGTATAGGAGGAATAAAACCACTTGTTTTAATATCAGAACAAGAAAAGACTTTTACAAATAACAAAAGACAACAGTCTGAAAAGGTAAAGCATAATCCAGAGATCATGACAAATGCAGAAAGCAAATAGAAGCTTTAGACAATGTTTGTTTTATCCTCTAACAGAAAAATCACAGACGATGAATTCTGCTTGTGCAGCTGTGGGCTAAAATGATGATTACACAGTAAGGATAGCAAGACTGGCTGCAGGAGGAATCTCTTTTTTTTAGTGAATATGAAATATACCTAAGTATAATGAGTGCAGTGATCAGAGACTCTTCTTGATTATGTTTCCAGCCAAAGAAACCAACACACTGTTTTCATTAAGGAAATTTCTCAGGATGGAACATAAAGAACACTGATTTGACAGAGACTCAGTCTTAAAAAAATTACTGATAATCTGAATTTATCATTCTTGTGGCATATACTATTGGTGTTGCTTTCTTTGCTACCAAAATACACTATCCCCAAAGGAATTAAGCAGAATTAAGTATTAAGAAAATATGGTGAGGTATTGATAATTTAGAGGGAAAAAAAAGCACTGTTGAACAGAAGCAATTAGTATGAAAGACACCTTGTATCTTAAAAGGAGACATCATTTCATACCCATAAAATAAGATCAGAAATCAAAGTTGAGATGAAACATCAGGAATTTTAAACCTTGTAGTCAGAATCTGAATTAAACTCCTGTCAAGTATCACTCGTTATTCAAGTCTGAGTTCTAGACTGACTGTTCACATTCTCTAATTATCTACATACCTATCAGTGACTGCTTCAGAAGAGAACCAGGATCTCTTTGTGAAAGAGTTTAGGAGGCAACACAAGGATCTCAGAGTTGCTCATTGGAAGGACAAGAGAAAGGAGCATGGAGAGTAGAGTACATCTTAAGAAATAAAAAAAGCACAAACAAATTAAAAAGTTTCTTCCAGGCTATTAAGATAGGATTAAAGTTTTTTCAGTTTTCATTACTGCTATTCCTATTATTGATAAGAGAGTGGAAAACATCAGGGCTGTCAATAGTGTCCCCTCCCTCTATTTGCCTTGTCTATTATACTGGTCATGGTTGATGCAACTGAGGATAGGGCAGCCAGGCAGAGAACAGGCCAATGGGAATTTCATCAAGTTCAAAGACAAAGTCCTTCACCCACAATGGATTAACCTGTTCTACAGTATAGTGCCAACTGAATCACTAGTGGCTCTACAAAAAAAGAACACCATGATCATAAGTACATCCCTGCAGCATGGAGATGTGTGCCATGCTGTTTACCAGGTTAGTGGTCCCAACAGCACTCCAAGACACCATTCAGTGCTTGCTCTGGCAGCTGAAATTCTCCCAAAATTGCAGAGCACATTTGCATATTGGGTGCATATCCCCAGCACACATTAGAACCTACAAAACATTTCTGGACTGCGCTTCAGAATTAGAATACATCAAGCATGCTCAAGCAAAGATAGGTTTTTAGGTATGTAGGTTATTCTGAGGCTGCTTTGCTCTACATCTATTGTTTAGAGTGATGCAGCTTATATAATTATTCTAGGAGGATATTTTAAAGAAAATCATCTCCCACATAAAAACTTAGAGAGTTTCTAAACTCTGATAAGTAAACACAACTCAAGCAACTAATTATCTTACCTGTTCAAGCACTGCTGCTGTTCCTACCAATGGTAAGATGCAGAGCAAGGTATATTTTAAAATTACTTTATTTTGCATTAACTTTCCCAAATTTATTTACTGTAGAATCCTCATCTGATTAGCCACAAAACTTTAGAATAATGAAGTCAAAGTCAATGCTCCTCTGTTTAGAAGCCTGTGTTGAGCTGATAAATGTCAAGAAAAAATAAAGATTATTTTGCAGAATTGCCTTGACGAATTTTTGTTAGCCTTCTAACAAAATGATAATATATTCCATTCAAGACCTGCTCATAGCTCTTTAACAAGTTTATTTGTCCTTACTGGGAAAATCTTTCACATACTTTTTTGATCTTCAAGTAATTTTACATAAGATACATGAATGACATTTCATATAATTCCTGTTCAAAAACGAAGACTGCAATCTTCTTTAAGATTCCCTATTAGAAGATGGATATTATCTAGTTGGCAAAGTGCCTGCATAAACTTTATATTAAAAAATCATATATCATTTCTTCAACTTTCATGAAAAACATTTCATTAGATATAAAAACATATCATGACTCACAAAATCACAGAATCACAGAATCATAGGGGTTGGAAGGGATCTCCAGAGATCATCGAGTCCAACCCCCCAGCCAAAGCAGGTTCCCTACACCAGGTCACACAAGTCAGCATCCAGGCGGGTCTTTAAGCTTTTGTGTTTAAGAGGCTAATGTCTAGTTTAGTATATGATTTGAAAAACTTTAAACCATAGAATTTTATTGCTATATTTTCAGTTAACAAGAAAAAATCTTGTAAATCTGCCAAGCTCCAAGACGGGTTAACAATTTGTGTGTGCCCTTTATTTATGCTTAGAATAGCAGCTTCCATATAAACTTATTTTTCTCAGTATATGTGGGTTCATTTTTATATCCTGCATGGTTTGATAGGCAATTTTACTCTTCTGCTTTACAGAACTTGATGGAGTAAGGATTCCACAGAATATTATTCGATACTAAAAGCTGACCATTTTGCTTGTATTGAGGAGTTCAGAAGGTGATTTTCAAATGCTTAGAGAATACTTAAATATTTTTTTCCTTTTCCTATATTGGATGGACTTAGAGAGGTACTTGAGTTAAAGACAGTGCATTCTGTCTTTTATCAATCACATCGTACATCTCCTCATGAGGTGCAAGAAAATGCCAGTGAGATATGCAATAACCTTTTCAGTTGTGAGCAGGATTTCTCACACTGGAACACACAGCACACACTGCTCTAGGGAGTGAAGACATTAATTTCTGCTGACCCTCCTTTTCCTCAGGAGCATTGTAGTACCCTGCTCCAAAATCCTACATATTGGGTAGCAGGTCCCTGACATGGGTCTGGTGACACTTCAATACAAGGTATTTCATTAGGTTCTCACCTCCCACATCAGAAGGATTCCACAAGGACTTTTCACACATTGCAGATGTCAAAGTGGCACCAAATACCTACGTATAGATACACTGATTTCTCCCAAAGCATTAAGTTTTGAGACAGAAATGCTTTCACACAAAATATATGATACTTTGATGCATGCCACATTGCCAAATGAATATAGAATAGTGTCAGAATGCATATAGAAACAAATATCATTTAAAAAAATAATGTGTACATGCTGTGTGGGAAGGATTTGATAAAACAAAGAGAAAAATCCCAGTGTTTCCCCTGTGGCAAGCAACTTCCTCTTGTTCTTAAATCTAATGACATTCCTTATGACTGGATACTACAGTATTCCCAACTGGAGACACATTTGAGTTTTATATTAATAAATGACTACTTGTTGCAGTTGTTGAATTTTTTAAAGTAATTTTTTTATATGCATATAAACTATTTAACAAATTCTCGTCATTATAGAATTTGTTTTTTTAACTGAGCTCCTGCATATGTTCTACATTGAAAAATGATTATTTCCCTTCAATGGTTCAGTGATTTCCCATATCTAAACTCCTGTTTTTATGCAGTATTTGATGTACAAATGTTGAGTTACTAACTTGCAAATTACTACTGTGATTTATCCTTCAGCAAATATGATCACTACTTTCATATTCATCCCTTACATTTTATCACAGTTCTCTTGTATCACAGTTCTTGATGTCAACTGTACTCAAAAATTCTTGCAAAAGCACTGCAGAACTCTGAGTAGGTTGCCTTCTCACATGATTGAACAAGAAGCCTACCCAGACAGGATGAGTATGAATGCTGCCAGAAGTCCTCTTCATTTTTCCAGGGACAACAGATCACGTTCTGCTTCAGTGCTTAAAAAGAAATCTTAAGGCCCTTCACTGCACCATACATTTTATTGCACCCTGCTTTCCTTTGCAGCTCTGTCAACACAGCTACATCAGTTTACTCTGGCTGTGAACCAACATCTAATTCACACAGCAGATTGAATTTCACCTAGTGTCAAGAAAAGCAGTGCTTACTAAACATATCACACTCTTATTCACTCCTATAATGTAAAAACACACTGCTGTTAGGTTCAGTTATTTATGGGGAAGATGGGGCGCACAAAAAGGAGTTTTGTGATGTTTAAAAATTGCTTTGTTACTTATGCCAAAAATGTTGGTAGCAGAATGCACATACACCTTCTCCTCTAGGAGAAAGAGCAGTGAATATTTGGCGAATATTGCTGATGTGAAGATTCATAATTAGATCAGACAGAATGTGAAAAATGTTGCTGTCTCAAAGTTCTCCATCTTCCAAGGTGCTGGTCAATATTAAGTGCACTTCATGTGTAAAAGCGTACTATTCCATCAAACAAGCCATGAATCTAAGGATGATTTATCCTTTATTTCTGGGGAACTGACACAGAAATATTATGCCCTACCTGCTTCTTTACTATAAAGATGATGTCTATGCTCATGTTAAAGGATTCAATTACCATGATATGTTGCTCGTCTTATAGCAAGTTCCATCAGTAATTCCTCAAGTAGTTGAGTAGCTGGTATTTATACTATCAGAATGCCTTTTCTTTTGCTCCTATAAATATATTAACATAATTATGCTTAGCATCTAATAATTTTAAAAGGTACCAAGGGTAAAAGAAATATTGCCAATATTTCCTATCAGAGAAATTTTGTAAAAAATTAAATGAATAAGCAATATCAGCTGAGCAGTAGTCTGGGTTTAAATCATTTTTACTTAGGCATGCTGATTCTGACCGATGGATCTCTATCTGCAAAATTCATGGATGACAGATACTGCATGTATGTATATTAAAGCTATTCAAATAAGAAAGCTGAGCAGCTCTTAGAGTAATGTGCTGATTCACAGTCATTTGCAATATTCATTTCTATCCATATATGCTCAGAAACATTCACTTCTAAATAACTTGGGTTGTGGAGCTCTGTTTCAGATAAGCTACATGTAGCTACGATTTTAATCATATGTAGAATTAGGTGATTATATGGCAGCTTCTCCTACTTTAAATTGCCTTGTACAACATGTTCCCTTCCAGTACAGGAAGAGGACTTCAAGTAATGTGGAAATACTTAAAATACATTACTGAGCCAATAAGTTTTCCAGAAATGAATACTACACTATGCTTGCAGTTCTATTTGCTAGGCAGAAAAATGTCTATAGCATTCTGGTAAAGTAGTTGTTGGCTACAGCTACTAGCTCACTTAAGTTTCTTATAGCACCAGAATTTCATGGGCATCTTACTTAATATGCTGAAACATTCCAAAGTCCCATTCTAAGCCACCAAACCACCCCATTAAGTATGTATAGAAACAAAGTTTTACTGAAACACAATCCTGGCAGACTTCACAGGAATGCCGTTATGGTTTTTGTGGTTCTTAGTGATCAGCCCAAATGTCACACAGTGATTACATGTGGAAGTGGAAGTAAAACAAAATTTGTCTCATCTTCTGACTTCTACTTTCAGGAGAAAATATCCTACTTCAAGAAAAAGTAAATCTTCAGGAGTCCATCAGATGCTCAGTTTTTTGCAGAATGTAATACTGGGCATATTTCTTTCATGTTCATCTGAATTAACAACTATCTAAACATAGGTGAGAAGATATTACCTTAGAAGAAGAAAAACTGTTTTATAATGTGTTAGCATAATTTTTAGCTGGCTTTCTAGACAACAGCATCTTATTCTTGGTTTTAACATTTGTCATCAATATATTAAATTCCCTGGGAAGTTAAATTTGCCCACATCACCTCTATCCCTCAATAATATTCAAGTAACTTGGAGCGTATGTCTTTGCCAAAGTCATGAGCAACAAAGATTACCTATAATTGTGCTATTATTTCAGAGCATATGAAATCACAGCATATGAATGACTCAGAGGCCTAAATCTAAATAAAAGAGTAAGATTGTTTTTTCTTTATTCTCCTCTCTCTTGAGTGACTGCCACAATACAAGAGGTAATTTATACAATAAATAATAATTTACACAATAATTTAAATTTAAATAAATTTAAAGGGTTTCAAATAAGGATGTAAAGTTTTTACAAAGTTGAAAAAACATCAAGGGATAAGAAAGTTACTTCTTGTCCAGACCTGTTACAGGCATCTAAGTCTCCCTCTGAATTAATTCCACACCATGCAGAAGTTAGCTAAAATTTATATCCAGAAAGATCAGTACATGTATGGCCATTTGTGTTTAGCAAAAACACTTGCATCTGGCTCTTTACTGTTTTCTATTTTTATAGTTCGAGTGCCATGAATGCTCCTTCTTTCATCTTTTGACAAGCTTTCACCAGCTCCATGCACCTCATCCTCTCAAATATCCTTCAATTTTTAATTTTTTTATTTTTATTTCTTAAATGTGCTGTGATTGAATTTACATTTTGAAGCTTTCTATTCAGTGTTATGTATTAAGCACGTCTAAGCTTTGATTTCCACTTACCAAATAGAGATAAAAGTAAATAAAGCACTAAATGAGTCCTTTTTAGGAGAAGTACACTGCAGGTGGAGCACAGAATTGATGTGCAAACAGTATCAGCAGTGAAAGATTCTATTTAATATTTAGCACAAGAAAACTGAGAATGATCTCTTATCTAACCAGTGTTCTTACTGACACCTGCAATATAATTGTATAGATCTGCTGTTCCTGTTTTACTTTTGCATTTAGATTCCTTCTACCCTTCACTCTTCCTATTGCTCATTGGTTTTTATTTGTCAGATAATTATGATATGAGTAACACATGAATGATAAGCATACATAACTACAGAAGTCCACAATTTTCCAATTTCCCTTCTTCATCCCCTCTCAGCATTGTTTCCCCCACTAACACAGCAGTAACCACGCAGTCTAGTACTGGAACCAAATCAAGTAGTCCTCCAAATTCTGATAAGAGTAAAAACGAAGTCAAAATTAAATGAAAATCTACAATTTCAGCTGTTTGATCACAGCACTGCTCCTTTTCCATTCCAGTAACCACTAGATGACAATATGGAAGAAGCAGTCTGTATGCCAAACTCTAGCTTTCAAGTTACTGTTTCCTCAATCCCACTAGATCCCGGAGATCACATCTTAGGTCAGTATAATCTTGACTTTTTTTCTTTTTACCCTGTAGAGTTAGTTTCCATATTCTCTATTTTTCCTCTTGACTTGGTTCCTACAGGAGAAGCCTACCTCTTGTTCAAACAATATTGCAGAGAGTGACTTCTCCACTTTGAACTTTGGCTTTCCAACTGCTGTCAATCCCTCCCCCACTCACTGCCTCATGAAGCAGTAGCTGTTTGCATTCCACTTGGTTCTTAAAGCATCCATTTTCGAAGATGCAGCTTACCTATGGCAAGAACACTAGATATATAGCCATAAAATGGCACAACAATAATTGTATTAAGTTACAGTAAACCTCTTGCTTTCTCTACTGAGCTAAGAAAACAAACAATACAATGACTATTGGTTCAACTACAGCAGTCACACCTGCAAAACTGAATTTGCTACAGAGACATTGCAGAATCAAAATGTCTTCTTTTATAATTCTGAGCAGGAAATATCTTTTACAGTAGGTGGAGATTTTAGAGTGACCTATCCAAAAAGTGTATTTGTTGAGAAAATATTTTGGAGCATCACAGAAGTGTGTGCATAGAGGACTGCTAAGACTAAAGAAAATTCAGCCTGTGTTAGAGCATTGTATACAGTGCCATATCCCCCTACAGTGCACTTAGGAGGACAAAAACATAGAAAGTCCATCAGCCTATATTTATGTGCCTACTCAAACAGCAGCACGTATGTACTGCTAGATTGCAACAAGTATTTATAAAAGATCTGACTTAATTCCAGTTTAAGCATTTTGCATCTTTAAAAGTGCTAATGAATGCTGACAAAAATTTATTCATTACTGCATGAATGCTCTATTGACTGACTCTATGTAATGATGTTAAATAGCTGCATGAAGAAAAGCATGCAAAGAGGTTCCAATGAAAGATAGCTATGAAAACATGCCAGAGAAGAGTGGCTCCCCAGTAAACTACAGTATAGCTATAAGTCTAACAAGTTCAAACATTGTAGAGGACAGAATACATTGTACTTGGAATATTCATGAGTTTCTTCACATAAATCCATCATCTTGCTATTTACAAACAATCCTTGAAAACTAATATGTAAAGTTCCTTGACTTCTTCTAAAAACAAACCAAATACATACACGTCGACTCAAGATACAACATTTAGCACAACAGAATATATAAATGATAGAATATTGCAAATGTATAATACTGCGAGGTCACAACATATTTAATATAATTAATAGACTAAATGGTTCTTATTTGTTTGTCCTCAAAGTTTGGTTGTTGTGAGGTTCTGTTTGTTTTTAGTTTTTGATGTTGCAGACTGAACTCATTTAGTTAAAACTGAATTATGAATGCCTGTTTTGATTAAGAACAAAACAACTAAACAAAACAAAAAAATGATTAAAAAAAAAAACAAAAACAGAAGAATCATGCTCAATTTATGTCCTAGAATATAATTCAGATTTACTATTCTTCACACCAACTCTTTCTTGTAACTTTACTCAAAGCAATACAGTACCAACATTTTGGACACGAATACACCTAACTACAGGTTCTCTTCTACAAGCTCACTACAACCCCCTCAATAACTGTACAGATCTGGAATTATGTGGTAGAGGAGAGCTCAGCAGCGACCAAAAAGTTCTCATTGTGGGTAAAACTGTAAGGCTAGAACCAGGTACTGATAGACAAGAGTCTAAGGCTAGTGCAAAAGAGAAAACTCATAGAATCATAGAATCACTAAGGTTGGAAAAGACCTCGAAGATCATCCAGAACAACTGTCCACCTATCACCAACACTTCTCAATAAACCATGTCCCTCAGTACAACATCTAAACATTTCTTGAGCACCTCCAGGGACAGTGACTCCACCACCTCCATGGGCAGCCGGTTCCAGCACCTGACCACTCTCTCAGAGAAGAAGTACTTCCTAACATCCAAAGTGAATCTCCCCTGGTGCAATCTGAGGCCATTCCTTCTAGTCCTAATTCTAATCATGTGGCAGAAGAGGATCACTCTCACCTCACCACAACCTCCTTTCAGGCAAAGAGAGATAAGGTCTCCCCTGAGCCTCCTCTTCTCCACACTGAACAATCCCCAGCTCCCTCAGCTGCTCTTCATAAGGCTTCTGCTCCAGATCCTTCACCAGATTCATTGCCCTTCTCTAAACAGTCCCCGTGACCTCAATGTCTTTCTTGTAGCCAGGGGCCCAAAACTGAACACAGTACTTGAGGTGCAGCCTCACTAGGGCTGAGTACATAGTTATGATCACTCCCCTACTCCTGCTGGCAACACTAATTCTGATACAAGCCAGGATGCCATTGGCCTTCTTGGCCACCTGGGCATACTATTGGCTCATATTCAACTGAGAGTCAACCAATACCCCCAGATCCGTTTCCTCGACACAGTCTTCCATCCACTGTGCCCCAAGCATGTAGCATTGCCTGGACTTGTCCAAAGTGCAAGACCTGGCACTTGGTCTTGTTGAATTTCATCCCACTAGCCTCAGTCCAGCTCTCTAGCCTGTCCAGATCTTTCTATAAGACCTTCCTATCCCCGGGCAGATTGACATTTCCTGCCAACTTGGCGTCATCTGTGAACTTACTGAGTGTGCGCTCAATGCCTTCATTGAGGTCATCAATAAAGCTATTGAACAAGACAGGCCCCAGTAATGACCCTTGGGGAATACAAGTTGTGACTGGTCACCAACTGGATTTAACTCCATTCACCACCACTCTCTGGGCCTGGCCATCCAGCCAGTTCTTTACCCAGCTAAGAATGTACTTGTCCAAGCCATGGGCTGCCAGCTGCTCCAGGAGAATACTGTGGGAGACAATGTTGAAGGCTTTGCTGAAGTCTAGGTAAACTATGTCAACAGCCTTTCCCTCATCCACCAGGCAGATCATTCGATCATAGGAGGAGATCAGATTTGTCAAGCAGGACCTACCTTTCATGAACCCATGCTGGCTAGGCCTGATGGTATGGCATGGACATCTGGGCATTAGCACTGACCATTTTGCTCTACATACCCACTCCTGTGTCACACCAATGGCCATCACAGCTCTAGACAGTGCTCAGGTTATTTCAGCCAGCAGCCTGGCAGCTAGAAGTCTTTCTGGATTGTGATGGATACATGGGCAGGGGTCCTACTACAGCTAAGATAAACATCTGAACCCCTGGGCTCTGGGCAGACATCTCATTTCATAGCTTTGAATTCTAACTGAAGTGATTATCCAACTTAGCACTTTGTTCATTCATAGTCTTTACACATAAAATAAGCATCCTAGCAGGTAATATGTTCAAACTAAATAGGTCAAATTCAGATTTTTTTTATTAGATCACAAAGCATTCATAATAGCATGCTATAGAAAAGCAGGAAGGGCAAGAAGGATATATGTATGTCAGGAAGGAAAACAGTCATTTACATCTGTGCAGCCAGATTCAGAAATGTATGTGCTAGGAAAAATAGCAAAGGTGTTGCTATTTCTGTTGATAAGCAGATCTACATTTCCAGTTGTATTTTGCCTGATGCCTATTCCAGGGAGTATTCAAGGTAAGTGGTTCAACCTTTCTGTAATGGTAATATTTTTCATTCATTCTGAAGCTGGGAGATACCAGCAATCTTAGCATAAAGCTTAGATTAGAAAGCAGAACTCTCACCATGGGATGGATATTATTTAGAACTTTTTTTTTTTTAGTAGCTTTATGTTGGGACTCCAGGCAGTAAGCATGTAAACAACAGTTGCTATTTACATTCCACAGGGAGATGTAGAAACTGCTTTTGTTATTTATAGCATTTGTGAAGCTCATGCAACAAGTTCAGAGTGTATGTAGAATTCTCTGTATTAAATTCATTTTCTAGCACTTCCACTTAAGGAAAAAGGCATCTGCTGTCTTTCCTTTCTGCTCATTAGTTCTCTAAAATTATAAGCAACCAAAATATTTTTACTCCCCAGTTCACACAAGGCTTATGAACACTACCATAGAGTTCAATGCATACATTTAGAGTAGTTTACTTGATGTGTACTTATGATCCACAAGAATCACAGATGAAATAATGTAGTGATTACTAATGAAATTGATTGCTTCTTCCATTATTTGTAGATGCCATTACTTCAGGTAGTTAGGTATTTTCCAAACCTTTAAAACATTCCAGCTTTCAGATTACTGTAGGATAATTTTAGGAAGCAAGTGAAATGAAGATAGATAAATATATAGCAAGAAAATATGAGGATTGCTATGAAAGTAATGTTGGCCCACAACATCATAGGCAGTTGGTGGTGGTATGGCAATAGAGGTTGAACCTTCCCATCAGTATTCTTTTACATTCTGTTGCCTTGTGACAGATGGCAGAAGAGGGGCAGTCTGAAAAAATGGCATCTTTAATGGAAGTGCATATGAACCAAAGGTATGCTATTTAATTCCTCCTTACGGAAAGAATGACATCCACTGACATTCATCAATACTTGCTGAATGTTTATGGAGACTAAACAGTGCATGTGGTGAGGTGGTGAGTGGAGTGCTTCAGTAGTGGTGACTGTGACAGTGGGTCACCTCCGCTGGTGTGACATACAGGCTCTGGTTCCTTGCTGACAAAAATGCATACCTGCTTGTGATGACTATGTTGAAAAGCAGTGTTTTAGCTGAGAATTTGCTCTATCAAATAGTTATTCTGCTCTTTTTATCTGTTGTAGTTTCCACAGAAATTAATAGGAGGCATTAATTTCAGAGTAACCTACATAGCTATTAATAGATTAACATAACAGCAGCATATAAATAAACCCCAAGTTCCAGTCCTAACACACTGATTTTATAAGTGCTTATAATGACCTAGAAAGCAAAAGGAAGATTTATATTATAGTTCAGAGCATTAGCAGAAGTTGAGCTCCCCTTTGTCAACCTTTTATGCAAAGCCACAGGAAATAAATCATTTTCAAGTAAGAGTACCAATCAGTGCAACTACTTTATTTTACAGAAACTCATTATATGGGGAGAAGAGCGTAATGGATCCTTTTATATTGTTTAGTAAATCAAAGTCAGCCATGTGTCCATAAAAATACACCAGTTAAGAAGCCACTTCACTGACAAAATTAGTAGTTTTATTAACTTCATCTGATCATTTAACATGAAGGATGTTAAAAAATCTGGAATAATAACATCTAAATATTTGCTGTAATAATCACTTCAGAATAATACAAAATCAGAGACTTTATTTAAAAAATCTTGATAATGCCACATATTTTAATTATTTTGGGCTTAAGATTTAAGAAACAGCAAATAGAAATTATTTTTGTATCAAATATATTACTGAATATTGATATCTAGCACTTATTTTTCTGTACCTTAAATACATTTAATTATGTTAAAGTTCCGTGTGTTGCACAGAAACTAAGAAAGTATATTCCCTCTCAAAGAAAGTAATACAGACATAAAATTCAACACAAATAGAGAAACTGAGTTTGCAGTTATATAACAAAACCCATCATTTTATAGTTTCTACATTTATCCCTGGCCTTGAGAGCTTTCCTCTGCTCTTAGTTATACACAGAATTCTTGATGCTACCAAACATACATAACTGTTCATACAATTGCAATAGTTTTAATGACTGCTCAAGGATCATTGTTTTCAATGTGCTCCTTCTGAGCATGTTTGAGTGCAACCTCTGCTCTCAGCTTCTTATACACTTGTCCATTTTTCCTCCAAATGAAAGATAATCTGCAAGAGCTGCAATGAATCAAGACATCAATGAACCCCATATATACATGGATTATTTTGTCAAATAGCCTTTGTTCATACGTAATTATGACAGGAAATATTAATTTTCATTTCTAATTACATTTTTGAATTGAGAATGACTTCCTTTACATTGAATCTCAATTCATTTAAATAGACTCTTAAAACATTGAGTTATCAGGTAAAATAAGTTAGGTATAGGGAGTGGATAAGTTCTTTCATAAAACATAGCTAGTGCTATAGTACTTTTTCATGTTTGTCTCTAGAACTGGCCTGTTAAGAATCAGATACATCTCAAGGACAATCTACACTTGATTAAAAAAGTGTAACTGAAAAATTACTATGGTTACTGTTACTGCACTTTTACTGTTACTACTACATGGCAATCACACAGTCAAAATTCCAAGTACATAAATACGTTGATTTGGGATTTAAGTGATGAATTTTATGAAACAGTGTTTTCTCATCAATACTGTGGATCATTTTAAGGTGAACAAAAAGGCGTCAGGACAAAGCTTTGATACTGCAGCTGCATCCATTATATCTGGATGAAATTGTTAACACTGATTGATCCCTTAAGATAGTATTCTAAAAGAAGATGCTTTAGCCTGAAGTTACTGTCCATTTTTTCCCCCCAACTTAATATCAGTTAGCTTACTACCAGACTCTGAGGTCCAAACTGTGATGGGACTTGAGAAACACAGAAGGAATCAATGAAATCTAGCTGGGGACAGACAGACATGCACTTACGTACTGGACAAATGAGAATGTACACATACCATAATCAATCATTTCCATGACAACAAAATGTTAAGATGCCCCCAAAGTCAATATTTTTCAAGTGTATGACAAATAGGAACTCAGATTTCTCCTAGGAATACTCTGAAATAGCACTGATGAGTTCTGAGCTGTGGGAAACTATCCTAATATTTTATTAATAAGCTGTAACAGAATTTGGTGTCAGAAATACCAATAGTCATAATTCTAAATGACAGTTGAGCTATTTGTAACCTCAACTATGAGAAAAGTATTGAAGTATGAGTAGCTAAAGGAGTATTTTTCCAGTTGCTACTGAGGATCTTGAAAGTTACCATTTCACTACTTCCATTGACCAACTGTGTCTTGTCTGTATCCATACATCCTAACTATGCAACTACCATTCACATAAATGTTCTCAGCACTGTGTGTAAGCTAACAGCTCCATATTTATACCACATAATCTTCCTCGCATTTCCAGTACTGATGAAGAAACTCCTCAGCCTAGATAACAACTGTTTTTGACAGCTAGCATTCTGATTATCAACTCAATTTACTACAAAATAAATACAGTAGTGAGTAAACTAGCTAGCTTTTAAAAAAACAAATATAGTTTTTTTTTCCCCTCAAGAGTACTTATTTCTTGGAACAGCTTCAAACAGAAGAGCTAATTCTACTGTACATCAGGAAAATAGTAACGCCAGCACTCTCCTAACTCTCAAGTAAACTGGTTACACAGCAGACCAAAAAGCAAGGACCAGCACATTGTTTGTTTTTGTTTTTGTTTTTATTCTACATAACAGCAGCAAGGTCTGTTACTGAAATGTTAAACAAATAGCAACAGAATGTTAAACAAAGTATTTTGACATATGTCCACCATCTTCCCTACCCCTTCTTTTTCATCTACTACATAGGTAAAAAATGAGTGGGTATTTAATCTTGTTTAGAGAAGACTTTGGATCCAAAAAAACAATTTCTGTGGCAAAGGGGCAGTAGGTTCTCTGGCAGAGCCAGAAGTATAAAGCTTACAACATACTTCTGTATTCATACACTAACTGTATCTTAATAAAAACCCCATGCTTGAACTTAATAAAGGATCTGTAAAGTTCAGTCACTGAAGATTATATTACTTTTCTATTCTCTCTAATAATTTGCAGAGCATGTAGCCAATACAAGAGGCTTGTGGTTGGTATAATATCATAATTTTAGATTCCATTTGAAATCTGATTACAACAAATTTCTGAGTCACAAATATGAGTTTATTCCATGACCATAAATATTCAGGCCTCAAATACTTTTACATAGTTTACTTACTATAGTCAAACATTTAGTGTATAGGCATTTTATATTAAAAAATAATTTTTATATGCAAAAGTTTGGGACAAATAAATTATGCCAATATTGTAGTTAATAGGTTGTATAATGTTTGATTATCATTATTTCCTCAGAACGTTTCTTTTTAGGGTGACTTTCTCTTTTTTTCCCCTACCTTTATCTAATCTTTTATTCTTTCACCATGTTTGTCTTCTGATGTGCTTCTTTTTATGTTTAAAATTCTGCCTACAAGAGCTTTAATATTATGTTACTGTAGCAAAACAGCACTGTGTTCCAGTAACTGATTTGACTGTCCAGAATTACAGTCTTGTTAAAAAAAAATGTATCACAAGAAAACATGATCTGAAGTATGTCATCAACAGCATAGTCCTAATACTTGCCAGCAAAGTGTTTTCTTTCCCACTCCCACCTCAAAGAAGGTAGTGCTGAAGTCTAACTCATTAAAGTATATTTACAGAATAAAATGAGATGACCTATAGGAAGACAAATGAGGACCACTTCCAAAATCACCATTTTTAAAATATTGAGAAGCATCAGGGTGGAGTTCAACAGACTAAGTATATACCATGTGAGCTGTTCTATCTGTAGCAATTCCTAAATTCACAAATACTCAGAGGAGACATTTACCTGTATGGCATCCCTGTCATTTCACAAGTCACAATATCTAGCAGATACCTAAAAGCATACTGGACAAAAAAATATTAAATACAAAATCTTTTATTGATCTCATATACCACCCTAAGCCATACAACTTGGAAACAGAAATCATATGCCAACATCATTGTTTCCTAAATCTGCAGCATAACTCTTAGAATAGCTGAGTTGTGCTGCTGAAGAGACTGCTAAATGATTGAATGTGATGGGGTACTACAGACTTCAACAGTCCAAAATCCCAAATCATTCTGTCTTGATTTAGATTCGATGCAAGATTAAAGAAAGAACAAAACTCTTTGCAGTTCAGATATTAACATTGCTATGGACTGTACCAATATTTAGCCTCAAATACACTAGCACTCACTTCCAATTATTTTACTGTAAAAATTCTATTAGCATTGCTTGCATTACCTGTTAGCAATATGTTGTAAAAAATAAACACTACATCTCAGCCAATGTGGTATTGCTGCTGAAGCAAAGAGCACTTTAAATGTACCCTTTAAAATTCTAGTCCTATTGTACAGGATGCACAATAATACAGAGGCCACAGGAACCAACTGAAGAATTTTCAGTTAAAATTACTTATTGTTGTTGACAGGAGAATATTGTTGGCAACATCAGCATCCCATTATTTTCTGAGCTACTGAGATAGCAGCTAAGAATAGTAACTGCCACACGTCTCTCAAAAGAAGTTCCTATGCTTAATTTTGTGCTCTCTTTTTTGTTCAGATCAACTTAAAACTGCAGTTTCAGTATGCAGCTCTTTATCAAACAGATGAACTGCAACAATCATGCCCTCTAAGGAGAGCTTCAAACATAAACATTAGTGTGGCATGAAGCTGAATTATACTGTTTTCAAACAGCAGTTCTATCTCTTCAGCAAAATAATGATGGCAGAATTATATATTTACTACCATATCATCCAAGTAAGACTTCTTTTCATTACTTTTATCCTTTCAATAAAAATAGAAGCCTGTTGCAAAAAGCTCTAAGATATTCTAGAGAAAGTAGCTTCTGCATCAGGCCTCAAGTCAAATAAGCAGATGATGCCATTTGTACAAATGAAAGTGCTGCTTTTTTTCCCCTCCCTGGAACTTCAAGGTTTTTAAAGTGTAACAGTAAATGGTATAGAAATATGATATACTAAAAATATGCATACACACACACTCTAGTTGCATTCAGGATCTATGTTTGACAACTAATCTTTGTCAAATTAATTTTATTGCACTATTTACCAAACTTTGCAGAGAGACACTTTGGAGGGCTCAGAACCCCATACTGAACAAGGAATTCTTATCATGGAATCACCAAGGTTGGAAAAGACCTTGAAGATCATCCAGAACAACTGTCCACCTATCACCAACACTTCTCAATAAACCATGTCCCTCAGTACAACATCTAAACATTTCTTGAGCACCTCCAGGGACAGTGACTCCACCACCTCCATGGGCAGCCGGTTCCAGCACCTGACCACTCTCTCAGAGAAGAAGTACTTCCTAACATCCAAAGTGAATCTCCCCTGGTGCAATCTGAGGCCATTCCTTCTAGTCCTAATGCTAATCATGTGGCAGAAGAGGATCACTCTCACCTCACCACAACCTCCTTTCAGGCAAAGAGAGATAAGGTCTCCCCTGAGCCTCCTCTTCTCCACACTGAACAATCCCCAGCTCCCTCAGCTGCTCTTCATAAGGCTTCTGCTCCAGATCCTTCACCAGATTCATTGCCCTTCTCTAAACAGTCTCCTTGACCTCAATGTCTTTCTTGTAGCCAGGGGCCCAAAACTGAACACAGTACTTGAGGTGCAGCCTCACTAGGGCTGAGTACAAAGTAATGATCACTCCCCTGCTCCCGCTGGCAACACTAATTCTGATACAAGCCAGGATGCCATTGGCCTTCTTGGCCACCTGGGCACACTATTGGCTCATGTTCAGCCGAGCACTATATACAAGATGATCCACAGATGATGGCAGGATCTTTGCGGATTTAAAAACAGTTAATGCCCTGTTCTCTGACTGAATTAAACAGTCAGTAAAACTATTCTTACAAGCATATCCTCACAAGTTACACAAAACAGGAATAGTTTCAAACTAGGTCTTCTATAACAGGATATAGCTATGAGGTTAACAGTAATTCAGCTTTTACCTTGTGAAATCCAAGGCAGCACCTTACTTTTCATCAAACACTGTAATATTCACATTCAGATCTATGTTGAGTAATATTCACTAATTAACAGTCCTCTTTTGGATATGCTATGCTTTCAAGACACAGTAGAGTGAAAAAAGAACCACAGCTGCTATCAGAGGGTGGAGAGGAAACCCCCCAAAGACGTTTTGTTCCTAGCATGCTATAATACATTTTTTGCTTTCTTCCTTTTGACATAGGTCTGTAGCTTCCTGGTAATCCAGTATAGCATATCAGTAATGATACAGTGCTGTCTTTGAATATATGGAGTTCAATACAAAGCCAGAACACTGAACAAAGCAATTCAGTCTTTCAACGATGAGAAATCTTGCAGGAGAAAACTGCTCTTCAGCAGAAGTGAAAGACTGAACAACATTATTCACAAATATAGAAAGTAGTATCTTGAATAGCTGAACAACTTGATCCACCTAAACACTTCCCATTTCTTGAACCTGCCATACACTTTACTGCTTTTTGAACTTAAATTATTAATGTGGCATATACAAGCTTCAGCTATATGGGGCTACTCATGCATATATTTAATGTTTATAACAATTAGAAGCCTCCTTTGTTCCTTTCAAGATGTCTGGGTCATTACTTTCCTAAGACAATGCAAAAGTCTGAAGGAGGAGTTCATGTTTTCTTAGAAGTAATTGCATCTGTCTTAAATCTACATGTATGTACTGCTGTATAAGCTTTTGCTAAATTGTTATCTCCAGGTAGAAATGTTACAGCAGAGATTCGTAACTGGAGTCTCTTACAGGAGGCAGCTAAAGTGATCTCTTCTTAGAGAAATAAACAGTTATCTCCTAGCAACTAGATAACATTCACTTTCCACAGCGAATTTTAAGGAAATTGTCCTTGAATATTATACCTGTTGAGAGAAAAAATAAAAAAATAAAAATGCAGAGACTGAGTTTTGTACCGTAGGATTAAAGAAAGGCACAATCAGTGACTGAAGCCAAATGCCTTTAATTATTATTTTCATCTTTTGTTTTTACTTCTGATACTTTATGATTCACGTATAAGAAAAAGTTCAATTAGTATTGTGAGTTTGTTGAAATACAGTTCCCTCTTTGTTCTGATGCTATTTTAAAATCCCAGATGTTATTTAGATTTATTTTACTACTCATTCAATTTCTACATTCAGAAAAATATGCCACCTCTGTCCTGAAGTACAGCAGTATCTTAAGACTCTGGTCTGGACAATGGTGGCTCCTCAACTCTCAGACAGCCCATGCTGGGGTATGGCACAGATTCATAGCAACAGTAAGAGGATCAAGACAGCCTGATATAGAACAGACATTTTTAGCTTACAGGAGACAACTTGACAGGAGCAGCTATAGTGAAAAATAGAAAAGGGACATGCACAAACTGAGCAGAATTGCTTGAATACTGAATTTGGGCTGCCACCAATTATGGCTGTCGCCTGGTACCTTACGGGTACCCATAAGACTGAGTGAAGGGACTTTTGAGAAACACACAGTGGAAACCCCAAAACTGCTAGCATCACCTAGCTGCATGGTCAGCAAAACACTTCCCTCACCTAGGCTGCCACATCCAATATATTAATAAAGATAGTATCATGTTCCTGGCACCACTGTGAGAAATAAACTGAAAGAGATGATAACAGCAAGGAATGAAACACATAACTGCAAGGAAATGAAAAGCCTCACCAAACCCCAGAGTCTCATCTTGGCACAGAGCAGAACAGAATCCTCCTCTACCAGGTAAACAGCTGTTGCATACTTGCCCGTGATTTAAAAGCACGGCTGTTAACTAAATACAATTTGGCAGAGGCATCCACTGAGGCTCCCACTAGTTTGCACATACTGAGGTCCTCAGATTGTTCGTGTTCCATTAGATGGATTTCAAGCTGGTTTTAGCATTCATACTGTCACTGCAACCCTTTTCTGAACAGGACACGCAGTATGTGAAACATCAGTAGCAGGTTTTCAGAATGACTAGCAGCAAGACTGTAACCTGTAATGGTACAGTCATAATAGCAAGGCTCTCCAAAAGCCAAATTAACAGTATATGTTTATACATTAATTTGGTACTCTCAGGTATGATCCAAAACTACTGATATCCACAGAAAAAGATTTCTGGAAATAAATAAGCACCTTAGCAGAATCTTCACATTCAGTCACTACTGGGAAAACATTTTTCAGCTTGAAAGATTCACCTTCGTGACAGTTGTAATTAATTAACAGAGCAGATATCAAGACAAACTGGTAGTCGTCTTCTCTTTTACATTGCCTGAATCTGAAAAGGCTAACACCACTGACCCTCAAAAAAGCTCAATGAAAAGTTGATCTCTCTTTATTTAAACACTGCTTATAAACATGAAGAGTGATTTTGTTAATGTCATTTAAGTCCATATAAATCAGTCAACTAGCTCATCTTGATCTGTAGGTAGCTCAAGTAGATTTAATGATCATTTACTGGTTTGAGATGGAATAGAATCATAGAATATCCCAAGGTGCAAGGGACCATAAGGATCATTGAATCCAGCTCCTGTCTCCACACAGGACCACCCAAAATTACCTATCAATAGTAGGTACCAATAGTACCTACAGTGCGTGATAGAGGTTACTAATCAGGTGAATCCATGAAAAAACGATTCATGAACCAGATATTCATGAAATACCATTTACACTATGAAGTCTTAAACAAGAATTTTTTAAAATTTTACACTGCTCACTAGTTAAGAAGATATGAAACACAGTTTCATATCTGTTTTACACTACATGGGAAAAAATAAAAATATTTGTTTCTCTTGCTACTGTTGTGATACCATGGCATACATCAATCAGAGCAGAGTCAGTACTATGGTTTATTTGAGCGCATATGGTCTTCTAATTTGGTAGTGTGGTACAAAATAAAATGTATTTTTCTTTTCTGAAGGAAGAAGACAGCAGGAGTGCAGTGAAAGAGGAGCAGACAGGCAGCCTGAAAAGCAACTGCAGTTACCTACATGTGCTTGAATACACGCAGGATTTTGGAGATCATAAATAACCATACACTGAGCATTACTGTTGGATACAATATAGGGATTTGCTGTACTTCTTTGTTAAGGGATGGCATTTTATATTTTCTGGATCTGAATTTTGAGTGTCAGAGCATTGAGAAAAATACATGTCAGTCATCTGAAACAGCGCAGTGCTGTCAGCATCAGGTGTCATTGCTAAGCCTTGCTGTTTTACAGGATACTCATTTACTCCACTCTCCCTTCAGAAAGTGGAAATATTGGAATTTTGTTAGTTATGCCATAAGTTGTATTATACCAATTAACATGAGGATACATTTGACCATGATGTCACTATGTTTCTGCCTCTGACAGAAACTACCATCTGTTCCAATAACATCCTCTAAACTACATCCTTAGAAAAAAAAAAAAAAAAAAGAATGTTAACAACTTCATAAACAGGCTTCTTTTCTTTTAAATCACTAGTGGAATATTTATGCTTGTGTATGCCTGTCACGTATGCATACTGACTATGAAAATGTCCTGCCATTTGCAGATAGTTCCAAGTTGTCACATTCTGTACTTTCAGTTATAATGCAATAATTGCATGATCATATTTGGGACAGAAGCATCCTAGGGATCGTTCAGTGGTAATGCTTTTTACACCCAACTACAGTGTCTATAGAAGTTCACTGGCATATTCCAACTGAAATCTTGGCTCCTTATTTTCAGAGAAGACAGTGAAATCAAGAAAATCTTTTTTGGTAGGTACAATCAAGCTGTGCTACATATTACTTTCAAATATCGATAGATCTTGCCTATACTGCTGAGTTTAGTGGAATTAATTTCTTAGTTAAATTGAGTTAATTTCTTATTTAAATGTTACCACCTTACTGGATACTCAACGAAGAACTGTATTCTAAGCAAGATTGACTAAAAATACTTCTCTGCTCTCTTTTCCTAAAATAAAAATAGAGTGATTTATCAAGTATTTTATTAATAGAGGGATTATCACACATTTTTTAACTAGAATACAGTTTTGAAAGCCTATTTTTCAGAGTTTGCCAATACAAATTTCTTCTTCGCAACATTCAACCATCTTAATTATATCACAGTTATCCTCAATTTCTTGCATCACCATGCAATCCACAGTTTTGCTGCATAGATATGTCACCAAATAAGGCATTTTCTATTGGGAAGTATTGTCCATAATCTAGGTCTGCTCAGATCCAATTTGGTCTGAGTGCCAGGAAAGATGATGGGATGATAAACTGCCCATTTCAAGGACAGCCACATGATGGTCTAGTACAGAGAATGAAGGGATTCTGTCTAATGAGGTCATAGGGCATCAAAGTAATCATTTATAATGTCACAGATTTCATAATATTACCACAGAACTATGGAAATATAAGTACAAGAAATTCCCAAGCACTGATGGGATGAAACACTTCCTCTGTAGTTCTGGAAACAGTTTGCATTAGACTTCTGGTGCTGGACACCAGGTGGATGTTTTGATGTGCATACCACAGGCTGCACTGCCATACATGGAGGCTTTACATTTTGTTAAAACAAAAGCTATTCTGCAATACATATTTTATGCTTTAAATGCTCACTGATTGTTCATTGCACAAGTAGTAACTCCACTGGTATTTCACTGATAGCATAAGATGCTTTTTCAGGGGCGGGGAGGAGGAGAAGAGATGTGAAATCACTGACTAAAATGAATCACACTGTATTAATGTCAAAAATATAACTAAGTCCACAAAGCCACCAGAACAAAATGAAACTGGTTTTATTATGTTTCATATTTATACCACTGCACTAAGGAGGTCCAAAAGAGACAGCAATGTAGCACCAGTATTCCCTTCTGTACACAATGTGCAGTACTATGCATAACTGGAGGCAGAGTTAAGGCTACACTAACAACTAGAACCAACATTTCCCTCACTGCTGATCACATTAGCCTAGGACAGCAACAATACTTTAAAATACTTAGAGCTTATCACAGAATCACAAACGTCATGTAACGTACGCACATACACATGGACTGCTCCAAAAAAAATGACTTCTACTTTATGATGTTGGTCCACAATGTCATAGGCAGATGTTGGTGGTATGGCAGTAGAGGCTGAACCTTCCCACTGATATTCCATTACGTTTTATTGCCTTGTGACAGATGGCAGTCTGACAAAGTGGCGTCTGACATGGAAGGGCATACGGAACAAAGATGTGTCATTGAATTCCTCTATGCAGAAGAGATTGCGCCCACTGTCATTCATTGTCACTTGCTGAACATTTATGGAGATCAGATAGTGGATATTAGCATAGAGAGGTGTTGGGTGGTTTGTTTCAGCAGCGATGATAGTGATGCAAAAGACAAGCAATGTTTTGTACATCTATGTGGATTTTAATGAGCATGGCATGCAGCTCTTGTTCACTGCTGGTGAAAATGCATAGCCAATGACAGTGAGTATGTTGAAAAAATAGTGTCCTGTAGCTGAGAATTTGCTCTATCAAGCAGTGTTGCTGTACTCTTTGTATCTATTTTAGTTTCCATGGAAATAAATAAGAGACATTACTTTAAAAGCAGTTTATGTACAAGTACATTAAAGTTTACACCTTGATATAAAATATTTATGACAGCATTTTGGGTTTAATCTTCCCTTGACAAGTCTGACATAAAGGAATTTCATTATGAGATCATATGGATTTTTTGTTTACCACTTTAATTGACCTACTTACTAGTGAAACAAACTCTCCAACAGTTAAGTAGTATCTTCCAAGTACCTTCTTAAAATTCTGCTGAGAAGTTTTTTCCCTGAAGCAAAAAGTTTGTTTGCTCATGTGGGCAATGAAATGGTATCTGTAGAACAAAGCAGTGTAAACCTATTGGAAAAAATTCCACTTTTAATGGCTGAAAAAGCCCTGATACTGCCATAAAACAGAGAAGTAGGATAGATGTGCCTTTATGTTCCCCACATTAAAATATTAACTGACACTGCATAATAATTATGTTTGAAGTTTGCAATGAGATCATTTGGTTTTATTTATAATCTTACAATCTTGTTTAATCTTTATAACAGCATAAATAGAATAGAAATGAATAGTTACAAGTCAGCTGTAGAAAACACACCCAACTACAGAAGGAAGAACCTGCAAGAAAGGAGCCTTGATTATCCAAGCACACACTGGCCATCTGATCTTGTATATGGGCAGTAAGTAGGGTAATCATTTAGATAATTACAGTATTGGTTGCCCAGTGCTCCCATATGTTCTATTAAACAAACTTCTGGCATTATGAACAGGCTGTAAGCTGATATGTCAGAACTGAAACAGAGATACCTGAACCACTAAAAGGAGTGGCAAAGCTTAATCAGAGAAACTTAATCACAGAATGGCTTGGGTTAGAAGGGATCTAAAGGATTATCAAGTTCTAACCTCCCTGCTACAGACAGGGCTCCCAGCCACTAGACCAATCTCTAGAACAGATCAATCAGGGCCCCGTCCAACCTGGCCTTAAACACCTCCAGGGCCAGGGTATCCAAAAGCTCTCTGGGCAACCTGTTCCAGTATCTCACCATTTTCTCAGTAAAAAACTTTCCCCGACATCTAATCTAGATCTCCCTTCCTTTAGTTTAACATCATCCCCTTTGTCCTATAGTTATCTACCAGTGTAAAAAATTGATTTCCTTCCCATGTGTAATCTCCCTTCAAATACTGGAAGGCCATAATTAGGTCTCCCCACAGCCTTCTCTTCTCCAGACTGAACAAGTCCATCTCCTTCAGTCTGTCACTGGAGAGCTGATCCAGCCCTCTGATCATCTTCATGACCCTTCTCTGGGCCCTCTCCAAAAGCTCCACATTGTTTTTGTGTTGGGGCCCCACACCTGGATGCAGTACTCCAGCTGAGGCCTCATGAGGGCAGAGGAGAGGGGGACAATCATCTCCCACACCTTGCTGGCCACCTCCTTTCTAGTGAAACCCAGGATTCCATTGGCCTTCTGGGCTTTAAGCTTATGCTGCTGGCTCATGTGAAGTTTTTCATCAACCAGAGCCTCTAAATCCATCTCAGCAGGGATACTCTCAAGGACTTCTCACAGTTTGTATACTTATCTGGAATTGCCTGACCCAAGTGCAAAACCTTGCACTTCGCTTTCTTTTTTTTTTTTAATGGCAACTATACCTGGCTGGCCTTCAACAACTTAAGCTCTGAAAGAGACAGTGATTTTAAACTAATGCAGATAATCCAGTGGCATCTTTGCCAATTCAGTACTGAGTCTAACTTCTTAATAAATAAATCATATGACATAATATCTCTTTGGATGTTTCTAACAAATAATCATGAAATAAAACAGGGTTCCCTGTTATCAAGCATTTCACATGCAGCGAAAATTTAAGAGCACTTTAAAGTAATGCCTGTTGTCTCAAATATTGAGATAGGTGAGTAACCTGGACACAAAGTGTTTAACTAAAATTTTCACAGGATGGGTTGCATAAGGTATTTTCACTCAGCTGCATTTTCTTTGCAGAAATACCATTTATACATTCCAGTGAACAGATCTACCCAGAAGGGATTAAGTTTAGAACTCATCAGTTTCTTCCTAACTACCAATCTAATGTGGCAAAATGGCACATTTGCAGTCTTAATACTTTTCCAGACCACAACAAACATTCTTACTTAGCAACTTTGTGTAAGAGTCACATAAACATTTTGCACCTGGGTTAAAACAGTCATCTTTTCCTTCCCTCCACTTCTGGAAACATGGATGAGTTAAAATAGTAGGTTCAATTTAGTTTAGGTAGCATCTAAATTTTGCATCAGTATTTCCTTATCTCCGTAAACAACACAGACTCTTAGACCCATATCTACACCAGAGGCCTGAGGATCCAGAGGTTCTTCTCTGGACCTTCCATCAGAGAAAGTTTCTTTTGCAATATGGCTTTCATGTTAAATTGTCGGGAATCCTTTTGCTGTATTAATCTAGTCTCTTCAAGAGATTACCACAGCAATTGACTAATTCTGTTAAAAAAACAAAAATCAATCAAATTCCAAAAACCATCCAAATAAATAAATGATGTCTAATAAGTATTTTGATACCAATGCCAAGAAGTATAATACATAAATACAAGAAATACTCTCCTGTAGATAATCAGAAAGTATTCTTCAGACAGGCCAGGATTTATTCTAGAGGAGTGAGTACAAGTCTTACTGAAACAGAAAGCATAGTCCGTCTAAACTTGCTGAAAGAATTTGACACATTTTATACAGTTGAAAGAAATACAGCACATTTTCTGTTGGTTGGATGTAGGAACCATATATATTTTATAATAGACCAGTTTGAAACTTTTACATATAAAGGATATTTACATGCATCCCTTTCACCTGCTTACACAGCATCCTGGCAACCTGAAATGTTTATATATCCTAATCTCACGACACTTAAATTTCTTCATCAGATGCGGTACAGCTGTAAATGTAGGGTCTACCATAGTATCAACCATAATGGATTCCAGCCACATGCTCACATGCCAAATTGATAGTCAAACACTTCCTACTTGTTGAAAATGACAGTTATTACTTGATCCAAATGATCTTTAATTGTCATGTCAAACTGCATTCATCATATGAACTTGGTAGAGTGCTGTAACTTTCCCATGTGTTTGGCATAAAGCGTTGTTACAGTCTGTTACAATTCAGATGTGGCATCAGGTGTCATTTTTATTTTCTCCCTAATAGCTCATGGTCCTGGACACCAGAACAAGTAGTGCCATGCCACAAGGACCATTCAGCATCTGCTGCCACCCTGGCCTTCTATTGCACAGAAAATTTGTGCTGTGTAGCATCTGCAAATTAATTCCTTCTTGCTAGGCTTTGTTTTCTTTAAGATTTCAGCAAAGAGCTGATAAACTGTTTGACTGACAGGACTGTCAAGGTTCAATATTATCATTGTGAGAAAGTAAACAAGTACTTATCTATTTTAATCACCTAATCGAATGCTTGTTTGAAGTTTTCTTCCCGTACCTAGGAACGTATCAGGTAAGAACTGAGGAGAGGTAACCCTTGGCTCCCCAGTTACCCTGCCCTATACGTAGGTTTGCCCTTTTGCACAAGATTTTGTCACTTCCAGGTTTACTGTTGAATTTCCCAGAATTTAGCATCTTGGTATCAAGCAGCCATTATGCGACATGCAGCAAGACTAGTTAAATGTCTCTAATGCCTCATGTTACAATACCTATTTACCAGTTCCTTACGGAGACTCATTCGCGTAAATCCCACTGTGATTTTGTTTGAAATACACCAGTTCACTGAAACCTCTTTGAAAGGGAGCAGTAATATCACACAGCTCAAAAGACAATAGCAAAACACTGCAAATGTTAAGTGTTAAGTTGTGTTAAGTTCACATCACTGAAACCAACAATTCTGTTGTTTGTTACAAGATTTCTTACCTTCCTCATTCCTACTTGGTCATAAGCAATTAATTTTGTTACTTCGAAATTCTGGTACTCCACACACTTCAAAAGATTGCAGTTTTAGATCAAGTATGAGGAAGAACTTTCCTTAGAAAAATAATATTTGGATGAATACTTAAGACTGAGTTTCTAATTCTTTATTATTTCAGATAAGAGGTTTATTTTGTTTGTTTATTTTTTAGAGACACAAAGCCAGAGGGTCAGGAGTCAAGTACTGCTGTTAGCTTGATTCAGAAGTGCCTCCTGTCATGCCAGTAGTTCTTTGCATTGGAAATAGCTATTCTAGGGAGGTGAGATACAAAAATATTCACTTTCATGGTTTGGATAGTCTGTTAGTACTTCACACAAAATCCAATGTTTTTTCTTTCAAGATGACACTTTTCATTACAATTTACTAAATTTTCTGTAAGGGATACAGGCTTACATGAATACTTAATAAGAATCCACTTGTTTCTGTGACAAATTGCTGAATGAAGGACAAGTGCCTTCAACACTTTGGATTTAGGATTTTATTTTGACCACTAACGTCTCATTTGTGCCTCCTTCTTTTCCTCATTTCCTGTTCTGTTGTCTTTCATGACAGCCTTTTCAGGCAGAGCCATGGCAGCCCCGTAGGCAAAGGAATTTAGAAAGAAGTCTCAAACTAAGCAGAACCTTGCCTTAAGTAAGCTGCAGCATCTGTTGTCAGCTGCAGCTAGTCTTATTTCAGATCCAAGGCTTAAAAATCAGCAGCAGGTGTTGTACAGACTAGGTAGCATTAAGGACCCCGTGATGCATTGTTTGCATTATTCTATTGCAAGTCAAGGTAACAGTGAAACACCCACAGTCACCATGAAACAGAGAATGTTAATGAATGATGGCACTTTCTCCTGAGTAGCATAGTAAAAATAAAAATAAGATGTGATTTGACAGTTATCTAAGATATTCAGAAACATGCTATAACACCCTAAAGAAAAGACTGCTTGTGTTTAAGACTACTTAAGTGAAACCTTTAAAAAAAATAACAAAACTAAACCCCCCCACCTTCAAACCATACCCCTAAACCAGAAGAAAAAAAAAAAAAAAACACTTAAAGCAGAAAGCAGTTTAAACACCACTGACTGCTTTAACTCCCACCTAACTTCACATGGTTAGTGCTTTTTTCCTGAAGACACTGAATATAAACAGAAGTGGACAAGTGTTAGAAAAAGCAGTTTATCACTGTAATCTAGTGAGAAAAAAAAAAAATCCACCACTAGAGGTAAAAAAATGACATTTTCTTTACTATCAGGATTTGAAAACACTATCGAAAAAGTCAAAAACAGCTGATATTTAATAGGTGTTGATGTCCGTGAGTTATCCGGTTTGCATTGCTCATACGCGCGCAGCATGCGCAGTACGCCTGGGCCGAAAAGCACATCCACACCAAGAGGGTGAATGGCAAAAAGGGCATTTACTGCAAGGAAAAGGCAGCTTATATACTCTACATATCTCTACATATCTTCTGTGTACATCATCTATGTCCTTCAAGCATGCATCATATCAGACTCATAGAGCGGGGGAGAGGTCCTATCGCGTCACATCCCAATACCCCGTTATCGCCTACTACAACATCTCCCCTCCCCATGCTTGACAAAGTCTTACCCCGTTACAGCGCGAGAGCAATCATCCTTACAAAACTGAAAAAGTACCTTATTAGTCCTTCCTTACCTGAAGACCAGCAGCTGATAGCTTGCTAAACTCAACCCATACACATCAGATACTATCACAGAAGATTTGTGCTCTTGGTATTGATAGCAAACAACAGCCTGGTACCCCTTCACACACATTACAGCTTTACCTTTAGGCAATTAAAATACTAGAAATTACAAGCACTAAATTACTCAATCACAGCTACCTATAGAAGACTTATGCCTCTATTTTACCCAGCTGTTGGATGTCTGAAGGCAGCTGTAAGGCAGTCAGAGACACCGTGAAGATTACAAGAGGGAAGCCTATATCTACCTCTGCTGCTGCCTTGGGCAGGAGTCTAAAGCAGTCACGCTTGCAGTAACAGTGACAGGAAGAAATTTTGGGATACTTGCATCTTTACTTGGGTGAGTATCCCAGGTAAACTATCATCATTCATCTGCATAATGACCAAAACTCCAACTTAATCACACTGGCAGTCATTCTGCTGCATCTATACACCTCAATTACACATGCACTGTACAGAAAACATGTTTCAGAAGTGCTGCTTTTGACTGAGAGTGGCAAAGTACCACAGAGCTAATTGGAAGATGGAGTACACAGACACATTACAGGAGAAAAACAAAAGCAAACAACAGCAATAACGGAAAAAACCTTAACAAATCAAGAAAAAAACAATTTAAAAAATCACAATCAAATACAAGATGGATTTGAGTTATGTTTGCAAGGGAACCTTTTTATTTCAAGTCCACATCTTTAGCTCTGGAAGCTCATATTTAATATTCTGAGGAGCAGTTAGCTGACAAATTTGGTCTCTGAAGTTCCTACCTGCTAGTTCCCTGCTGTCTCCTCCCACCTCAACCTCAAGAAGCAGCTTAGAATTAAAATTTCCCTCTCCTCCCTTCAAACGTCCTAGCTACCTTAAATTCAGTAATTTCATTACACTTATTAGATTAGATACTTTCTACATTCTCCAGCAAACTCTATTCCCAACACATATTTTAAATACCTAATAAGCTCACCTTTTCCTCTACATTTTGAACTGGTGAGGTTAATTAGAATTAAAGAGATTAATTAGAATCATATGCTTAAATTTCCACTTCAGGCTGGTTTCTGTCACTACAAGTACATAAGAAAGAATGAAATCATCTTTGGAAAGAGAATGTGGTCTCTTCATTTACTCCTTTATTTAATGTTTTCCTCTAGCCATATATAAATAAGCCACAGAAAATTACTTGAAAGAAAAGGCTATGGCTGAAAACAAGCTGACCATGAACCAGCAATTTGGCCTGCAGGCAAAGAAGGCCAACAGGCTAGGCTGTGTCAGAACATTGTTAGCAGGTCAAAGACAGGATCCTTTCCATCTACTGAGCCCTGGTAAAAAACTTCTGGAGCACACAATCCAGTTCTGAGCTCCCTGATACAAGAAATACATGGACCTCCTGGAGCAAGTCCAGCAAAGGGCCACTAAGATTGTTAAAGGCTTGGAGTATATCATTGTAAGAGATTATTATTTTATACCATTGCCTCAAAGCTTGCTGAGGAACACTGATGGACAAGTCCAGGCAAGCTCTGGCCAGAGGTTGAGAAGTCCTTTGTCTGAGGGGCACAGATGGACAAGGCCAGGGACAACGAGAGAGAGATAAGTTTCACATTAATGGCTGGGAAGCACTCTTTTGTGTGGGCTAATCCGAAGGAGATGTGTGGGCCCTCTCAGGAGGTGCTGCACATGACTCTTACCCAAGCACCCAGGAGTGTCACATAGGCAGAAGAAGAAGGATAAAAAAGGGACAAACAACCATGGTTTTTAAGGTTTTCTGACAACAGATTCCTCATGAAGAACAAGGAGGGTTCCTGACAACAGAAGCCTCACGACCTGCCTCTCTCCCTCCTGGACTTGCTCTGCGCTCTACCTGCTTGCTACCTAAGGCTGGCCATGCTGCTGCTGCTCTCTCCCGAAGAAGAAAGGTGTCTGCCATCAGATTCCTCACTACGGAATGCTTGCATGCTGACGGACTCTCCTGGGCCTGCTACCTTCTTGCTGCCTAAGACCGGCCATGCTGCTGCTGTCCTCCTCCCCTGAGCCTCTGCGTCGGACCATCGGACAGCGGGACCTCTGCTGGATCCTGGTGGTGACTATCCCCACTTTACGCAATTCTTGCTTCTTTCCTATCTTTTCTATCGCCCATCTTCCCTTCCCCATATCCCTAAGCAATTAAGATTTGTAATAAACCTGGTCGGACCAACATTTGAACCGTTGTTTCTTAATCTCACGTCGGGTATACATACATTAAAAGAACCTCATCTCCCTCCTATAAATTGGAGCGAGACAATCATGAACATTGCAAGACCCTGAAAGAGCTTGAATTCTTCAGCTTCAGGAAAAGGCTCAAAGAGGATCTCATCAACTTATGCAAATATTTATAAATATCTGATAAGGAGAAGTAAAGAAAAAGGAGTTAGGCTCTTTTCGGTGGTGCTCAGTGGCAGGACAAGAGGTAAAGGGCACAAACTGAACTAGACATAGTTCTAAGCAGTCTAGTCTAACTGATCCTGCTTTTAGTAGGGGGTTGATTGATCAACTCCAGAGGTTCTGTACAGCGTCATTTGTTCTATGTTACATGGTAATTTTGAAAAACAAAACAAAATAAACTCCTTATGAAAAAATATATAATAAATGTGAAATATTCCAAACATAGTGAAATCTGTCAAAAAGATAATGTATACGGAGATCTGCTCTTTCAAGTATTTTTGTACTTTTTAAGACAGAGAATTTAAAAAAGCATGATTTTAAAGAGAATGACAGAAAAATGACTATTTTTAAGCTTGCAAGAGAATATTAAATTAGCAGTGGTATAATGAAACAAAGCTGTTCAGCTAATAATCATCTCTCCTGAGTCTTGCAAACCAAGTTCATTCTTTCATTAAATTCAACTCTGCAAGGATTATTCAAAGTGAAAATGCATTTGAACTTGCAATTTAAATATTCCAGATATTCTTCTGAAGGGCTCTTTTAAGGCATTTCTGTGCCTGAATTCCATTAACTTTACTGTATTGTAACCTAATTCTATTAATTGAAGAGTGTGACCAGTTCCATGTTTAACCAGAGAAGCAGGAAAGACCTTAAGAAATGACACATTCTCCATTACAGCCAGCTCGTAAAATTACGTAAGATGATTGAAGTTATTCTATTTTTCACTTCACAGAATCACAGAGGTTGGAAGAGACCTCAAGAGATAATCGAGTCCAAGCTTTCTGCTAAAGCAGGTACCCTACAATAGGTCACACAAGTAGATGTTCAGACGGCCTCCGTAGAAGGAGGCTCCACAATTTCTCTAGGCCACCTGTTCCAGTGCTCCATCACCCTCACCATAAAGAAGCTCTGTCACATGTTAGCACAGAACTTCCTACATGTAAGTTTTAGGCCATTGCTCCTCGTTTTATCACTATACACCACTGAGAAGAGCCTGGCCTCACCCATTTGCCTCCCATCACCCTTTAGATATTCATAAACATTTGTCAGATCCCCCCTTCAGTCTTCTTTTCCCCAGGCTGAACAGACCCAGGTTACTCAGCCTTTCCTCATACAGGAGATGCTCCAGACCCTTGATTATCTTGTGGCCCTCTGCTGGACTCCTTCTAGGAGATCCCTGTCTTTTTGAACTGAGGAGCCCAGAACTGAGCATAGTATTCTAATTGTGGCCTCATCCGGGCAGATGGGTGTTATCTGTTAAAAAAGAAGTAGATCTATCTTGGGATGACTTTTTCTCCTCAAACCCAGGAACTTGTCTTGTGACAAAAAGAAAGGCTAAACAATGGCAGAGGAAGCCAAATAAATCTTTGCCTGTGAAAAAAAGGTAAGACAATAAAGGCAGCTAATATTACAAACGCTACATCAGAGAGGACTCCTTATCAATACTACTTTGCTGAGTATTAGGACTGATTAGGAATGATCCCTGGTACCCACTTCCCACCTGGGAACTGCTGCCAATGCTTCTCCTTCCGTGTTTTGAGGTGCCAGAGTTATTGAGTCTTAGCATGGCAGAACAATTTAGGCTGAGGGATCTCTCTCAGCAGTCAAATAATCTAATTCTCCTGAGGTAGTTGCACATGCTGCAGATGCTTTCCACCCTGGTTATTTATTTTTAGTCTAAAAGTTGTATATTTTAGGAAATCTGTAAACAACACTGTCTGTATTACTACCACTGTAATATATTAGCCTCAAAAAACAAGTAGCTTACTTCAGGAGAGAGTTAGTCAAAGTGTCCAAGTCTCTAAGCGGCCCAGCGAGTTAAGTCTTCTCACTGAAGATTCAGTGTCTGAGCATTTGAAAATAGACTATAAGATAGGAAAGAAAACTAATCAAAAAGGATAAGACTACTTCCTCATACGCTGACAGCTTTTATACATTTGAATGCTAGACAGTAAATGACTTATTCCTGTCCCTACTGAAGTTACTGGAAAAATTTCCATTATCTTTCCAGGAAGGAGAAACAACCGCTGTGGGTTTCTGAGGATGAGAGATAAACAAGGGTCATCATGGAAAAAGACCAAAGCAACTGAATCAAGAGCACTGACATGCTTTGGAACTAGATTCTCTGTGAAACCCTGAATTCTGCACTGTTACTTTTCTCTTGAAATCCATCCAGTTCAAACCCTACCATCACAGTGGGACCTTACAGGCAGATAATTTAAGATTTGAGTATTCTCATGGGGTGCCTGATGTCTGTCTTCTTTTCAAAATAAATTAGCTAAATCCAAATAATTAGTACTTTCACATGAGGAGGAAATGTTCCAAAACTGACATCCTATTTTACTATGCCCAAAAGCCATAGTGCTGTGACATTGTACACTACTGTCCTACAGCCACCCCCTAAAAACAGTGCTGAGCACACTGCAAAAACAGGTAAGACCTTAACTGCTTGTAATCCTGCTTGTACAATTGCTATGGCTGATGATGAGAAAGCGCGTCTCACTCCTTGGGAAAGCTGTGAAGCATTTCTATGTTGCCTTAATACTCTTGACAGTTGCTTCTAACCAGGAAAGTAGAACGCTTTTTTTCTGGCGCCATGAGGAATTTGGTGCAATCAGAGCATCATAAACCTCTCTAAGCCATTGACAACAGAAGCAGACACTGGATTCTCTCTCTGCCTTTGGACAACAATCTTCTATGTTGAAATAATGATCTCTATTTAGGCTGTGCATACTGGCTTCTGAAAGGTCCCTGGTAAATACTTACACTCACTGTTTAAAGGAGTATATAAACTCAAAATGCATTAAGTGAAAATGCTTCTATTTGCTTGTTTGAGAAAATAACATATAATTTCATGTACTTACTCTCCCTGAAGATAATTTAAGGTTATTTTAAAATTTAAATTACCAAAGGATAAACAAAATCCAGAGCGTGCTATTTCATTCTTTTTTTTTTTTTCCTTTTATGAAGACTTTAAATATTAAGAGCCAATCTCAATATCAAAATTACACATGAGTAGCAGTTTTCTTTTTCTGTATTATAAATCACATAAAACCCCATTTGCTGATGGGCTCTTCCATTGCCTGTCAAAAGCATTATTCTGTGCAGGTTTTATTCTTGAGATATTTTTATTGCAGGAAAAAAAAATGCTGGATCTTATAAATATTTCGGAGCTTGAACAGAAACATTCAGACTTACGACCATTTAGAAAATAGTTTTACTGAAGAAATACTTAGTAGCAAATCAGCTATTACTGCAATGGAAATAAAGACTTCCATTTGTTTCAGTATAGCGTTCAATAATTAGCTTTTAAATCTTTCAAGGCAAAAATTTCCTTATCTTAATGAAGTTACTGTAGTTGCCATATTACCTACATAATAATGGAATTTCATTTACGATGCATATCATCAGTACCAGAAGAGGTTTTACTACTTAAAGTTCAGTTATTTCCAAATTTTCTTCATCCTGTTACAATTTCAGTTGTTAAAATATCTTAAGGTACCTGAAACTTAATGAATGAATTATGGGTACATGCCCTGGGTTGTTTAACAGAAAATAGTTTATTTTTGTATACAACAAAATTTATTCTTGTCAAGTTTGCATTTACCGTTTTGTGCCTGGTGGAAGATACTGATAGGCCAGAGTTCACAGATACATTTACAGAATTAATATTAGTTAATGTTAATAGGTTGCTATCACATCTGCAGAAGCAGAACAGGAGGAAGGTATTTAGAACCCCCTCAGTTACCTTATTTTGGGTATTTTTCAGTCCTAAAATTAGAGAAATCTAAAGTTAAAGGCAAGCTTCCAGCACTAAATGATTAAGAGTCAAATTTTCAAAAAGCTTTCTCCTTATGCTAAATTTTCCTAAATATTTATTCCTCTTGCTCAACTAGTGGATTGTATACTAAAATGGCATTTAGATCACAGTGTCAGGAGACTCTGAGACAAATCTTTAAATGAAGAAATATAATAATTCAGGAATAAGTAAATGTACATACACATCAGGTGTCATTTTATGAGTTGTCCATAAACAGTCCTTCAAGGCATAACCAGAAACATCAGAATTCTTATTCTTTGACAACAGGTTCTGATTCCTGAAGAGAAAAACAGAGTTTTCTTCACTGATTCAAAAACCTAAGAGATGGACTGAGTATTTTTAGCCACATGAGATACAGGTATTTACAGTCTGCATTTAATTTCATACACCCCTAATCATTATCATTTATGATGTTTGACTGTGAAATAATAATGTAGAATAGCTGTATATTGAAAAGAAAGTAGGAACAGATGCACTCTGAAGAAATTAATAAACGTTTAGAGTCTAAATTAAATGCTTATTAGAATGAAGCCAATTTCTGTCAGACACTCAGGCTGTGAATAACTGCTGAATACCATAAAGACTAAATAAACATATGGTGATGGACAGATGAGAAATGCAGGTGTAATTGTTAAAAAAGGTAAGCAATCTTGGTACTTTTTTTGCATTGTCTGAAAATACCTCATCGTTAACATATAGTAATCTATTTTGCAAATCTACACATAAAGAATTTGGGGATATTACTTGGATTTCACCAACCACAGTCAGTAAACATGTCAGATAGATTAACGCAAAGAAGATTCTACAAAGCCAGTCCTTGATGCATGGCACTGAAACTTCACCTTTACATACATGCACAAGGAAAATACGAGTGCCTTTTTCAGCCAGATTTCTATTTCCTTATGCTATTTTATCATTAAATGGCTTCAAGGAGGATTAGGAAGGAAGACCGCAGCATTTCCTAAATTTCCATCCCAGTCCTACATCTCCAAGAGCTACACAGGAGTTAGGAACGGACACAATTTCTCTCAAAATTGGCAAGCATAAGTTTTCTCTCCTCTTTTAAGCTTTCTGCTTACGGGGAAGAAAGTAAGCTGCATTTTCAATTAAGTATACATATCTAACAGGTCATTTAAAAAGGAAGGATACTTAAAGTTCAGTAACACCCTTTGATAACAGTAGAATTCTCAGAGTTTGGAAAATAATTTCACATCACTAAAATTCAGAACACATGATTTCAAATTTTACCATTTTGGCAGCATACTTAGTCCTACCAAGCAGTCCATAAAGTACGGCAGTGTCAGAGATCCTCATCATATATGAAGTTTGCATAATAATTTTAAAACTTCATATCATACCTCCCAGGATGTTTACTTGAGGTTTGTTTTGTAGTATTTTTTTTCTTTTTTAAACCATGCTGTCATTCTGTGGCATATAACATGACATTTATTTTAAATTCATTTACCAAAAAAATTAAAATCTTATATTCCTCCTTTTTTAGCTACCTTAGTTTTATCTTTTGCAGATGATCTGCCAGATTGAAGCTCATGAAGGCAACTTTCAAAAGATTAAATGACATAAGATTTTATTCAAGCTTTTACAAATTTTGTGCTAGATTCCTTATAATTTATTAAATTTTGCTTCATTCTAAATATCTGAAAAATTAAAATTCCAAATACTCTCTTGTTCTGTATCTGATAAAGTATCAGAAATGTAATTAATTTCACAGATATATGTAGGAATAGATTATGCTACCTTATTGCCTGGGGTGGCATGAAAGATCCGGGAATGCAATCATTTTATCTTAAAAAAAACTTAGCATGTTTTTACATACTCATACTTTGGTTAAGAAAATAGTTATTTGCTACACATCTGAAGGTAGGGAACTTCTTAGGATACTTAGAGTTAAATTTGGCATAATTTTACCAACTGTAATGAACTAGGCAATATTAACCTTCTACCATTAGATAGTCATTACTGAATGCCTGAGTAGTTTTAATCTGTTTAAGAATCACTGCATAATGGCACAAACTGAACATTCACCATCTAGATTCTTTCATTCCCATGTTGGTCAAAGCTTAATGGACTTGCATACAGCTAATGAGGAGGAAAACATCCAAGGGACTTAGATGTAGTAAATGAATAATGCACTAGATTTAAACAAACATGGAAACAAACCTTTGATAACCTATCTGTTGAACAGTTTTAAATATGCTTAGCCACAACAGCATGCACCAAATTACTGCTGGGCTATGGAGTTCAAGAATACCACAGGAACTGTAATTCAATATTGCCATGAAAGGAAGCAATGATTTAATCTCCTCTGATGTGCTAGTTTGCCCTGTGTTGACTTACAGTGCTACATCTGTTGAGGCTGATGATAATTTGTGCCAGATGGAAGAGACATGGATTGCAGCTGCAGTATGTGACAAATTTCCTGACAAACAACCTGAGTGATTTATTTATTTTTAACTATTTGAATCATGAAATGACAAGAGTTGGAAGGGACCTTAAAGACCTGGTTCCAACCTCACTGCCATGGTCAGGGTTGCCACCCAATAGATCGGGCCTCCCCATCCAACTTGGCCTTGAATATCTCCAGGGATGGGGAATCCATAGCTTCTCTGAGCAGCCTGTTCCAGCTCTTCAGCACCTTCTGAATATAGAATTTCCTCCTAAACTGAATTGGCTAATTTAAATCTCCTCTCTTAGTTTAAGATGTTTTAGTTCCTGTCCTGTCACTATCAGACCATGTAAAAAGCTAGGCCTCCTCCTGTTTAAAAACTCTCTTACTCCCACGTCAATCTTTTCATCCAACAGGACACCCAAGTCCTTCTAAGTAGGTTCTCAGGTTCTTCTCTCAGTCTGCAGAAATATCTGAGATTGCCCTGAGCCAAGTGCAACACCTTGCATTTAAACTTAAGTCTAATTAGGTTACACATGCCCACTTTTCAAGCATATTCAGGTCCCTTTGGATAGCATCCCTTACTTTTATAGGGTCAACTGCACCACCCAGCCCCTGCTTGGTCATAGAGCCTGACCACAACACTCTGGCTATGACCACCTAACCAATTTCTTATGCACCAAATAACTCACATCTTCCCAAGTTAGCGCTAAGAATGTGATGCAGGAGTATGTCAAAGGCCTCACAGAAGTCCAGGCAGATAACATCAGTTGCTCTTCCTTTGTATACTGATGCTGTCACTACATCATAGTCAACCAACAAACCAGCCAGGCACAATTTGCCATTGGTGAAGGTGAGCTGGCTGTTTTGGATCACCTCCTCATCTTGCACATGCCTTAACATAGCTTCCAGGAAGACCTGTTCCCTGTTCTTCTCAGGTAAACATGAAGCTAACCAGCCTGAAGTTTCCCAGATCTTTCTTTCTACCTTTCTTAAAAATGGGAGTGATGTTTCCCTTTTTACAGTCACTGTACGCTTCACCCGACAGCCATGACTTTCAAATACAACGGAGAGCAGCTTGGCAATTACATCAGCCAGTTCCTTCAGGAACCTGGGAAGCATGTCATCAGGCCCCACATTCAGTCTTATGAGGTGGTCTTGAATGTTGGAAAGGATTTTGCTCTCCCAACCCCTTTTTAGATATTCAGAGATCTAAGAGATGTTCTTTGAGGGGAAGAGGGGTATTTAAGACAATTTTAAGTATTTTGAGTCTTTTTAACAGCTTCATTCTGTCAATAATAACCGATATTCAGGTCTACCAAATTGCTAGGGTGGGGGAAGGGGTATTCTTTGTTCAAGAAGGCACTGAAGAATTTGTATGCTAGATAGATGGAAAAAGCAAGTGGGGTGATTCAGGTAGTTTTCTTCACACACTAGGAAGGAATTGAGTTATTTATGCTTGCTTTGATGGGCTCAAGGCTTATAAGCCTAACTCTCTCTCTCTCTCGAAGTATTAAATCAGAGCATTTGTATATGTTTTTGTGAAACTGAATAGATGATGCATTGATTCAAAAATCAGTGAATATAAATAACCATGTATGAAGGTCAAAGACACTAAAACACGTGTTTTGAGGCAGCTGGGAACAAGGTTATTTTACTGTGTGGATGTAACTTAAATCAGCTCTGCATGTGCATAAAGAAATAATAAGAATCAGAGGTGGATACATTGGCCATAGGTGATATGCATAATTTTTGTGCTTTTCATTAAAATAAGAGGGCTTAAAAGAAACTCTTATATAGCATAATAAAATTATCATTAAGGGAATGTATGTATATCAAAAAGTCCATATAAATAAGAAACAGAAAGAAGTATAATGAATGAAAATGCAACAGCCATATTGGGGGCATTAATGAATATTTCATGGAATTTGTTAACTTTGATGGATTGACTAATTAGACGGTAAGGTTCTTGTGATGAGATAGCAGTGTATCTTAAACACAGCTAATACTTGTACTTTATAAACAATTACACAAAAATAATGTATTAAAAGCAGACGTAAAAAGATTCAGATGTTAAAAACAACTAAGTTTGTCTGCAGAAATCTAGAAGCTATTTTTGTGTATTTGAAAAATGCAGTTACTTTTTCTGTATGATTGGTTCCTTATTTAATAAACACAATAGAAAACCTAACACAATAGAAAAATAAATATTTTATCACTTAACTGTGAATGGAAATTAGCTGAAAAAAAAAAAAGCTGATGAACTAATTCAGTTGAGTGTTCTTTTAAAAGAAAAAAAGCCAAATTCTTCTCAATGAAAAATTCAGGCAGTAAAGATAGTGACTAACAGAATTAAGTTACTCCAACCTTATCCTCAGTGACCTCCTTCAGTCTCAGTCCATCAGCATACAAAAGTTATAACTATCTTTTTACTTCTTGTGACCCACTTGGAATGAAGTTATTACAAGCCTTATGAGAAGTGGCTGAAGGAGCTGTGATTGTTCAGACTGGAGAAGAGAAGGCTTGTATTAGGCGACAGCGGAGGCTGCGGGATGTCACGGGATATGCCCCCCCCCGGCTCAGTAATTGGACAATACACCTTTAGGAGTGTAGACGAAGTACAGCAAGAAAGTATTTAAATGAATGCCACGTGTGATTAAACGCCATTTTTCTGCACATCATATTGGTGTCTTATGCAGTTCTTGGCCCTGATCAGGTAATTGATCAGTCTCGCAAAGGGTTAATACAGCCTGAACAGAACGATCACGACAACAAAGGCTCAGGGGTAAGCTTATTGCTCTCTGCAACTACCTGAAGGGAAGTTATGGTGAGGTGGGAGTTGGCCTCTTTTCCCATGTAACTAGCAATAGGACTAGAGGGAATGGCCTCAAGTTGAGCCAGGGGAGATTCAGGTTGGATGTTAGGAAGTACTTCTCCGAGAGAGTGATCAGGCATTGGAATGGGCTGCCCAGGGAGGTGGTGGAGTCACTGTCCCTGGAGGTATTGAAGAATTGTTAAAATGTTGTACTGAAGGGACATGGTATATTGAGAAATACTGGCGAGTGGAGGGTTGGACTGGATGACCTTAGAGGTCTTTTCCAACTTTGGTGATTCTATGAAAGCCACCGTGCATCTGATGTACTATTCTGAGAGTATTCAATCAGAAAAATACTGAAGACAATTAACAGTCTTAAAATCATTCACTAGCCCTTTCTGCATCAGCCAAGTGCTCCGATTCTCTAATAATTAAATCATTAATTTATACTAGGAGACATTAACCTAGAGGTTCATTCAATGTCTGCTACTATTGAAAGTGATAATCGTTTGTGTTGCATTAGTCTTCAACCCAATTAAGTTAATAAAAGATGATAATTAACCACATTAAGCAGACATATTGGAATACTAGAAAATGTATTTTACACTCTGATTAAAAATCTTTCATTTTTAGGGCTCACTGGACTAGCCTCCAGCCTTGAGTTTCCAGCACTTATTGTTAGCTTTGATCTAGGGTGTTCTCTTATCTGTTGTATACTGCGGCATTACTATCCATTATGCTAAACATAACATTTTGGCAAGAAGCCTATAGTAGGGAAGTTATAGAAGTTCAAGACTCACTGACCTCACTGGACCTATTCTGAAATACTGACATACAGCTTTAACTACAAGAGAGGACAACTCCACAAATAAGCAATTAAAGGGGAAAAAAACACCTGTAAGAAAAGCAGGCAAGGCAGTTATTAGGTGTTTACAAATGATGGTTAAATTAACAACAGAACAAATCAGAGAGAAAAAGAGATCAATTGCCTAGGTAGAATCATCTCACACCACCAACATTTTTTATTCGCTTTTTATACTTACACATTTCGTTTTTCAGTGTATAAAGTGCACCAGCACATTTTTTCCCCAGTCAGTAAACTCAGGAATGAAATCCTTTCTATGACAAACGGTTGTCACTGGGGCCTTTTGCTCATGCAACACTAAAATCAGAGCTTCAACCACGTCCAGTTTTCTTGAGATTTCTTTTTAACAGAGCTGAATTCAGAGTTCTGTGCTCTTGGAAAGGCATATCATAATCCACAGCAGCCCAAAATTCTGGGAATAACTAAAGAATCCTATGAACATGCAAAAGCTTACCATTTTGATAAAGCATTCAAACATTACTCATTCAAGATTCTTTGTTTCTTTCATTCAGAGATGTAGATATCACACCATTCTGAAATACTGAAAAAAAAAATCCCAATAAATTGGGCAGTAAGTATTCCTTCAAAGATAGAATATTTGCCCCTTTAAACTGCTCATGTGAGAAGTGTAAACAATAAATCAAACCAAGGCAATGTTTATAAAAATCTGCAAGTCAAAATACTTTGTTTCTGAAATTATGGAAGGATCTACTTGAAACACTTCCAGATTTTTAACTGAAACAGATATCAATTTGTTAAATGTTGTATTTGGTGTTAATAAATATCTTTTTGCAAAGAAAAAATAGCGTTCTACAAACATAGTTCTGCCTGTTAGTTCCATTGAATGTAAACATTTGTACAAAGTCATCTGCTCTCTAATTTCATTTGAAGCAGTAAAGAAAAATATACTGTATTCCTTCCAAATATTTAAATGAATGTAGACATAATGCATTTATTCATTTGGCTACTCAATCTGAATTATTTTTGATTACCCCATCTCTGAACAACAGTTAACACAAAGGCACACAAAGGCCAATTTCAGAAACTGATCAACTAAAGACATTCAACCCAACAGTTTTTCAAAAACAATTATCAAGAAACTGAGCCATCACTGGAGACTTACTCATTATTCTTCCTCTCTCTGCACAGTCCTTCACTCTGTAAGGGCAGCCTTTGAAAGTAATTGAATAAAATAGAATAAAATTGATATGCTGAAATACTATTAAGAATTGCATGTTATTGTCCAAAAGCCATGTGAGTGTGTACACTAATGTAACATCATTATATGTCATTTCTCTTTTGATTGCTCTGTAGAAACCAATTACTCAGTATGACAGTCACATCAATATCACTATTTTTGTTGTTACTGTGGAAAAACAACAACAGTTGCAACAGAATTAGGTGCACCAGTCATAATACAATAGCAAAGATTTGTTATTTGATGTAAACAATCATGCTATTCTTGTTAGAAGAGGAGGAATTAGGGGGGGAGGATGCAAGGTGGAGGGACAGAGTCTTGAAAAGTCCTTCAAGATAGGAATTCCTATTCTCCTGCACTAAAGACAATGAAGTGTTACAGGAGCTGCAGCAGAGAGCTCAGAAAAATCAATGAAATCAAAGCCTGGTCCCCCTTGATGAGCATTTTCTATGTCAACATGTAAGTAAAAACAATTCACTTTTTGATCTGGCCACTGTGTAGGGGAAGCACCTTTGCTCCATACCCTCCAATATGTTGCTACACACTGGAAATACCTGTGCCTATTATTTTAGATCTCTTTCTATTGCAACTGAAATAACTGAAGTCATTTGAGAGAGTTAATGTACTTAATGATTTCCAGCACATAATTTTTGGGAAGTACTGCCTCTTTACTTCTTCATTGAAACTATCCTTACATACAAAAGCCAAATAAAGAGTTCAAGTTAAAGATCGAGTGTAGTAAAGCAGAAATGCTTTTTACTACAACTTACAGTGAGTTCATCAAAATTAAATCAAGTGCTTGTGGTCTGGTAAGATTACTTGCTTACTTGTAAGGATCAGTTTTAGTTACTGAGAGCAACATGAATTATGTACTAGTTGTTATCTGTGCAATATTTTTGTATAAGTAATAGTGATAAATGCCTCACGTGCTACCAAATTAAATATTTGAGGCTCATAACTGTAAGTTTACTTAAAACAAAAAAACCTCACTTTCTAAAAACTCTTTGTAATGTGCATTAAATAAAAGATAAATACACCTTTGGTGTGTCCACATTGACTACTCCTGATAAGATAAGAAGGTTATCAGGAATAG
>JACDJE010000264.1:1102902-1125000 GCA_016647715.1 Pavo muticus | reverse complement strand
CGTTTTGGATACTCTTTTCTCTCTCATTTTGTTTGATTTAGTTAAATTTAGTAAATTACCGTTCCTTCTCAGATCTAGTGCTGGTGCATTCCTTTCTTGTTAAAACCATCCACTAGCTCCCTGCCCTTCCCCCTCTCCCGGAGCGCGTGGCCCGGGGCCGGCCGGATCGCGCGGCAAACCGTTCGTACCCCTTTCTTTTTTTTTCCCTTGCTCTTCCGTTTTTTTTTCCAGGGCCTGTGCCCCCCTGTCACGGACTTGTATCCAGAGATAACCCATGACACACTCTCCAAATAAGTGTTTCTCTTTCTTCAAGGCTTTAAAGTAGATGGTACAATTCTGTATTTAAAATTTGGGAGAGTCATAGGTTTGAATGTAGTCATGATCAAATGTGCCTTGAAAAAGACATGAGAATGCATTTTGCATTCTCCCTTTCTGTCTTTCTCTCTGCTTTTTTCTTTTCTTCTGCACAGTAGTAAGCATAACCTTAAAAGTCCCAGGGTAGTAAAATAACATTTCCTTACAACTACTAAATCACTAGTGAGCAGTAAGATAGATTTTATTGAGTGGACCTGAAGAACGGACACTTGCAGCACAATTTCTTTTTGCTCTTTTTTAATTAATGTTTCCTTTTTAAATTAAAATCAATTTCTGTCTCAAGCATTTTGTTTTGTTAAAACATTCAGGAGCATCTCGCTATGCTCAAGGCTGCCACCAGTTCTCCATTACTATTATTTACTCAAGGGGAGTCTGAAACACTTTACACTGTTCACAGTAACCATAGAGAAGGTAGAAATACTAAAGCCACTAAAAAGTATTGGTATGTTTCTACCTGCAATAATATGCACAACTGTGACTAACAGAGTTAAAATAAAAGTGGAACAAGTGCACAGAAAAGCTCATTTTTGTAAGAAGAGCCTGCCAAGTTTGGCTTGGTTAGCCTATGAAAACAAAGACTGAAAGGGTATATGCTCTCTATTTATATATCAAGTGTGAATAAATGTATGCTTCTCAAAGGCTAGAGAAGACAAGTTTGCCACACAAGTAAATTGGTTCCAAACACCCATGAATCAAGTTGGAGAAAAATTAGAAGATTTGGAATTACCAGAAGCATCAGAGTATGAAAGAACTCGTTTGGGGAGAAGCATGGGACAGTTTATGGAAAAAGATATAGCGATAGGTTTGCCTGTAAGAACACAGGAGAGATCTGGAGAAATCCACAGGATTGCATTCAAAACCTGCTCTCAGATGAATACCTGTTTTCCTTGGAGTGGGCTGCTGCTTGACTGATGTATTCGTCTTGTCCTATTGTGTTTTGGCCCATGAAGAGAAGTATAAAGTATGACTACATTTTAAGCTTGAGCAGGTTAAAATATTCAACTGGATCAGGCCCCTAAATCATAAATTCCAAGAGCTCACATAATTTTACGTTTGAATGTGTATAATTGACTAACAGTAGTGTTAGATGTTCGTTTCAACCCTTACATTTTTCGGTGATGACAGCAGGTCAAGCATTAAATACCCTTTTTGACAAATCCTCCCTGTCATGAAGATGGCCACACTGCCATGTCTTTTGTTCAGGCAGGTTAGAGCCAATGGATAGAGGTACTCTGCATGTGGGACTGGTTAGCTCTGCTTTCTCCACATACTCTTGGATTTTTATTCCTCTGTGAAAGCTAAAACCAGATATGGTGGTTTCCTTACCTTTTTTTCTCCATCTTCTCATCTCCCTGCTTTTTCTCCAGCCTGTCCAGAATCTAAGAAACCTAGGGGAGACATAATGAGGCAAGTGCTTATGTAGGTCTGGATCTCCCTTAACTTGTCTTGGAGCTTCATCTAGTTATACCTTTACATCAGCTGCTCCTCTCTGGGAAGCGTTGAGGAATACAGAAAGGGTATAAGCACACATACTACTCTGCTCATCTGTGCTCCGGCCAGGCAAGAATAGTGGTGGCTCAGAGGCCTCAAAGGACAGTGGCCATCTTATCCTGCTGTGACCCCTGCCTAAACTCACTTCAGTCAGCTTGCAGAGGAGGAAGAAGTAATCCCTTCTCTGAGTGTCACAAAGGATGTGTTGAGTACCTTCTGTTAGAAGTAACTTCTGGAAAATAGGGCATGTTAAATATATGATAAAATCTGGAAACAAACATCTTGACTGAAAGTTAAGATGCCTCCACAATAAATATTGTAGGGTCTTTTTCTGCCTTTATTTAGGTCTTATTACAGGATAAATTATTTCCCTCCACGTTTTTCAGTTACTCTACAATAAAAAGTAATTCTGTATCTAAATTGGTTATCTCAAAATAGAGACCAAGCTGAACGGTTGTGTATACTAGGTGACCAGTATATTGTCTTGCTTCTCACTGGAATATTTTCCTGATACATTGAGATGATCCTCTCACTTCCATTTTTTTCCATCTGTACAGACCTATGCATTCAAAATTGCAGTCCTTTCGTTACTTACTTGTGTAATAGGATGAAATGGACATCTAATTTCTATTCATGTTCTGTTTGGAAAAGCACGGCCTCTCCTTATTCCAAGTTCAGACATTCAAAGAAAGGTTTGGAAATGTATCTTGAGCTTCAGATTTTTCTAGAAAAGTCCACAGAACCAAGCCTAAATTTATACAGGTGTCAACTCAGTTCAACTTGGCCAACTTTGTAATTTTTTTGACATTTTGTGCTTGTATAACAGATCATCTGCCATCCTTCTATCATTATACTGTATCCTGCTTTGAAGTGCAAATGAAAATTGTTTCCTCTCATACAATAGTTACTTTATATAGTTTTCTTAAGTCGGATCCAAAATTCAAGAATGAGAGATGATATTGGAGAGTCAGTATATAAAAGGCTCATCACTCAGCCAGTGCCAAATATTAAGAAGTTGCAAAGAAACACATCGCAAATGGCAGAAGCTGAGTCTCGGTTTGTACGGGATTGCTTTCCAGTTAACTTAAAATCTGAATTTCTGATATAATCAGTAGAAGTCACAGCATTTAAAATGATAGTTATTATTCTATTGATGCTTATATTTCCTCAGCACCACAAGAAAATCTCTTTGCTGTGTGGATTCTGTTATTAGTTCCCAGGTGCTGTATAAAAATATAATAACCTAAAGTTTAAAGTGAGAACTTCCAATTAAAATGCACAAAAATGCTGATTACATTAAAAAAAAAAAAAAGAAAAGAAAAGAAATACTCTTTTAAGAGAGAAAAGATGAATGTTTAACCAGCTGAAAGACAAAATCTCTTCTAAAGTATTATTTAGCACTGTAGAATTGCTATTCAGGCATCTGATTTTTTTTTTTTACATTATTAAAACTATTCTAATAGTCGTGCTATTACAGATTAGGCACAGTGTGTAATGAAACCAGACTAACTTTGTAAATGCTTCCAGAAAGGACATACTTTAAAATCTAGATAAGATTCTTGAACTCTTGTTTATGATTATTGGAAAGTATTTTAAAAATTGAATGCTCTTTGCTAAAACAGCATTTTTTTTAACCTCACAGCCAGCAAAATGATACAAACTAAATGAAAGGACAGCATCTTAAGCTGAGAGAAACCATTATCTATGGTACATTAAGGATTAATCGACCAGAAATGCAAGATATTACAGTGGACACAGCTGATACCATGTGTTATTTTTGTTTGCAGAAAAACCTATATTTCATAAGGAACATTAATAACAGATGAATTCAAAAACTATGACAATCTGTGAAAATGAATAAAATATTTATACTGTAGTCAAGACAGCTGAAGTTAAAATTTACATCTCGTGTGTTTTTCTTCCAAGCTTTAAAGAAAACAAGTGAATCCCAGTATGTCCAAACCTGTTGTTTCAAACTAATCCATTTAAAGAACATTAACTGCAGCCCCAGAAAATAAATCAATAAATAAATGCTAGGATAGTTGTCTTAACTTTGGAAGAGCTGTGTTTTTAAAAACCCTGGCCATCTTTCCTCTATAAAGAAAATTCACATTAGAATCTCTCTCCTGGTTTCTTCTAAGAAATGAGCATGGATTACGACTTCAGAGGAAGGAATGACTATAGTGTTTAGTTAGGCATAACAGAGCGGAACTGCTAAATTCTTTCAAAAATTAGAAGTTAAAAATACACAAATGAGAATCAAACATTCAATACACTGTGGCTGTATGCAAAGGTATTTTAAATGCAGGCTGATAATAGGAGCTCCTCAAGAACTTCAACTTACTGGGTTGAGTCTCCCAAATTTGAATATCTGAAAGTTTTGGTGCACCAGCCTCTGGTTTTAAGGTAGATTATGGACAAACAATTCAGTATGATGGAAAATAATTCTACTTTGAAAGGCTGAGCAGTTTTATAGATTATTTCTCCTGCTTTGCAGAAAAAATAGACGTAGGATTGCCTTGAAAATTGCCAGCTAAGTTATTTGAGTCCTCAGAAACAGCCTGCATTTATCTAAATACCAGGATTTTATGTGTGAGTTGGAGCCAGCTGTGGTTGTCCCTGAGCCCTACCTGTCCCTGCATTCCCTCAGGGCCACATCTTTCACTGGTGTAAAATACTATGTTATCAAGCTGCAGGAACTGATAGCGCGTACAGGACTGTTCTGATTTCCTTAACCTGCCTTAAAGTTAATCTTTCAAGCTTAATGTTTCACATATTAACGTGGGTAAATGATGTTCACTAACTTGCACATTCTTGACATTCTGTTTCCAGGAAATGTACACTTAAGACTTGAATAATTGTCAGTACCTTCACAGCTCCTAACTAATACTTCACTTAAAAATACATCATGCTATGACTTCCTACTGATTTATACATTATCGACCAAGAATGCTGTGAAACACTTTCAAGTAAATGATCAGAGGCAAAAGGAGAGGAAGAGGAAACCCAAAATGAAACAACTAAGCCCAATTACATCTACAGAGATTCTGTGGGGTTTGGGCACAGTATATTTTACAACAATTTTTGCAGTTGTTGAAAGAGTGGTAGTCAGTTGTTTTAATGAGCTTAATATGTTCTTCTTTGATATGTTCTTCATGAGGCTATGGCTGAGCTCGACACTAGCCATGTAACAGTCACACATCTCTTGGTGCTCTCAGTTTATTTTTCATTTATGATGTACTAGTAAAATGTCTGTATTTTAACTTTTATGCATATTGTTTTCCTTGCCTTATCTTCCAGGAAATCAGTGATTTGGATGTGCAAGAACTGGTGAGAAGGTCAATTGGAAGGTTAACAATTATTCGACAGACATTTCCTGTCCCCCAAAACATAAGTCAGCGCTGTTTCCGTGGCAACCACAGAATATCTTCATCACTGTGTGATCCAAAGGACCCTTTCTCCCAAAGCATGGAGGTAGTTTATATACTGCTCTATTCCCACTTGGGAACTGTCTTTGTAGATAAGTTCAAGTTTTTTCCCCGGAGGCTTAGTTAATTTAATGTTTATTTTTCATGTCCTTTCTGACATGCAGTTTAATGGTGACTGGGCAAAGTAGTTGGGTAGGGAACGAGCAACAGTTCTGATGGAATAGAACTCATGCGCTCCACAAGTGAAAAAATAGTAAAAGAAAGTCACCTGATCTCCAGGCAGCATGGTCATTTTGCTACCCTGCTCTCAGACTCAAACGTCTTGCCGATAGAAAAGCCTTTATTGGAGACAATCCCTATCATCTATTTTAAGTATTTTTGTGTAGGTACGTCAGTCTGTGTCTGCGTTCCTAAAAGTCCTTATTTTGTAGCTGTTAATTACAAATCCTGTCTGTGATTCTGTGATTGTAATTATAAGTTATAGTTCTATAAATTATAAGAGCCTTTCTACCACTGAAATCAGCAAGATCACAATCTTGAGCAAGTCCTCTCTCTCTCTCTCTCTTTCATATGTCTGATTGGACTTTATTGTGACAAAGCTATGGCAAATCAGAAATGTGAAACTGGCTTAAAATATCTATTTATTTATTTATTTTGTGAAGTCATTTATGGACTTGCAGAAAGATGACTATATTGGCACTGGTGCAGGAGGAGCATATCTGACTTGGCAGCAAAGAGAAAAGTTGTGGTGCCAAAAGGAAGGAGTGAAAGAATGGAAAAGAAATAGGAAATTTAAAAAAAACTGTTTTCACTTGCCTAAAGTGAAAGATCTTAAGGGGGAAGGAAGTGCGGCCAGTCTTGCCCTGTTTCAGGTTAGCAATAAAAGCTGTTGTCTCACTCATTGCTCACAAAATAGCTAGTAAACACCTATTCATATGAAAAGCTTTGGCCATAATACACTGTTCAGTGGTCTTACTAGTGGTTTTAAAATAAACTGGTCTGTGCAAGTTCAATAGATGCGCAGAATATTAGTAGGGGCTATTTAGGAGCTGTGTAAAGTCTTTAAAGTCTGTGTCGTTCTGTTGTGGCAGCATGGTCCTAGGGAAGATGTTTGGAAGTCCATGGATCATACATAGAAAGTAAGGAGATGATTACATACAGCCACTAGTGATCATAAGGAGCAGTTTTCATGAACTAAGTTACTTTCTAGAGCAATGCAGAAAACAGGAATCCTGTTCATAATCCTTCCAGTACCTGAAGGGAACATATAAACAGGAGGGGGAACAACTGTTTAGATGGGTGCATTGTGATAGGACAAGGGGGAGTGATTTTAAACTAAGACAGGGGGGAGATTTAGGTTAGATATTATGAGAAGTTTTTCACTCAGAGGGTGGTGTCACTGGAACAGGTTCCCAAGGAGGTTGTGGATGCCCCATCCCTGGAGGCATTCAGGGCCAGGCTGGATGTGGCTCTGGGCAGCCTGGTCTAGTGGTTGGTGACCCTGCACATAGCAGGGGGGTTGAAACTGGATGATCTTGGTGGTCCTTTTCAACCCAGGCCATTCTATGATTCTATGATAATGAAAGGCTTCACATTTTGTTTGTTTCTCACTTCAGCTTAACTTTTGTTTCCCCACATCAGTTAACTTATTCTAGGAAAGAAAAGTTCTATAAATCAAAAATTTGTTTTCTACACATTGGTAAATTCCCCTTAATGTGTTAGGTGGGATCATATTACACCTTAACCTATTCCTCTTGATCAAGAATAGGCCATAGCTCTTGGATAGCTGTAATCTTCCTATTCGAGGCATTACATTTCTGTTCAAAGGAATTATGGAAGTTTGACTTAAATGTTTGCACAGTTCAGTTTCTGTGTTCTTGCTTTCCCCAAGATGGCTGTCCTTCATTAGTAGCCAAGTGAAACAATGATAAACAGTGAAAGGAAGTATCCCCCGTGTCTTCATATGATGCACAGACTCAAGTAGCTTTGGGGTTTGTTAGGTGTTTCTTTGTTCTCCCCAACAATATTATAAATTAATTTCTATTCCAATGAGAAGTTGGAACAGTTTATAAATTGAAATTCTAATGCTTTTCTTATGTCATTGAACTGTGACTAATCAGAAATATTCTCTGGAAATCATGAAGGGAGATTTCTTTTTTTATTTTTTTTTTCCCAAAATACTCCCCCTAAAGGCTGTGTGAATAATTAATTTTTTTCAGCATCTTGATTAAAACACTGAAAAAGATCGTGGTAAAGGTCTCTCATTGTGTCTCTGGGATTGTCCTACTCATAATGGCAGTTCCTATAAATCTGTGTTGCTTTGTAAGCCTCAGCACAGGAAGTCTGCAGATTTCACTACCATAATTTTGGCTAACATCTCTGTGCAACAGTCAAAAGACAAGTAAAATAAGTGTAATTAATCCAGATAAATCACTTAGTCTGGTTGCTAAAGAAATGTCTTATTTCTTATATTTTGGAACAAAAATTCATATCTGGTGTCTGAATTACATCAACAGGAGGTTAACCAATTACATATGGCATGGTAATGCAAGTGTCCAGACATTAGTCTGAGAGACTCAGAACAAATTATATGTCAGTAATGGACACCAAGCAATGAATTAAATGTCCCAGTAAATATACATGGAATTGAATAAAAATGTAAAGTGACTTTAAATTGCAGCCCCACTGTGTGTGTGTGTCAACACATTTACTAATGAAGTATATAGTCTGGCAGTGGAATGGAAGAGTGATTTTGAGATCCAGAAATTAATTGTAGTGTCTTTATCATTATAGTATCAGTGATTGATTGCTGTAAATGTTAAGCTGTACTATTAGTAAAAGAATAACAATGCTTAATAATTGCTGAACTCTGTACCCTTGAGCCCTATTAATACTTGATGAAGGACTAACTATATTTCTCTTGGATTAGTAAGTGCATCCTTCCTCATGAACTGTGAAAACAGTCTTCCATTCCCATGATATTAGGTTTTGAAAACTACCTTGAAAGCAATGTCATTTTCTTGGGAAATGATGACTTGGCATCTGTACCCTTCATTTACCAGTTCATTCTCGTTAGCAACCTTATTGCCTGTTCTCTCCAGAGATGTTTTTTTTTTTTTCCTTTGGTGAAGGCATATTTAAAATAAACATGTCTCATAGCATAGCAGTAATTCCTTTTTCTCCCTCTAAAACGAAAGTCCCCTTGGTGATGATTTCTTTGGGGAAATATGGATTTAACTGAAAGGCTTTGAATCTTTTATAGTTTTAGGGAATAAATAGATAAATCATCCAAGTTATTTTAAAAATACTCGATTAATCTAAACCCGGACCCTCAGTCCATACTTCTAATCCTGTCACGCACAGTGATGCCTAGCCTATGCATCTGCAGGGAAGCAAATTAATTCCTGTGTGAATACTGAAATGGAAATTCTCAGAACCATTGGTATTATGGAAGGAGTCTGAATAAGAATTAAGAGCCAAATACCAGAAACAATGAGTGAAGTATTACTGTCATTTAAAGAAAAATATATATGTATGTATAAAGATCACAAGTTCTGTGCATTTCTGATTCTAACAACATAGAGTTGAAAAGACAATAGGGAATCTGGGAGTTTGTTGGGAGGAAAAAAAGCAGACCATTAGATCTCCTTCAGTAAGACATAAAGGGCAAAATGACCCAGGAAATTCTGGCAGGGTGGGGAGGCTGATTACCTCCTTCCTTGATGCTAGGCAGGGAAGGAATCTGTCACAAAACCTTTTTGTGAAAACTGTACAGAGCATATTGCAAATGACACAGGCAAAGCTAGCATAAAGATGGAATTTACATGAGAAAATAAATAACATTAAAAAAAAAAAGGTGTATGGATAGGGTTGGACAGGAAGAAAGGTGCTTTTTTTTTTTTTTTTTTTTCCTGTTTTAAGGCAATTTGCCAAGCAGTGTCTCAAATCTTCAGCATTATTGTTCTTTCTTGGCATATATCCACTCCTAATAGCTGTGAGACTTTCCCAATCTTTGGATATTTTCAAGAAGCAGAGTAAGCGTATTCTCCAAAAAGTGTAATAGCTTCCTCTTGTAAGGACCCTTAAAGGCTTTGAGCAGAACTGCTATATGGAGAGACCTTCACACAGAGCAGTCATCCTATTCCACAAATCTAGAAAATGTCTTTTGGCATATCTGATGGAGAAAAAAAATAAGTATATATCAGCAACTGCGGCTCAGTTAGCAAATTGCTGCTGGCTAATTTGTTTTCAGGGATTAGAAATGCTCTATAGCTCCATTCACAGTACAGCTGAGGAAACAGAGCTTTCCTCAATCACCGCAGGAGGTCCTATGGCTTCAAATGACCAATAGATTATCTACAAATAATATTCTCATAGGTCCTTCTCAGTTCTGAACATTGTCTCTTACTGAGCACTTGCATTCAGAAGCACTGATGTTTGGGTTTTTTTCTGGTGCTGCAAAGAATTAATAGCCATTGCCAAATGCCCTGACAGGACATGCTGTAAACTTCAGAACTGGAGGGCAACGGTACACAGAGAAAGATTTCACTGGGTCGGATTTTGTACAAGAAACTGCCTCCATCACAATTGCTGGAAAAAAAAAAAATCATGCTGGAATGATTTATTTTTTAATTTTTCACAGTGGCTGCATTTTGAAAGAACAGACAGTCTTAAAAAGAATTTAATGGCGTTCAAATGTCTAACAATGGAAAAACTGAAAGTTCCAGGCATCTGGTTAAAAATAAGTTTGCCGATTCTCACAAGTGGGGCTTTTAATCATGCCTGTGGAGCTATAGCAGCAATTGGGCTGCTAGTACTTCATGTGTGTGTAGTTTGTTGCTGCAAATCAATTGTAGCATTACAGCCCATAGCCACTTTTTCAACCAGAGCCAAAGGGAGGACTTTTTTACTCTTGTGATTTCTTCTTGATACCAAATAAGTCATTTAATTACCAAGGGATTATGGGTGAGGCAAAACAAATGACAACTTCTGGCTGCTGTCAGGAGACCAGAAGTAAAATGCTGTTACTCCATTTTTTATGTCTTTACAGATTTCCAATCTGTACATATACGACACTGTCCTTCTGCTGGCAAATGCCTTTCATAAGAAGCTAGAGGACAGGAAGTGGCACAGCATGGCCAGCCTGACCTGCATTAGGAAGAACTCAAAGCCCTGGCAAGGAGGACGATCCATGTTGGAAACCATCAAGAAGGTACCTTTTTCTGTACTTCATCATCTTTGATTTCTAAAGTACTTGCAGTAGTATTTACTTCAGAGATGTATACTATTCTTACTCAGTACCAATGGTGTCTTTTCAAAGCAGAAGTTTTGATATGATCACAACTTCTGAATGAAAACTCTTTAACTGTTTTTCTTTTCTATGTCATACTTGTATATTGTTTTTTCACCAAAAGTACCAAACACTACAAGAGACTAAAATCCAATTGAAAAAATATTGCAGATTAGAACGTAAAGCTGAAAAATGTACTAAATTTACTGTTTATGGAAGAAAAAAAGTTTGACAATTACACTCAATGTTCTGTGGAATTTGTTGTTGCACTGCTATTGAAATTAATATAGTGGAATAATAGAAATGAAAGTAAGGAGAAGTCTGTTGAAGTCATCTAGTCTACATCATGCCATTACAGAACATTTTCTTATAGTAGACTAGACAATGCTTTATCCAGAGTTAAGCTCTCACTATTTCTCTGTGAATATTACTTCATTCCTAAATAATGCTCTTTCCCAAGACTCTTTTACTGTTCTTCAGCTTGAAATATATTTTTCCTACTTATACCTTTTTATCATGATATTTAAAGACCCACATCTTTAAGAGGCAATTCTCACAGCCTTCAAGGTGATTATTTAGTCAAAATATGCATAGGTTCTTCTTTTACCTTTCTCTGTAAGCTATTCTATTCAGCCTTCTCGTGTTATTGATGTCTTTCATAAAACTGCCTTTTCATTTGCCGGCGTGTACTTTCTGGTAATGTATATTTACATTTAAAGTGCCGTCAGTACCTCCATTATAAAGACAAAAAAAATATAGGACAATTAAAAAAAAAAAAAAAAAAAGGTTATTTATGGCTTTCATTAAAAGGACATAAAAATAATTTAAAATGTAATGTTGTTTCACAAAGTTGCTGCTCTGTATTAGGTCTTTAACTACACCAGGAATTACGATGATGCAGGCAAAATATAAAGCTCCTTTGAACACTGTTGTTGGTTTGGTTTTGTTTTTTTTTCCCAGTCCCAAATCTAGTTCACATTAGCTCCCAAATAACAGTTCAAGGCTTTCTTTGGTGGCTGTCCTCAGTTTCCATTCTAATAGCTGAAAGTCATGAGACTGCAAAGATAATCCAGGAGAGAGGCAGGTTATGGCTTTAAGTGGCTCTAAAGGAGTATTGCAGGGCAATTTCAAATCCACGCTTGGAAGTCTCACGTATTTTAAGCTACTTTTCAAGCAAGGCTAACTCTGGAATTTTCATTATCAGCTTGCACTTCGTAAATATTATGGTGCACTTTTTCTTTAATAAACGTATTCCTACTTATTCAAATCCTAATAGGAAGCCTGAACCACAAAAGTCAAAATACCCCCTTCCTCATTAGAATTAGATTTTACTATCTGAATTAGGGTTTAGGCAAACTCTGATAGCCCTGCTAGTAACTCTGAATTTGCTTTTGAAATGAAAACCAATGAAAAGACTGCTGACTTTTTGCATTTACAGTTATTTGCTTGCTTGTGACATTTGTGGATGTGAGACTGATTCTGTTGTCCTACATAAATGTCCTTCATACTGTGTCTTACCACCACTGCATCTTTTTGCATCTCAGACAGACAGGGTTTATTCCATTTTTGTTACATTGCTCTTTCTAGCACATCCAGTTTATCCTTTTCAAATTCCCACTTCCCTAATATGATGTGATTAATAAAACAGACTCCTCCTGTGACCATCTTGAAGATCAGTTTGCCAGGAAATGTGAATATTTGGTCAGTAAAATACGAAAGGCATTCAAGAAAGCAGGAGCAAGTGGAGATCCAGAGATGTGGTTAGCTTGCTAGAAAACGAACTGAATGTCATGAAAATTCTTGACATGTGCAGGTAACCAGTTGCCTTTGGGTTTCTCCGCTATTTGAATGAGATGGCTGTGATAGTAAGCCATTTTGCAGGTGTAAATCCAAAGTACTTCTTACACACCGCGCTGTGCTGACTGAGATGAATTTCTGGAAGCAACATGATAAAGTTCAAAACCAAAATGAAACCTGCAGTTACAGACAGAAATTTCCAATGTGTATGCATCTTTACCACTTCCATCCCTATGTGAAAGAGAGCTAAAGATTGCTGCTAAGTGCTGGAATTCTGCTTCAGTTTTGTGATCTACTTTCTCTTTGAATTCACTGAAGTGCTTATGTAGAACTTTGAAATCACAGTTGTGTATTTTGAAAGGAAAACACTGACAGTGATGAAGTGACAGAAAAAAAGTACTGAAAGGTAAAATAAACATTTAATCTCTCTGCTTGAGAATCCTTCCATTTTTTATCTTGTTTTTCGTCAAACATTTTTTCCCTCCTGGCCTTGTGGAACTGGAAACAAGTGAAATAAGAAGCATTTCTCATAAATATACCAGTTTTCATTCATTTTAATTTTGACAGGAAAAAAAAAAAAAAAAAAAAGCCAGATGTCATTTAAATTGTTTCAGAGTGAAAGATTCTGAATTTTCATTTTGAAATCACCACTGTTTCAAGAATATAGCATACTGGAATAAGAAGATATTGATATAGATCAGAGCAAAGATAAAATGTACATTCTTAAGAGTCTCTGCACAATTTTAACTGTGCCTTCAGAACAATCTCTATGAAGTAGCTGGAATTGCAGTCTTCCTCATCCTGCCCCTCAACCCCTTGTGATTTTGCTGGGTGTCACATTGTAGTCAAGCACGGTGGTGGTGGGGAAACAGTTAAGGAAATGATGACTAATTCCAGCCTGCCTCCCCTAGAAAAGGACTAGCAGTGAAGTAGCTGTTCTCCTGTTCTCAGCAGCAATGTGGAGGTGATGTTGCCATCTACTGCTGGTCACAGCTGAGCTCTTTCTTGCCTCTAAGAAAGCAGAAAAATGAGTTCTAGAGGAAGCTTTTCTGGAAGAAAATCTGTCTTCTAGAGTCAGAGATCTAGAAGCGGCATTATCTGGCAGCGTTTTAGCTGCCAAGGGCATCTCCCTCTGATTTCCGGAGGGAAAAATAGGAAAAGAGATGGGAAATCTGTGTAAGCTACACACTGAGGAAGGTAAGAGAAAGGGATGCTGATTTACCTTCGGCATCACTTGCTAAAAATAGCAGAAATCTGACAGTAAATAGAGAAAATAGTTTCTTTATGATTAATGAGCTAATATGGAAGAGTAGAGAATGAGGGGGTTTGAAGAGTTTCAGAGATTTCTTGAAATAACAGAATGGCTACCTGAATCATTCCCTGTTGAGTGATTTTTATTGTTGAACATTGGATACCCGGGTCACTCTTTCTACAAAAAAAAAGTCCGAAAGCTCGATTACTGTGTGAATTCAACTGATTGAATAAAGTCTAAAAACCATTTTTAGGCCAATAAAATTAATAAAAAAGACCTAATATCTGTTTCTATGCATTCTGGAACTGAATAAATAATTAGATTCATCAGGAAATACAATTCCTACTAATGAATTTGGCCAGCTCTAGCAATTACATAAAAATTCACTTCTTTAATAGGAACTATCCCAAAACACATGCTCCATTGTATATTTCTCAGTAAAGCTATTTCACAGTGAGAGTAATAATTATTACTAGAAAATAATTCTACTGTTGGAAAAATTAATCTTCCCGAATAGCCTGAAAATAAATGTAAGCAGGATTAGATGGAGAATCAACTCAGAAAAAATGACATCAAGTTAATGCATGTATCTTTTCTCTCATCTCTTCATCTGATCTCTTCCCAGTCACGTTTGTTTAGCTCACTGACAAACAACAAATTTTTAGTGCTAGCAGCAGCATAGAGAATATGCCTTTGAGGCAAATGGGCTGTAAAGTGCTATTTCATGAATCATGGACAGGAATTGTTAACTGGTCTCTGATATGTCAGTGATGTTCAGTAATGATGTGAAAGAGATGTCAAATTGTTGTTCAGATAGTAGCTTAGCTTCTCTTTGCAGGCACCTGAAAAAGGTGTCTTTGGTTGTGGACTCAGTAATTTTTTAAGCATCAAATTTCTTCAAAATTAAAGTATGAAATTAATATTTGAGGCTTACAGCATGTTTGGATTTTTTTTGCTGCCAACAGCCACAAGGAGTTTTGTTGTTGTTGTTTCGGTTTTTTTTTGTTGTTGTTATTTGCAAAATATGCCATGTCTGAGCATAACCAGAATTTGAATAGCAAATGTGAGAGCAAGTGATATACTTTAAAACTAATGACTGGTAAGCTGACATTCCCATGCGAAGTCCTGGCTGTTGGGTAAATAATACTTTCCTCCTTACAGTATAATAGTGCCTAAGCGTATCTAAACTGTAGTTTATCTTGCCAGTCTAGACAGGACTCAAGTAGGCTTTCACTATATTACCAAGCTTTATGGTAGCTCTGCAAAGCCCAGAGCAGTAATCAGAAACATAAGTAAAACATTTTTGTTCTAACAACTGACATTTCATTCTTCAATTTTAAATGTGTCAGGAAATTGCATGGTTGTGGCTCAACCTTAGAGGAATTTTAGAGTAGATAATAAATCTGTCTTTTTCTTTTCCCAAATAGCATTGTTTCTATAAGTTAAATGGAATGAAAAATTTCTTTGACTCTTACCCATTATCTTAATTAATGCTGACATAACTTGGAAAAATCTCATCAGGAAGTTACTGGATCAGTAGCTGTCATACAGATGGCCATTTCCTCTGTGATTTCCTTCCACTATGCATTAGAGGAGGGATATAAAACACCTGTAGTAAATCAGTTAAGGGCTTTAGAGGGTGAAAGACTATGCAGAAAAATAGGAGCACTGTCCTGAAACTCATACTCTGCAATATGCTGTGCTGATCCCTCAGCCATGAGCAGTAAAACATAAAGAGGTTGTGCGGGGCATCAAAGACTAGCAGATATCCGGAATAGGGTTGCCTGGCTTTCATTGATGGGCTGACAAGGCAGGTCCCATGTAGGGCGAAGGTGTCAGAACCTTTAAGAAATTCCCTATCAGATTCCATTACTGTTTTTTATTATATGGGTGGTTCTGCTCTGTTCTCCATTTTTTTTTTCTCACTTCCCAAGCCAGGAGCATTTCCATGTAATCTGAGCTCATATTACTCTATTTTCAGGTGGACACAGTTATGAAAGAAAACTCTAATCAATGACACTTGTATATGACAAATCTTCAAAGCATGAGAAGATTGCCAAATAGATGAATGAGATAATTTGTTGTTATGGTTACTGCCAGGTTTCAAACAGATAAAAATAACTTACAGACTTGCAGTTTGTATTTTGCTCCAACATGCGCAGTCATTTAAAAATCAAGGCAAGTAAATTTACGCAATGATTTGGATTTAGATTCAGTTTCAAAATCTGGTAGTGCGTCTGTTGACTGTGCTAGGTAGGGGCCATGTGTGTAGTGCCAACCATAATGATGTACATCAAAATTGCCCCAGCAGCTCTTGCCTAGTGAGGAATGACTTGGAGTCATTCTGCAGAAGAGTATGTGGATGTACTCTTAATCAGAGGTGTTTTTTTTCCTTCTGGCATTTCATGCGAAAAGTAGAGATTATAGAAAAGGTTAAAAATACATATACATCAAAGAATTTTTTCGTTTTTAACTTAAAAAGGCACTTCATGAAATATGCAGAAAATGTTTCCATGAGAATTCAAGTCTCTAATCTTAAAGATTTAAAGGTATTACCTCAATGAGAAAATTCCTCATTTTTAATATAATTATGTTAATGTTTTACAAAAGGATGACCGCACGCATTTTTTCAGGTCACACTAATCTGCAATGCAAATATTGTACTCCTACCTGGCTTTTCTCAAAATTAAAGATATGAGAACAGAGCTATTAAAATCATGATTCAGCAATGGCCAGGTGCATTGGTATTTTGCACTGCAAGAATTCGTTTTCCGATTTTTTCCACTTCATATATTAAAGCCTTTAACTGGAGAAGTGATTAGAACTGAAAAACTATCACATTATGTTTTGAAGAAAAGCTATGCATTTTGTATGGTTTTATAATGGATGCAGATTGTTTTATGTGCATACTTAAAACGTTGTTCAGGTTTCTTGGATAAAGTGGATCAAAGATCTAATTTTTCCCTTATCAAAAAACAGGAAAATTTTCTAAGGCTTTCACTGTAGGCATTTCACATGGCTCTGTTGCTTTTAGAGTTTCACTTTATCACAGTTCTTATAAAAGGCTGAAATGTGTGTCATGTTGAATTACCCCGGAATATATTCTGACTATTGCTGCAGTATGTATCGCCCTCTCAGTTCTGATTCTTTATAGTAAATGCTCACTGTCTCCTCTTTAGTGTTTTAACCCTTTTGCCTAAAACGTATAGCAAAGTAGAAGCAAGCATGAAAATTGTTTGTTGCTTATCTGATGTATTCCTAATATTATTGAAGGCTTGTGGAGGAAAACAGACAAATAACTACATTCAGATAAACAAATCCGTCATACCTTCTACAGATCATGTATGTGATCTCAAAATGCAACTAATTTAATTCAAAACTCAGCCTTCTACCCTGTTGTAGCATGTTTTGGGTGATAAAAGTTTGAAAAAAAACCAACAAATTTTTGTGTAATTTTTTTTTTTGTATTTTTGTCTTTAGGTTTGCTTCCACTAAAATTAGTTGCAAAACAGTTTTTCTTATAGATAAGAATTTCACATCCTACTGGCAGGACAATGAGCAAATTTTGGTGTGCAAATATGATAAAAGTAAGACTACTGCTTGTATTGAATGTCTTAGTGTTGTTGAATTTGATTATATAACTTTAGTAAGACAAGAACAGTTTAGGGCTTGAAATTTTTAGGGAAATGTGGTCTTTAGAAAACTGTCCTAATTCTGTTAATTGTATATATGTGTATTTATAGGTATGTATGTGTATATGTCTTCTGTATCGGTAGTACACATACCCCCTGGAGAAGCAAAACATAACTGGCTGCTTCTGAGTTGTCACTCCATTCTTTTTAAAAATACATATATATATATATTGTTTGTTTATTTGTTTCCCAATAGGGTGGAGTGAATGGCTTGACTGGAGAACTAGAATTTGCAGAAAATGGGGGGAATCCCAATGTTCACTTTGAAATTTTGGGGACAAATTATGGAGAAGATCTTGGCAGAGGCATCCGCAAGGTGAGGCTACATATATTCAATCAAAATATTGTTTTTTACTTCATTTTTTTAATCTTTCTTTTGTGCCAACCTGACAGAAAAATATCTGATGGCAGATAACATGTTATACGTGATTGAGAGGAATGAGAAATGGTAGAAAATTCTTAAATGTATAGGTACCCATCCATTTTATTACTGCAAAGAGGCACTGCTGTTGGTCATGTTGATCAAAATGTTAACATACACAGTATGTTAACATGCTGGTAGGCTGTCACAGAAGGCCAGTGAAGTCTGTTGTTTTGCAGGCCTTGCAGCCCATTTAAAAAATAGCGTATCTTACATCAGAAGATGTTTAGAGCACCCAGATTTATGCTTGATGCTTTTGGTTACAGTAAGATGTCTCAGTTTTTAGGTGATTAAAATTTATAGCTACATAGCTATAAAATTCATGGCTAGGAAGAGAAAATCTGTTGCAAAACTGTGTAATTCCTTGCTTTAATTTCTACTAAATCATCCTGTACTTACAAACTTTTTACAGAAAACATGTAAAGTTACGTACTTAGCTGCCAGACAAAGACCAAATATTTCAAATTAGATTATTTGGGTAAATTGCATACATGTACAACAAAAGGAACAGACCTCTGTTTGCAATCTATATCCTTACATTTGTATGGACGGACCTCTATCTGACATGGAGAATGATGCAGAAGTGACATCATACCTTTTAGGAGAATAGAAGACAGATAGATAGGCTCTTTTGGGAGCAAGCGTTCTTCAAGGATAAACCTGTTGAAAGTTAATACCAGAATTTTTTTCATTTAGTGTATTGGATCATGCTGTTTTTTATAGGTGAGAAACCTGAATAGATTGTCTCAAAGCAGTTATCTTAATACATGTATACACTTTCCATGTGTCAGTGTCACAGTATGATGAAGTACATCATTTGTCTGCGTACCTTCTGCAGTAAAAAGATAAGTGATCTGAAAGAAGAGAGAGATAAATAAGAAGTTAAAATTGACTCTAAACTCCTAGAATTTCTCCTTTGATTTTCATCAGAGTTGTTATTCCATTCGTGCTGTTCCAGGCTTCATTATATCATCTGTTGTCAATAACTTAATACACACATGTGCCTACAGCTATGTCACCTTGAGCAGAGATCCCAACAGATGCTTCAGAAGCTAAATGGGGCTGGATCTTTGTTAACGTTTGGAAGGACGCTTTGCAAAGCCTTTAGGCAGTCAGAATGTTGGATGAGTCTTTTTCCCTCACCTACAAATTGAGTCTGTTTCAACATATTTTGGTTTGATTTATTTTCCATGCTATGCATTTAGGAGCTATTTATTTTTTAGAGCAACTAAGTAGTCTTTCCTAAGACAAATCTATATGCCTTCATTTAATTTAATTGATTGGTTTTGGTTCGCTTTTGACTTCAGGCCTTTGTAGGTGAATGTCTGAGTGCAACATTCATTTGTGTTCTCTCATTTCACAAAAAGATAGAAGGGAGAGAGATCCACGGAAAGAACTTGCAAATACAGAAATATGAAGGGACTTCCTAGTTTTTCTTGCTCTTCTTCAGTGCTTCAAAGTTTACGTTTAAAGAGGAAATTAATGAGCATGGGCACATAGAAGATTGCAAAGTAATGAGAGTGCAAAACAGGCTTTTTGGAACTTCCTTGTTTACCCTTTATTTTAGCTCAAGGACAAAGAGACATTGATTGTCTTTGGGAGGAAATAATTGGTCAAAGAAAATGGAGTTTAGCACAGAATATCTTTAGACCATGGAACTCAGTGTTACAAGGCCTTGTTCAGAGGAAAATCAAGGTTAAAAAAATAAGATATTGAAAAGGTGTATTTTTATTTTGTTTTGCAAAAATTACATAAAGAATTTCTTGGAAAATTTTCCTGTTGAAGGTTGCACTATAAGTGTCTACCTTCTGTGTTTTATGATGTTCTGTAGCAGGTTTTTTTTTTTTAAAAAAAAAGCATCCAGAGCAGAACTGATTTAATCTGTTCCAATATCTTCTTCTAAATGACATTCAGTGATCCAGAGAAAGCCTTAGAAAGAGTTCAGATGTCGTTTTTAGAGAAAGGAATTTTTTTTTAGAAAGACAGTCATGTATACATTGTGATAATGTAATAATTGTTCCTTAAAATGTCTTTCAAAAAAGGTCAAAATAAGTCAAATTGAATACTTATTTACTCACATTTATTTATTTAGTTGGGCTGTTAAAGAATTTAAAAGAATTGTGGTATTTATAGTCAGTGTCTATCCTAGCCCTAATAAATGAACTGGGGATCCTGAAACAGTTATGTCAGAGATAGAGAAGAAAATATTTCTTTAAGGTGAAAATGCCAGATGTTGGTTTTATTCCTTTGACAAAAGGTCATGCATTTTATCTATGAGTTTTTATTTTACAGAATATGATCCATTAGTATTGGAAGCAAATTGTAATAATTACAGGAGTGACATACATTTTTGTTAACACGACTAACTGAAGTACACTTCAGTTTTTCATGTTTTTAGTGGTTTCTCTACAGAACTACCTAGCCATTTTAATTTCTCAGCTCCAGTGGAAGCAGCTGCAATTAGCAGGCTGACTGAAATTTCTAAACAAATGCATCTTTCCTAATTAATACATTTCCAAGTACTTTTGCAGAAGATAATAAACGGTGAAATCCTGACAAAAGGTTCATTGAAGTCACTGGGACCAGAAGTTCACATCAAGTCAAGTGTGTAAAGAATTTTTTTTTTCCTAATGAATAATCAATTGATTTTAATTAAAGCAAGCAACATTTGAAAAAGCACTCAGATTTCTCGAGTGTCCAAATTCTGTTGAAATCAGTTCTGTGTAGGTCCCAGAGTTATTCAGTAACTTCTGAAATGTTCACCTGTACTTACAGGTTAATAATCCTGGGACTCAAAAATGCAAACAGTTTAGAAAGCATCAAGATATTGCATGTGTTTGTCCTTATTAGCCAATTTTTACCATGTACCTAGAAGAAGCTGTCTGCAGGTCCCCTCCTTCAACTTCCATGTGTTATTATCATACCTGGAAAGCAGCGGGAGCACTGACATGAAAAGTCATTGTGTAAGGGTCTTTCATCTAGTGAGGAATTAACAAATTCAGCAGCGGGATTTGCCTGAAATACAAATTCCTACTTATCTCACCTAGATGTAGTGTTGCATCTGTAAATACCATCCATCACCTTGCAGTACAGGGATCATTTAAGCTGTATGCGTTGCCAGGGTCAGATACTTGGAGTAATACAACCAGATCACTGCCAGATATTGATTTTATTGAAACCAGCAGTGTTACAGTCCCAAAGGAACTGCAGAAAAACTCTTGCTTTTACATATCATGCTGTGGCCTGCATTTGTGCAGATATAGTTATATCCAGTGAGAGACAAGGGAGTATTTCTGACATTTCTCTGTTGGCATTTGTCTGTTGGTATTTGACATTTGAGTATGTATTCTTTGACATTTAAATTTCAGTGCGATACTTTTATCTATACTGTTGAAGTAAAAGCTGCCATTCCTCTGAATAACCATTCAACATACAAATGAATGAAAGGGAGCTCATAGCTCAGAGGAGTAGTGTTTTATATCTTAGTGGTGTAGAAAACAGCACTGCAGAAATGAAGTGGTTTTCATGTTTCTTCTAGTGCTCCCTGAAATTCAGAGCAGGCTCATCCTTTGATCCAGACCTCTAGAAATTTATAGGACTTTCTTGCTCTTCCCACATTGTCTTTCTTACCACATATAGGCAATTGGAGACCATGGTGCATTTTGCTCTGTCTTTCTACCCCTATTAGCATATACCCACCTCCAATGGATTTTCCTTCTCTTCTTGACATGGGTTCTGTTGTTTCCTCCAGCCAGACTTTGTCTGTCTCCCTCTTTGCACTGCAATGTGCTTGTCAGGACTCCCTTTGCATTCATATCACCTGGGGTTGCCTCAGAGCAAGCAGGAAGATGGATACCCTGAGTGGGGCGGCTGAGTCGCCCAGGATTCTTTGAGCCTGAAGTGTTTGTCTGGTAGGATTTCATTGCTCTGTCCTGAATGCTTTTCATGTGATAACCTTAAGGAGAAAATGTTACGTATCTTAACCCAAGGGGTACCTATAGTGCAAAGCATTTCATGTGTATGTGGGTGAAAAAGCCATAATGCCTGACAGCTGTGGTCTTCCTCTCTCCTCTACTAGCAGGACTGATGAGACCTTCCCTGCAGCATCAATTCATGCAGGTTTTTGTTTTACAGACTATTATTATGGGTTGCATGGAACATGTTGTAGTTGTGATATTTTTTCAAAGATATGGAAGTTCTACTTTTTTTTTTTTCATTTTAGTAAAATGATTACTACTTCTTCCACTTCGTCAGAGAACAGCTGATTACAATTGTGACTTTCTTTTGTTATCCAGTATATCAATTTTTCTTACATTTGCTTCAAGAAGCAACATATATTAACAGTGTAAATT
>JACDJE010000264.1:1019910-1102851 GCA_016647715.1 Pavo muticus | reverse complement strand
GGGGGAGGGCATCCTTTTTCTCTTTCCTCTTGCTGCATTAGCTAAAAAAAGTTGGGCAGCTCTACTGACATGTTAGCTAGCACTATGTAATCACCAAGAATGGACACAGTATTTTCTTCTTGGTTAGCTACATGAAGCAAATTATGAGTTCACCTGTTCTCTTTGTGATCATGATCAAAGGTAGAGCTCTGTAATGTGATTTAAAAATGTATATATATCAGCAGTTGGTACTTTAAGTTGTGATCTGTTCCAGCTGCTTTTAAAGGCTGACATGCAATTTATGATGTGACTGAAAGATACACTTACAATTTACAGTGAGTTATTGACGGTGTGTTTTTTAGTGAGTTGAAAAGAAATGCCGTGTCTGCTTTGCCTCTAGTATTGACAGAAACAATAGACTTAGCACAGTACTAACATGATACTCTCTTTAAAGCAACTTTGAATACATAAGTGGCCTGTTAAAAATGAAATAAACTACTTAATGCTAACAGTAAAGAAGTAATTAAATACCTCGGTGCACTGGTACCTGCTGCTCCAGTCCAGTGCAGATTTTACACCTGCTGAAGAGTAACATTTGCTTCCTATTTTTAGTGTCCTGCAACATGTGAAGATACAGTGACCAGTCCTTCACTTCCTGGTAGCTTCTAAAAATCTTTAGTGACATTTCAGTGAAATTTAATTTGGCTAGGAAGTGTTGGGAATTTGCATGTTATCACAGTGAAGTTTGTGTTAGTAGAGATGACTTACTTGAAAATGCAACTCTGGTTAGCTTAAAAGTCAAACTAAACAAAAATTGTACATATTAGACTTCTGAAGTTCAAAACAAGGGAAAACTGTATTCCTGATTTTTTTTAAGTTTAAACAATGTCTCTCTTTTTCTTTTGAATAAAACTTATTATTTTAAAATGTGAGACTGCAGAAAGAGACATGGAGACTGACTCTGAGTAATCTGTGGCTTACTCATCTGGAAAAGAGATCCAAATACTGCTGTTGTACAGTCAGGTGTCTGCCCTGACCCTAGGCTGTTTGTCCAGAGAAGCAAGTATTTCAGTGTTCCTAACATAAGTGAAGAAAAGAAGCCAGAGATGGGTACAGTGCCTCAGTGGATTCGGCCAGAGGAATATAGAAGATCAAGGTTCAAGTCCTTCTAATGATCATTTATTTATGCAAAACAACTAATATAGGATGTGTTGTGAGCAACCTACATGTTCCCTGTGAATTATTCACTTGTGGACTGGTACATCCACTGGGAATACATGAGTCTGGATCAGGTAAAATTAACCAGAACACAAACTCTCAGACTCCAAATAAAAGCCCACAAAACCAAGGCAAACTCAGTGTAATAGCAACGTGGAATTCCACCTGCTTCTCCTAAGAAGAAGGTCAGTAAGCCATGTCTGCTGAGCTCATATATTCAGCATTCAAACGTTGAGGGACCGGTCATAAGAGATCCAACTCCAAGCTGTGAGATGGGGTAGGTGCCCAGTTTTCTCAGTCAACCAATGTTAAGGTTGGTTGGCAGGTTAAAATTTGTCTCGAACAATTGAGATAGAGGTTTATCCAGTTTTCAGCATGCAAATGGATCACTTTTAGTTCTGACATTTACAGAGCTTGAGGAGATTAGCTTGAACCTCCAAAATCTTTGATGTCTCCTAGTAACGGCATCATTCTGAAATGAAAGTTTTACTCCTGCACTGGGGACAGTGGGGAAAAGAGAAAATGCAGGGTGGCAGGAGGGGACAGTGCAGTGGGACCCTGGGGAGAAGCATTGGTGTCAAACAGACATTCCCCTTGGGTCCTCGGTGCTCTGTAGTATTTCTCTGGGCAGTTTTGGCAGGGATATGTCTGTATCTGTTTTGCTCAGAATTTCCATTCTTGTCAAACTGATACGAATGTTCTTACTGTAGACTGCTTTCAGTAGGATTGAGAGTTTTGACTGATTGTTTTCATTAGAAAGAGACAATTTTTTTAATGTGTTTTAAATTATATAGTTTCTTTTTTTATTATTCATATTTGTTCATCAGGATAAGAGGATATATTTTACACCCGTCATGTTAAAAATGCAGTTGTCTTGAAAGCAAAGAACAGAAAAAAAACATTTTCCCCTTTCAAAGCTGTGTTTTTAATTTCCTTTAATATCCTTTAATTAATTTAATTTAATTTCCTTTAATATATTTAAAAGTGACAGTGGACACTTGAGAAAGATCAGCTATTAAAAAAAAAAAAAAAAAAGCAAGCAACTATTTGTATCAGTAACTCCTGTTTTCCGTTGATACTGTTAGGAAAGCACCTAACCGCAGCAGCTCCTATGTGATTGATTATCCTGTGCATCAAAGTGGATGTAAGAGCATAGCATGCCACAGAACATCATTATTTCACTTTTAGAAATAGATATTCTCTGAATAGAGGAACGTTCTCTAAGTTTATGGTTCTCACTAGGGTGAGAAGGATGATTCGGACTGAAACATTGGTCAGGTTAACATAGTGTGAGGAACTTGGTTTGTTTTCATTAGATACTTTTCCTTCATGTTTTGGTTCCCCTCTTCCTCTTGCACTTATTACAGCTGGCCATAGGCTGAGCAGACCAAGTGACTTTTTCCAAGCTCAACTACCGAAATTAGTAAGCATTTTCAATTCTGTGTGACTGGTTGGGCAACTTTTGAAAAATGTTTGCTACGGCTATATGGCTTTTTCTTCTGCCTAAGAAGCTATGAGAACCTCACAGAGATCACGGATCTGCCTAACTGGCTGCCAAGTTGCAGTGGGTTTTTATCCTCATATACTTCAGCTGAGCACGTTAGCTTTGTAACTAATTTCGGAGCTCTGAAGTGCTTGGGAACTTTGAAGTGCCTCCAAAATGACATTTTAAATAATGTCAGAAGAAACTGCATATGATTAAAGAATGGACTTAATGCTTCATTGACGTCTCAGGCAGCAATGCTGCTATGTGATTTTGAAAATCCCATTAGGGACCTCTCTTCACCTTTAAGGGAGCACTCAGTGGGCGCTGCTTCAAGAATGTTGTTCATCATTCCTGAAATTAGTAGAATAAAGCACTCAGCTCACCCTGAAATCATGTTTTTCAAGGTAGAGATTCTTAGTGAAATATAGGTACATTTCAGAATGAAAGTGTTTAATGTTTGTCTTTTGCTCTTTAGAATTGATTTGGTTTTGACCAAAGCTATCATCTGATGTGAATTATTTAATTTCTTGAATACTTGTAACTGAAATAAATGCATATTTTCCAATGGTAAGTGCACTAATCCAAAAGCAGGGATGTTGTAGTTGATTCATCTTGTAAAAAGAAGATAATAACTAGATCTTCAGCCAGTTAAATATTTCCATCCAAATTTCGATGTAAACCAGGCATAGTCAATAATTAATAGTAATTGGAAAACCATGTAGACAGGAGAGATGAATGATAAAAAATTGAGCTACTTCTTTTAACAGGAGACATAAGGAGACAGTAGTGGGAAATGGGTCATTTAGCTTTAGCCTCTGAGGGTGCTGAAGGGTGCTGTTCAGTTCTTTGAATGAAGAGCTCAGTGCACAGCTGGGGGAAAGCTGGGATGTGTAAGGGCTATGACACAGATCATATGTGGTAGTCTGTCTACGGAGATTTTACCTGAATTAATTAATTGTGTTGTCTTTATTTGCTGGTTGTTGTTTTTTTTTTTTCTAAAGAAACATAAGATGAGCTTGACAGGATTAGGTGGCCTGCTGTGTCTTGCCAAGACAGAACTGTGTCTCCCCATAGTACTGAGCTGTTGCTAATCTGCACATTTATTGTGAGGGGATTTTACTTGAAGGCTGTGTTTTTTCAGGATGCTGAGCCTCTGTGGTACATTGAAAGGTCTGGGAGGCTCATGTTGATCAAAATTTTGCTGGTAGAAGCTTTAAATTAGGCAGATCACTCTTCTTTCATACTGAGGTTGCTTTGTTCCAAGCTAACCTATTTATGGGAAAATATGAAAGCATGTCCTATTAGATGCTGAATGCTTTTGTACAGCAGAAATGAAAGCAAGGGGATTTTTAGCTGGTTGGTTGGTTTGTTTGTGAAAAGACTATTTCATTGATCTTGATGTTGAATATTATTTTATTGACAGTAGTATCTGGTATTCTCTTGCAGTAGGATAAACAACCCTGGTAAGCCCAATGCTTGTTGCTTTTGTGGACATAGAGTGTTTGGTGGCACTTTCTACTAAAACAGGGAGAACACAAGAGCAAACATTTTGACCTTGTTCCCCCTCCTCAGGCTGTGGGATACAGGAGAGCTAGTCAAGTCATAAGCTGATTGTGAAACAGGTAGTTGAACTCAAAGAAAATGCAGTGTGTGCGGATTTCCACTAAGGGCACCCTCCGTAACATATATGTATTATTTACCACTCAGTCCTCACAGCCTCAGGACTAGATTTGCAGTGGGTAGAGATGTGACAACATCCATGAAACTGATGAAGACTCCCAAATTCATTGGTAAAGCTCAGACACACATAGGCAAGTTTCAGAGAGAGTTACATAAGCAAAGAGGCAAGGATCAGCTATCCTCTGGCAAGAGGAGAGTGGTGCCCACCAGGGAGAAGAGCTCAAGTTATTGTGAGTCTCCCATTTGGGCTGGGTAAGAAGATGTGTGTGGGTGTGTTGATTAGCTGAAGAGGAAGAGGAGGAATGGTGTGTCGAACTGTGGAAATTTCTTTCTACTGTTGTTAGTGCAACACAGCTGAAAGTACATCTGTTTGTTGTATTGTTTTTTAAGATAGATAAGAAACAAATGGAGATATCTGAAAAGACAAAGAGAAGTGTCCCAGTGATATCAACTTAGATAATTATTGCTTATATTGCATTTTAGTTTTTAGCTCATGTATTTCACAATACGATATTTTAGCATGCTTAAATCTTCATTTGTAAAGAAGTTTTGAATTACTTTTTCTTATCTATCAGAACAATCTCAGAATTAGAAGTAGTATTTTGTTTTGTCTCAACATTGCACTTATAGCAATGCTGAGATGTGTTTCCCATGTTCCTGTGATTAAAAGAATCTTAGAAGTTATTTCCAGAGATTAAAAAAAAAAAGTTACTTCTGTGTAACTAGAAAGGGCCACCTCCTTGCACCTTTGATGACTTCATAATATTTATAGTTCTTTCATAATGTTGATTTTTATGATTCAGCCCTAAATGTACAGTGTTCGGGTTTTTGCCTGTTTTGCAGTTATGATATAATGCCTTGATCAAAGGGTAAGTTACAATAAAAATTAATAATAAATAGTCTTGCCATGGTGTATTCATGCTTAAAAAGGTACAGCAGAAGTAACAGAAAGAGAGTTATATATATTGTCTCAAGTACTTCATGTTTTCATCCCAGTAAGCAGAAGTGACTTTTCTTGATATAAGCTCTTTTTCTCAAAAATTAAGTTTTTCAGGAAGGAAATACTATATTTTAAGGAACTGTGCAGCATATATCTAGCAGCTGTGGGAGATGTGTTAGTAAATAATCTCAGGTCTACTTCCAGTCCTATTTCTCTCAACTTCTCAAAACCTGTAAAACTTACTTTAAGTGTGGCAGTGGGGAGAATATGCTTCTTAAATATACAGGAAAGGATAGGGTGGAATATATTGAAGAAGAGCTTGTATTGAAATTTGAACTCAAATTAAAATTGATACGTATAAACAATTTTGTGTCAGCTTAAAAAGAGCCACTGAAATGTATTGAAACTGATGATATTGAACTAATGATGGTGTTAAAATAACAATTTGCTATAATTACTAGCTTTGTTTTCTGCTTCCTGCAGATAGGTTATATCAAGAGAAAAGTACATGATATACTACTCTAGGAAAAAGTAGAATATTATGGAAATGAAACTTTTTTTTTTTTTTTTTTTTTTTTTTTCAGTGGAGTTACCCATCAATTCCAATTAGGAGAGATGGAGTGAGGACCCAAAGCAAAACCAGAGATTTAAGACAGAATAGTTAACTTAAAGGGGACCTTCAATAGTCACCTAGTCCAACTGCCTGACCACTTCAGGGCTAACCAAAAGTTGAAGCATATTAACGAGGGCATTGTCCAAATGTCTCTTGAACACAGATCCTAGGAGCTAAGGTATGGCTAGGGCAAGAAATACAGGTGGTTGCTATCGCTGGGGTAGTACTGTAAGGAGTCCCAACCTCCGAAGCACAAATTCAAGTTATTCTCTTTTATGAGTGATACTCAGTGTCACTGCAGCTATCGTCACAGTTACTCTCACACCCAACTCTGCTGTAATAATCACGCTACCCTTTGTAGGTATTATCTTTAGCATTTACCTGCTTCTTTCTTTGACCCTTTGTACTTCTTCCACCTTATCTTTGATTTCTCATGTGTCTCTAGGAGCTCAGATCTAGTCACATCTTCACTGCGTTTCCCTGATTCACACTGAACCAAGCTGCTTTTGCACCTCACCCTAGTCATTAATCTAGTCTGTAATGCTGGATAAGTTCATTCTGTGGGGTATAGAGTTTTTGTTTTGAAAATTTGACTTCTGCAATAATTATTTTATTTACATTATAATCCATAACAATCTGGTTAAAAGAATAGATTTTAATGGAGTGTGTTAATAATGAGCATTAGTATTTTCTATGAATATTTTAATGAAATCTGCAGTACACACATCTGCTGATTTTGAATTAAAACTTGATTGTTTTAAAAATAATGACAACGTATATTTTAAAGCCTCTCCTGGTATTTTGCATCAATTTTGATGGAAAAAAAATAGAAAGTTTAATTTATCTAAGTATTAATATTCTAAACTCATACTTGAGCACTCTTAGCTCTACGTTTATTAAACATAGAATTATAGAATCGTTTGAGTTGGAAGGGACCCTTAAAGGTCATCAAGTCCAACTTCCCTGCAATGAACAGGGACACCTACAGTTAGATCATGTTGCTCAAAGTCCTATCCAGCCTGTCTTTGGGTGTCTCCAGGGCATCCAACACCTCTCTCAGCAACCTGTTCCAGTGTGTCACCACCTTTATTGTAAAAAAACTTCTTCCTTATATCCAATCTAAATCTCCCCTCTTGTAGTATGAAATAATTTTCCCTTGTTCTATCACAGCAGACCCCGCTAAAGAGTCTGTCCCCTTCTTTCTTATAGCCCCCCTTTAGATACTGAAAGGCTGCTGTCAGGTCTCCCTGGAGCTGCCTCTTCTCCAGGCTGAACAACCCATGTTCTTTCATGTCCTTGCAGGGGAGGTGTTCCACCCCTTGGAACACTTTTGTGGCCCTCCTCTGGACATGCTCCAACAGGTCTATGTCTCTCCTGTACCCAGGCCTCCACCTCTGGATGCAGAGCTCTAGGTAAGGTCTCATCAGCGCAGAGCAAAAGGGCAGGACCTCCCTCGCCCTGCTGGCCATGCTTCTCTTGATGCAGCCCAGGGCACTGTTGGCTTTCTGGGCTGCAAGGATACATTTCTGGCTCATGTTCAGCTTGCCATCCACCTGTACTTCCAAGTCCTTTTTGGCAGGGCTATGTTCTGTCTTCACATCCCCCAGCTTGTACTGATAGTTGGGGTTGTCACGACTCACATGCAGGACCTTGTATTTGGTTTTGTTGAACCTCACTAGGTTCACCTGGGACCACTGCTGGAGTCTGTTTAGATCTCTCTGGATGGCTTCCCATCCCTTGGACATGTCAATGACACTATGTAGCTTGGTGTCATCTCCAAACTTCCCAATTAAACTTGCTTAACTACTGATGTAATCTGTGATTTCTCAACTGAATGTGAGATTTCCTTAGTCAGTTTATTTTAATCTGTACATTATATTATTTGAGATAAATATGTAATATAAAAACATATAAAGTAAGAAATAGTTTAGATAGGATCTAGTTAAATAGCATATATCCATGGTCATCACTCACTAGAACTGTGGCAGTTTGTGCAATTATGTTAAAACATCTATTAAGTCTAAAAATGAATATCAGTCCCTCTCATGATACAGCAATTAAACAATTTTGTAAACTATTCTTGCTTGTATCATTCCTGTCTTCATTAAGAGTTATCTGCATCTTCCTTTTCATCCTTGACCTGCAGTAACCACCTTGCCTTGCAATACCCATACCAGCCACTCTAGTCCTGCCGCTGATTCGTTCAGCTTTTTCCTCAAATTACAAATTCTGCTTCTGAGGATGGAGACTGCATCAGTATGTTTTGTCTTGCAATGTGCCACACAGTGAGATTGTAAGCCCCACAGTAATATCGCATTAGCAAAAATAACTGGGAATGTTCATGCCTTGCTGAGAGACTGTAGGCGATGGTGTAAAATGCATGAAAGGTTCACAGTTGAAAAACCTGCTCAGATGTTATGTCTCAGCTTTGAATTAAACTGGTGCTCTGATCTGCTGTCGTAGCAGTTTTGTTCACATCATGGATTTTAACTAGTGAAGGTATTCAATATTGTAACTCCATGGAGCTTATTCCAGAACAGGGCAGCAACTTAAAAAAACAAAGTGCCACATGAGTGAACGTCTGCTATATCTGCAAGTTATTTGTATAAGAAGGAACAGATAAGGTCAACTTTCTGTTCTACAGAATGGTAATGTTATAAGGAAATATTTTATCCAGAAGTACAATCTATGGTATGTTGATAGCCAAATTATCTAGTCTAGATTTTAAGGTACAGCCTGTGTTTCCCCCACAGCTTGCAGCCTATTTGGTCGCAAATTATTTTTTGAAATAAATTTGAAAGACTGAAGTAATTCACGCTTAGTTTAGTCTACAGTAAAGTTATAATAAGTTTCTTGATATGCCTGATTGTGGACAGTTAAATTGATTTTTCTGTTTGGCCCTGGGGCTTTTTGTACTCTGAACAGTGTGTGGAAGATACTGTCCCCTCTTGCTACTAACTTTGCTGTTGAAGACCTGACGCTGCTTGCTTTTGGCTTTGCCACTTATTATGTCTGCAGGAAAGCAACATGACAAGACCACCTAAGTGATGGATATCTTCCCACATGAGGATACAATCTTTATGTCACTTTGTGACTGTAAGCCTCCAACAGATTGCATTAAATAGGGATAGATGCACTGAATACAAACGTCTTTAGCATCCCCGTGTATTGAAGCAATTCTGTTCAGTCTGAAGGGAAATGAGTTTTACATCAAAGTGGTTTCATGGCAAAGGTCTTCATGCTACTTTTTTAATTTGGGGGGGATGAGGTTAAACATGACAGGAAACCTAAGTTCTGATTTTTGTTTTATGACATCATAGCTACCCTTACAGATAATTTCATTCAAATTGTTTTATAAATAATCATCATTTTTATTCCAGTTATTTATGCCCTCTAAGCGTTATTGGACTCTTCTAACTGCTGTGTAATATTCAGATTGTCAGTCTGTTAGTCAATAGAAGCTGTTTCTAGTTTGTTGTACTGCTTTAGCATATTGAGGAAAATTATTTCTATGAGGAAAAATGAGTACATCAGTAAAGAAAATGTCAAATATTATGACACCTTGTTAAAGAAATGTTTTTCCTTATCATTATTATACTTTGTATTTTGTTACTCTTTTCACTTGCCTTTAAAAGAGAGGCAATACCTACATGGAAATGTTTGATCTAGTTAAGCTCACTTTAAATATGTGTATATATAGAGAGATAAAAAAAAAATTATGGGTGTTTTCATATTTTATTATTTATCTTTCACCACATATTTTCAAAGGCAAGTACAGATACATAATCATGTGCCAAATTGATCAGGTTGTGTCATCAGTGTGATCTCTCTTAAATCCCGTTGAATAGAAACCCCAACTTTCTGTATACGATAAAGTATTTTCCTGTGGATTACATCTATCCCTTCAAAGGTTATTTGGTAAAGCAGAAATCCTTGGTCTGAAAAAAAGAAAGATGTGAATGTTTGAACTAACTGCTTTTGCCATCCATACTTTTCAAACCATGGGTGTAACAGAAGACTCAAAATTTCAAGAGTCTATTATATCACAGTCTTTTGGAGGCCACAAATAAGACTTACGACAGATATTTTAATGAAAGATTTTGGGGGAGTACATTATAGGCTTCTCAACCTAGAAGTCCATTGATAACCTCAGGCAAAAAAAAATGAGCGTACTGATTTCTCCAAAAAAAAAATCAATCATCCTGAACTGCATAGACAGCCGCTGTAACAAGATCATTAAGAGCTGGGAAAAGAAGCAGCCCTACACCTTTCCACTCTGGATTCTGACAGAAGAGAAATTCAAGGACAGAGTTGAGGTCAAGTCCCCATATTGTGGAGAAGTAACCAAAAAATATGAAAATAAAACTTGTATGTTGCTATTAACTTGACTGCAGAAAGCAAGTGGCTCTTGATACTCTGCTTTGAAAAAACTGTACAAGTAGGGGGAAAAAAATCTTATTTCATAGGAATTCTTTGTTTTGTTCATAATCTCTTTGTATTTTTTCCAATTCTAAATAAAACAGTGCATTTACTCAGGGGTGGGAGGATGTTAGTTAAAAATAATACAGCACCAGTTAAATGCTCCACAGATTTTGAAATTAAATGTCTGCAGAGATTATTTGCTATCATGCTTGCTATTAAGGTATGTGGCTGTTCTGGGAGATCTTATAATAATGAGAGATATTTCACTGCCCTCTCTTGGTGAGAGTTAAAATTGGTCTCTCCAGTTTCTTAAACCTTGACATAAGAACAAAAAGGATTTTCCTTGATTCAGGCGTTACTCACTAGGAAATCACTGCAAGTATTGTGGATTGATAGGTATCCATAAACATTTGATGGGTATACTATTTACTTCAGCTTAAATCTTGTCAGTCAGCTCATTGGTTTGGTCTATGAAGTGTGGACACTTGCATATAGGAATATCTATGCATTGATTCATTTATGTGGTTCAATCTTATGCAAACATCACTATAATATATCCTTTTTCATAAATGTGTAGAAAAAAATTAAAAATATCTTCAGCAAAATGTCTGTGCCTTATGAGCATTGAAAAAGCTCATATGAGCATTTTACTTACTTGTTGGCTGATGATTTTGTCACTATGTTATTGAAACCTATCAGCTAGACAGCTGGCTCAGGTGCATATGTTAACCAGTGATCTCCCTCTACAACATGCAGAGGGAGGAACTGCCTTAGAAGACAGTTCAAAACTGTGAAAAATATCTGGAAATATTAGCCAGCTAAATTCACAGTTCAGTTCCAAAATCTATCAATATTTTTCCTCCTCTAAATATCTGAAAAGATTAAATTTTTCAAGCTCCCTGAGTTACCACTGAAGCATTGCTTCTGCGTGATGTTTGAGACCATGGAGAAATCATGTATGGAGCCTTAACCCATGACTGATTTCCTAACCACACCCTACTATGAAAGGTGTTGTGGAGCACATCACAAAAACATGAGCTTCAGTTCCTGAACAATGATTAAATCTGATTAGATTACATAAAGGATTGTAATTAAACTTCAATCAACTCTATGTTTCACTTCAAATTAATCAAGCAAATCTTTCAATGTTAGCATTAAGGAAGGGTTAGTTAAGGAAGGGTATGAGTGTTTACTGCAGGAGAGACTACAAACTAGAAATTCAGTGGGTTTTGTTTGTATGGCTTGCAACTCCTGAAAACATTCTTTTTGATTAAAGCTATGTTTTACCATCTATTTCAGGAGGTCTATGTTATGGCAATGTTTATGAAGAAATGAGTGGATTAAAATAAGCCTACATACGTATTATCTTTGCTGAGATTTTTTTTCAAGCCAAAGAAGTAAAAGAAAACAAAAATTTACCATGTGTCCAGAGCCACTTATGTGGATTGGAGTCCAACATTCTGCTTTGTAGTGACAAATATTAAAACACAATTTACCTGTGTTGATAACAACGTAGCAAAATAATTTGTCTGTGTAAGATGTTTTTATTCAGATCAATGACTTCTTGTGTGGAAGCTCAGATTTGGCATTTTCCCATTACGAGCTGCTTGGTTTGAGGGAATGGAGCAGTAGACATATTAGTATTAGAAAGTTTGAGCTAATCTGTGAGTGCAGCAAATTCCAAGGGAAAGGCTGAATGGGAGGTGAAATGTGATGGAAAGGCAAGGAGACAGGGAAGGGATTTGCATGTTTACTGTTTAAAGTCACTACTGCCCTCCAAGCAACATTTTGTTACTGAGCAGAATGTCTTCAAGAAAAGCTTTCTTTTCTCGTGTCCTGTCTTGCATTGAGAATAAAGCACCGTGACCTGACTTTTCACCAGAGGGTCATTAGGAACTCTGCAGATCATAAAGCTCATTGTTCGCTGTTGTGCTTGTGATCTGCATCCAGCAGTGGCTCTCTTTGAACACCTGGTGGGGAGCGGGTGGGCTTTTCTGGCATGTGGCAGTATCAGCAGGTCTGACTTGTAATGAATGAAGGTCGTGCTTTATAAGAATTCTCTCAGCTCCCCAGCAGTTGAACCAATCAATCTGTAAGGAGCTTCTGCAAATGTCACCTTGCAAACTGACTACATGCTTTGGCAGGAAATTAGAAGTAGCAAAAACAATTCAAGAACCAGGTTGAGAAATGGTTATTAATTTTTTCTTCTGTCTTTGCTGAAAGGGGAAACAATCATATCTCTTTCAGCACAGCAGAATAAGAGGAATCATGACACATTTTAAAAATGTAATATATTTGATGGAGCAATCTTGGTACACGGTGTTGTGAAATGCCTCAGGGCTGCCACAGTTCCCTGCTTTCTTTCTTATGTAGCTGTTATTTCAAGTCAGTCTTACGGGCTATGTCCCATCCCCTAATGCATTTTTGAAGGAGACATATTCATGACTAGCTGGTGTTCTCTACTATTTCTGTAGTAATAGGAAGGCCAGTGTTTAAACTTGGAAATACAGATCTGGCTGGCTGGTGCATTTCTCCACGTTGCCTGCGTCAGGGATTTGACTTGTCTGGACAAACACCAACTGAAGGTGAGTTTTAGACTCAACTGGTGCACATTGGAGACATGAGTAAGAGGCAAGCATGCAGGATGTTAAGAAGGGTGGTAGGGTGATCTCATTCAATCACATTGTGGCTTCTCCATTCCTCTCTGGTTTTCGTTTCTGATATCACTGGATGATGCCACAGGAAGGACATTTTTTTCACGTTCCCCCATGAATGTAGGAAGAGAAGAGTTTGGAGGAAAAAAAGCTGTTTGGGGAGATATGTGGGAAGAGAGAGAACACAACTGCTTCCTGTGCCAGCTTTCTGCGTTTCACTTGTTTTGTCTTTGCCATCCAAGGGTTCCAAGTACACCTAGTCAGTGTGAAATGCCAAAAGCAGGATACAGTTAACTCCTTGGCTCCCTGTTATATCTGTGCACAGATAAAAGATCACCGCCTAACTTTTAGTACTGACTTTCTAATGACCTGAGAAACTAATCTGAGCTTTTTGTCGGAATGTTTCATTTTAAGCTCATACAGGTGCTTATCACTATGTATGCACGCATATATGTGTATGGGTGCATGCACACAGACTGGTAGCCTACAGTTTTCCTATACAGCCAAGGGCTCCAGAGCTGTCCGTGCAAAAATAGATTGCCCAGCCTCAAACACAGGATGCTTAGAAATCCTGAATACCTCAAAGGTGGGTTGGAATTTCGACTCCCAGATCTTTCTAAAGGCTTGAGGCTTTTCTCTACTGGAGATCATATATCTTTTGGAAATCTCTAATTCAGATGGTGCCTAAGTTGCTAAGGAGATTGCTTGCTGCAGCTCTGCACAGTTTTCTTCTGGGTACCAGCAGGTATTATTGGTCTCTCTTTGCTTTTATTCTTTCTGTTGACCACTCTTTGAGTAGAAAGTCACCCCATCTCTTCTCTTCCCAAGTGCAAATGTTATACTGGAGAACTAGGTATTCAGAGTTTTTCTACCACAGTATCCTTTATAGTAATAATGAATAGATTATGCCTGAGACAGTCATAGGAAATTGTGCCTGGGGTTTAACTTCTGTGATTAATAACTTTACAGGGAGCCATTTTGCTTCTTGGTTTCTCTTCTCTTCCTGCCCTCTGGCACTTTTGTCCTTACCCTTTTGACTCAACACTTGTGTATCATCAGTTTTTTCCTTCTTTTTGTCCCTCCCTAATGCATTCATAGATATACACAAGGAAGCTATAAAATTATATTTTTTTCTTTTTCTTCTGAATGAGTCGCTTACCTGACTTTTATCACTGTAATGTAAGTGTGTAATGAGCCAACTGACTCAGATGGGTTATTAGAAAAGGGTCACTTAACCATTTATTTTTGGTTTTAGGCTTAGATGGAGCAGTTCATTAGAGCTACCATGAGTCCTGACAATAGATTTATGAGATGGAGATTGCTTTATCTTATGTTCTTATCTTACATTACACTGTATTCTCTGGTCACAATTGGATATCACTTAGTATAGTCATTTCCATTCTTTTTTGGATTCATTTTTCCAGCCACATGGTATTTGTCAATGTTTACTCCTCAAATTCTGTCCCTGATGTTTGAGCATTAGTAGATTTGTTAGACTTGAGTGCACAGTATCTGTGGAATATTGGATTGGTTTTTCTATTGGCTTGAGTTATTCTGTTTCATAGATCCTCCTAGCTGTAAGCTGTTTTTATCTTCCTTTAGACCAAATGGAATTCTTCTTCGCATACAAATACATATATACTTTTTGCTGGAACACTTCATTTCATTTTCTTTCTTCCAACAAGACTAAATTAGACACAGAAAATTCACCAAAGCTTCTGGAAAACCTTGAGATATATTACACTCCCTTTAGGTGTAAATTTTCCTATGTGACCTTTAAGGCTGCATTAGAAATAGCATGACAAAATACACACTAAATTTAAAAAAAGACCAACATAGCTAAAGTTCGCATTTTTCTTGAGCTAGGATATTTATGTAATTTACAAATCAGTAATTAAACCAAGGTGTTTAAGGTTGTGGGATTAGACAATCCTATTCTCAGTAAAAGTGATTTTAGCTTTGTTTTTTAAGTGTGACTAATGTAAATAAAATTAACATATATGTATTTATTTACATAATTGTTCCTTGGAGAGAGGAATTTTATCCCACACTAAAAGTATTCTTGATGAATAAACCAGAAGCATAAAGAGAGGCTCTTTTTTGCACAGTATGGGCTAGAAATCTAAATTTACAGAGTTAATTGGAGCTAAAAGTCTTAAGCATCTTGGAAGATAAAAACAACAGGGACAATTAAAGATTTAAGCTTCTACATTTAGGTGCAGAATGAGTAACATCTAAGGCATTTTACAACAATACAGGTATTTAATCCATTTAGCAGGAAGATTCAGAACGTTATGGTCAATGGACTTCCAGTTTATTCATGAGAATTTTAAACATTACATATTAATTTGTGATTTCTTCATTAGTTTTCTGGGTATTTTTCACCCTTGAAATACCTGCTTAAAAAAAGTAGAAAAGCTGTTTCCTATAACTATCTCACTGTCACTGAACATCTTCAACTGTAGACACAGGTTGGTGTCTCAGAAATACAAAATGGAAGTTGTAGCTCCTAGCTTTGAAGAATGCAGGAATGAGTTTTACTCTTTGGGGTAATAGATGGCTTTGCTCTGTAAATGCAAATTTTCTACTGGAGATGCACGATATGCAGAAATCATGCACAGTGCAGTTCTGGAAAGCTTTTGGCTCCTGCAGGGATTATGCCTCTCTTCCTGTGGCTTTTCATGACTTAAGAGGCAAGGCGCTAGCAGTTTATTTAAACCGTTCGTGTTGAATGTGTCTGAAGTGATCTCATAGGTACCCCTCCATTGACTCAATCAAGCTGGGGGACAAAAGGGTGGAGTCAGCCAGTTGCCATGACCATCTCTTGGGAAGGTTGATGAAAGCACTCTCATCTCCTTATGCATTTGGTCTGCAGGAACAGAACTTGCTGCCAACAGTTGCCTATATATAATTAGCTGCATTCTGAGGCAGAAACGTGGTTATTAGTGTAGCAGTGTGCTTTTTTTTCTTCCTTCAATTTTAATTTCGGCAAGTTCAATTGCATTTAAGTTTACAGAGATCAGAGGATAGAGGAAATTAGTTCAACTTGTTTTTAAAATCTACATTTAACTTGAGGCCTTGAATTATGTGGATTGTAAACCATGAGGGGTGCTCCAAAACTAATGCCTCCTATGTTATTATGCTGGCCCATAGTATCAGAGGTGGAAGTTGATGGTATGGCAGTAGAGGCTGATCATCTCACCAGTATCCCATTACGTTTTGTTGCTGTGTGACAAATGGCAGCAGAAAGGCAGTCTGACAAAATGGTGCCTGATGTGGAAGTGTATGAAGCAAAGGTGTGTCATTAAATTCCTCCATGCGGAAAAAACTGCACCCACTGACATTCATTGATGCTTGCTGAATGTTGACAGAGACAAAAGAATGGATGTGAGCACAGTGAGGCGGTAGGCGGTGCATTTCAGCAGCACTGAGTGACAGCAGTGTGAAAGACAAGCCACATTCTGGATGGCCATGCAGATCTTTATGAGTGCTGCATGCAGGCTCTTGTTCGTCGCTGATGGACATACATAGCTGATGGTGGTGACTGTGTTGAAAAATGGTGTTTTGTAGCTGAGAAGTTGCTCTATCAAATAGTACCATTGTGCTCTTTTCATCTGTTGTAGTTTCCACGGAAACAAATAGGAAGCTTTACTTTCAGAGTGACCTATGTACATTTTAGAAGTTCACTGACTTTTTTCAGCAAAGGAGTTTTTCCCTTTGCAAATATTCACTGAATATACGTTCATTCTCCCCACTTGATTTTGTTTCAAAAAGAATAGAGTGAGGAGTGTACGTTGTGGAGAGATTTAGTGAGACTGTACATTTTTCAAAGAAAAAAGTGTAACTCTAGACCCTCTGTTGAGAAATAAATGAGCAAATGTTGTAAAAAGGACTTTCCACCTACTGTTCCTTAGTGTACAAAGCCTACATAGGTACAGCTGAGTACCTGAAAATAATGTTTTGGGGTATGGAAGGTATGTATCTTCATTCTGTAGCTCCTGTCTTTAAAAAAAACTACGCAAGACTTCATGTTTATGTGAGTGATATGGGGAAAACTTTACAACTTCTGTTCAAACTGTACATCACCTGCAGCTTGTGAGGCTGATATTTGCTAGCAGCTCCCCACAATGGTGCTGCTGTGCTCTGCCAATGAGTAATTGTGCCATTATAAGGTAAAACCCAGAATATCTTCCTCAATTTCACAGTCTGTTTAACAGAGAAAATCATTCAAATGGCCATAATTATCAAAGTCTTCACTCCTGTTGATGCTGGGAGCAGAGAACCTGCTGCACCAGCCCTGTCTGTCGGAGCAGCAGCTTGATTGCACTTCCCTTCTCAAGAGTCATCGTTAGACTAGCTATGTTGATTTGCATTAAAGATTCATTGTGCATACCAGAGATTTCCAGCAGGATTCGTGAACATATCAAAGCTTCTAATCAATCCTATTCTTGTCCTGTCTACAATTTCTGTGCATCTTAACACCTCAATAGACACTCTAGTTTTTCTTCCTTTCTTAATATTTTAAGGAACTCAGTTGATTGCCTGCACTACCTGGAATTATAATTAGCTTTAAAGTCTGTTAAGACATATAGTAAAATTTTGGATGACTGGCAAAAAAAAAGGTCAGCTTTATGATTACACCACTCACAAAATATGTAGAACTACTGCATGATGTTTGTGACTACATGGTGGTATCAGAGGTAAGGAGGAATCGAATAGTGACATCGTCAGCATTGGGCTGATGTATTAATCCAGCCTGGAGCACAGACATTCTCTTTTTTGCACTTTGATTCAAAAAGTGCTTCCTGGAATGTACAGTTAAGAACATTTGTGCACCAGACATCTATATTGTGGCCTCTTTGTTGGCATCTACAACCAGGTTCTGTATATATATATGGACATAGATTGGACTCAGTGAGAACTTTGCCTCTTCCTATACTTTATTGTTTATTGTGTTTGTAGTTTATTTACCATATGGATACACTTTCATGTTTTTATATTCTGAATGAAGAAAGAAATGGCCAGCATTTTAGGTGTAATATATCTTTCCTAAGTTCTAATACTGCATCTGTCCTCTTCATGTTTTTTCTTTCCTTTATTTCTCTGTCTGACTGTCACTAAATGCAGAAGGACTAAGTGCATTTAAGTACAACAGTGGTATACATACTACCATGGAGGCTCCAACATTTAATTAGAAAAACACCAGGAAATAAGTTCTCAGTGGGTTGGATACTGGGAGGAACTTGAAGTAGAGAATGGCATAGGCCATTCCTCGCGAGGTTTGTAGTTTCTCCAGACAGGGAAACCCCTCAAGACCCTTTTGATTCTGACTGTACAGAATTAAAGTGTAGATTTGTTAAAATAAATTTAAGGTCCTTTTCCAACTTTTCCCTTACTGAAATATTACCTCCTCTGCCCTCAAACTTTGGCAATTGGATATTTGTTGAATTAGTGTAACTTCTGATTTGGAGATTACAAAAACAATCTTAAATGACAAATTCTGCCAATTTAACCCACAGAACATGCTTTATAAGACATTTTCAATTTCATTTTCAACACACACAGCACTTGGATATTTTCCTAGAATAAAACTTAAAGCTGTTGCCTGAAATTTACTGCCTTGGACACGTGCCTTAGAAGACAGACAACCGTACTACAGAAATGACAAAGCAGATTTCACATTTTTCAAGTACTGTAGAATGATTTTGGGTGGGAAAGTTTCATTTATCCTTTGAAAGAGAAGGCAAATTATATGAATCTAAGAGGTTTTGTTAGATTCCAATTTTCCCTTAATTACCTTGTTTGTGCTGACGTAATAGCTTACCGTTCTTTTTTCAAACAAAAACACTAATAAGTTTCCTTTTTACTTTTTGTGATGGAAACTCCATTTGATTTCATCATTACACTTACACTGTAGCCTCACAGACATATATGTCGTGGTTCTGAATGGAAAAATATTTATGTACTCCAGTAATGCAGTCAAACCCAAGCTAAATTAACTTGATTCTGAGTAAAAGTCCTGGTAAAGGCCTAATGCAGGTAAATACTTTATCTCAGAGCATGAGCTAAGCAGCTGCCTTACATCATCCAGTGTAAATGTGAATCAAGTTGGTACTTTACATATTTAGAGGATTGCCAGAAGCAAATAAAAACTACGAAAATGAAAAGCTTTTCATCCTGTATGATGATAGTAAGAATAAAATGAAAATATATATATATCCTGTAATTTCATTGGGTGTAATACGCATAATGAAAATGCTCAAGTGGGTTTCTAGCAGAGGCAGATAACTGGAGATATTGTTTAGAAAATTCATATAGTGAATAATGCTAAGTCTACATCACACAAGTGAACCATGAATATAAATTTAATATGCTTACTTATGTCATTTGGTTCTCAGTACAGTCATGCTACAGACTGGAGCTCACAGATTAGTTGTGAGTTTCATATCTTTCTGTTCATTTTTGTGTTGCTGTTTGAAATTAAAAAGATCAGAGCCAAAAAGACACAAATGTTTCTGATTGAAAAGCAAATCTGTGCAATTTCATTGGAGTTTTATTGCCTTCTACTTATCTTACAGAAGTTACCCACTGTGTATTTTTTTTTTTTCTCAATTAGAGGTTCGATATTGTCACCTCTTGTGCATGGTACTTCTTCCTTTGATTCACAAAAATAAATAAATAGATAGATAGATAGATAAAGCTTTTTAGTGAAAGTCTTAATTACCTGTTTGAATCCAGTAGTGACATTTTGATCTCAGTGAAGTCAGCAGCAGAATTCCCTCAGAATGTTGTTTTTCCAGGCTGTTTTTCTTTCAAAATTAGTCACTTGTGGGGTTTTTTTTCTCCCTGTCTAGAGCTTGACAATCTAGTAGACCTAGTTCTGTCTGTAAAAATAATCACTGTGTAAAATTTCTGCATGGATACACAAGAGGTGGAGAAGAGGGGGCAGGGCTACAGACAAATGGGTAGAGTTGTTAATGGGAGAAAGAAGAGTTTGAGTGTTTGCACATAGTTTCAGTGTTTTGCCATATAATATTATCGCAAAAAGATAGTGGTAGTCTTTAACAATGAGATCTACCTGAACAATTTGCCCAAATCATGTATGATTACGTCGCACAGCAGATACCAGGATATCCGTAATATTCTTCTGCTGTGACACTTTCTTTTCTTTCATTTTTGTCCTTTGCGATTACACATCTAGGAAGGGTCCTTCCCTTACATGTTGTGACGTCTTCTGTCCTTTGTGCCATTAATGTGCAAGAGCTGTGTTGTTTACCCCCATAGTTCTGTATTTAGCAGTGCCATTGCTAATTCTGTTCACCTTCTCCCATCTTCTGGATGCTTCTATCTGTGAACAGCACACATTTTTTCACTCCCATCTCTTGAAAGGAAATAAAGAAATCTTAACTGTAAATTGTGAGTGCTGGATAGTAAGTCTCTCCCAGAGCTGAAGTCATCAGTTAATCACATATTTTTTGTAATACTGCTTGAGATTCCTACCGAATTTCAATTTTTCTTTTCATAAATGTAAGTTTTCCTAGAATGTGAATTTTGTCTACCTGCATATCGCACTTTCTGTACATGCATAGACTTAGACTCCTAATTTTTTTGTTACATGGAGTTCCCTAAAGTAAAAGTAGTGTAAATAAGAAGTAATGTACCTTCCAGTTGTGCCAAGGCTTTGAATTCATGCAATGTTAATGAAGGTTTTGATTAATACTTCTACATAAAACCAAAGGAGACAGAGTAAAGCCTTTTCTATTACCATCCCCACCCTGACTCTGCATTTTAATGAAAACTTTGTTAATATTTAACATGCATTTAAAACCTCGAGTGTATAGGAAAGTTATGTAGTGGAAAAAAGATATGGGCATTTTATTAAGCAGAGCTATTGGAACAAAAGAATAAATGTCAGGCTAATAATGCCAATGACAAATTCTGCAACTTGCAATATAATTGAAGATTTTCAAGTGTATTTTGCACTTTTATACTACACTAAAAGGAAAAAAAAGCAAATACTATGCTCGTACTTAGACACTTCAGACAAATCATTACTGATTTATTCACAAATACTTCATTTAACTAGTATATCTTTTGTTAAATATTGTAACACGGCCCTTGTAACCTCCTGAAGTGCCATGGGACTATAATAAATCAAGTAATGTGTTTGCGTTAACTGAATGAAGTATTTTACTAAGCAATTCTGATTCATTTGGACGTCTGATTCATTTGGACATTTTCATTCATCTGACTTGAATATTGTGCTCTGCTGAATATGTTTTTGATCACATTTTTTTTCTAACAGATTAACTCAGTACATAGGAGAAAAATAATACAGTCATTTCAGCTTTGATGCTTACAGGAAAAAAATCCCTGGAAACCAGTCATGTAGAAAGAAATATATATATTTTGCTTACTGTTCAGTGCATACAGTCACAGTGTGCTCTAAACTCCCTGGACTTGTGTTTAAAGTAGATGTATCTACCTTCAACTGCCAGAAGGCAACCCCTTCATTCAGTAAGGTCACAAAGAGTTATATTATAAATTAAGTGTTTCATGTTGTGCTCTGGTACTGAATTACAGTTGCTTAGCACATTTGCTTAATGCATTCAGATGAGCTAAATCTCTGCTTCAAAATGTGTGTAGTACAACTACCTTTGCCTTATAAACTCTGACAAAGTTAGATGTCCTTGCAAGGTCTCTTCCACTTTCTTCTTCAATTATTTCTTCTTTACCTCCCCCAGTATTTAGCTAGGGAATAATATTTCTATCTCTTTCTTTTTCTTCTGGTCACTGACAACCTGGCCTCTTCCTTTTCCCTATTACCTGGATGTGAGTTCCGACTATTTGACATGGGTAGAAGAAAGGTAGGAGAAATCTCTGTGTGTGGATTCCATATTGCCAAGTTCACTTGATCCATGCACTGTGTCTTGCTTGTTCCATGCGTACTCTAGATAAAATTAGAAGTACAAATGTGTGGACATGCTAGAGATTTTTGAATTTTTCTCCCAGGTCAAAAAAACAGTATGTTTTTCCTCTGGATGTAAAATAATTGAATTTTTTTACCCAGTGAAGACTGATCTAATGAGGCATTGATTTCAGTTTATAATGTCTTTACATTGAACTTCTAAATAAATCAGGCCTATATGATGGAAATGTTAGTATCTGAAAATGTATACGCTCTAAATCGGTGGCCGTATTTTTAAGCACAGGTCTTTGGCTTTCTCATATTTGTCAAATGTGTATTATTGTATCCTTACATGTGTATGCATGGACACGTGTTCATGTAAACCTCCAGTAAAATGAACTTGAAACACTGATTTTTTTTAGCCTTTAATTCTTAATGTTAAGACTGAGCTGCAGTGTGGTGCTTCAGAAGTGCTTGAGTATGATCAAGAGTAGGTGTGTAGCACTGTAACCCATTTCACGTATCCTCATTCTCTTGTTTATCTTCATTTATTTCAGTGGTTGAAATTGGTGAAAGCATTTGCATAGGTAATAATTATAATTTTTGGTTACAGGCATTTAGCACCATATTTCTGAATTACTGAAATTAGGTGCTTTAAATCACAATCTTAGGAACTCGACAGTGCTATAAGATGGAGTGTAACTATCAACTATATTCCCATAGCTTTTTCAAAGGTCTTTCTTCTCTCTAATTTTTTCCAAAATCTGACACTCCACAAGACCTGATTTCTTAATACCATTTTATCTTATATTCACGTATTCTCCCCTATTCTTCCATTAGCCTTCGTAAATGTTATTCTTTGCTGTGTCCACCTCTCTGTGGTCAGTTTTGTTTCACTGAGCAATCGTTGTCCCACCACTAATAAAAAACAGCTCACAAGCATCCATAATCACTTGTGAAATGTGGAGGAAGAACTGTTGTTGTGCAATTGTTTTTACTAGTAGAATATTCGGAAGATAATCTATATACGGTGCTGATTTGTGCGGTTTGTGTATCACAAAGCAGTAGGGAAGGCAAGATGAGAGAGGAGAGGGTATCAGCTAGACAAGCAGCACTCTTGGCCTCCATCAGCTGCATGCTCTGCTGCTGCTACCCCCTAAAAAGCGGAGGTTGCTGGCAGAGTCTGGGGAAGAGGGGGAGGAATGCTGCAGGTGCCACTCTAGCTTTGTTCAAAAATCTTGAGCTGACATCCAAAAATAGGTAATGTGTTAGCTGGAAAAAAGCCAAGTGCCTGGCAGATGTTCCAGAACAGGATTAAGCAAGGTGCTTTGTGGTTAGAGAGAGATGTTATTCCTCAACAGGGGAGAAATGTGTCAGTCTCAGCTTTAGAATGCAGCAGCCAAGGTTACTGCCTGCTGTCTCCTTAGGCTGTTTTGAAGTGTGGAGCAGAGGGGTGGCCCTGTCTTTTTGCAGCGTTTTTGATGGTTGCTGTCAGCCTCCGGTGTGGTGGAGGTGGAGCAGTCTGCCTCTCTTGTTACAGCACTTGCTGGAGAGTCATCCATGCCTGGAGATCCTTCAATGTGTTGTGCAGTTAAATTCAGTGTCGTTTTGAGATCCAACTGCTATCTACATTTTCATTTCCAAATGTTTTTTTGGTTGGAGGTTTTTGTTTTGGGGTTTTTTTTGTTTGTTTGTTTGTTTTTTGGTTGGTTTGTGTGTTTTTTTCTTGTTCTTCCTGTATGTCTGATTCTTCTGCCATTTTCCTTTTATGTTATCTTTCCCCATCTGGGCTGTAGTCTGACTTATTCTGTGTTTCATTTTGAGTCATCTTTTTCTGTATAGGAAATTCTGCACACCGCATGGCATTTATGGCTAATTATGAAATCACAGTATTTCTTCCTCCATTAAGGTCAAAAGTGGTGGTTTTATAATCCTCTTTTTGGGTTGCTGTTAAATATCCTACATTGCCTGCTTACTGTAAAAGCACTTTTATTTGTCTGAGTGTAGATGAAGAATGGTATATATTTTCCTTAAATAGTTTTGGGTGAAAATGCTGCACTGTGAGACAGTTGCAATTCTGTAAACTTCTCTTGCATTCATTGCTTCTATAAATGTATAGTTTGTCCTTCTACAGTACTTAGAGTATTTTCTACCCGAGACTCCATAAAGCTGTAGATGTTTAAATATGAGAGAGGCTGAATCCAATAAATAGATGTAAACATTTTTCTTGTATATTGAGATTCTATATTAGTGATGGATGCCTAAATACATTGGTGCTGTGAGTGTTTCTTTCAGCTTGTAAGTAAAACCTGCTTCAGACTCCATAGCAGAAAGTACAACTCCTTGAGTGTTTGCAGTCAAGTGGCTGATGTTGTCCACCCTCTTAAAACAGAAAAAATCTTTATAGAAATAACTATCCTATCTTTTTGTGAGCAGTCATTGTCAGGGATGGTGTTAGACACAAATGCCGTCTCATCATTCTCATCATTCAAGAGAGACTGATGCACAAAAGTACAGTGAGAGGAACTTCTTCCCATCTCCATCTCAGTTCTGGAGATGAGATTTTCACTCCATTTGTAACCTACTTGCTGTGCATAGGACATTATTCTACATATTGTTAGAAACATAGTCTCCTCACAGTTGCAAAAAAGAAAGATACTGGATTGATATGCTTAAGCAATCAGTGTTCAGAAGTAAGATGAAAACAACAATATGCAAAAAAAAAAAAAAAAAAAGTTAAAAAAAACAGTGTAAATGCATGGATATAGTGCAGAGTGCTGTTTAAAGTATGCATGTGAAATTTAGTGTTGGGAATTAATACTTTTCACTCTCTCCAAACAACGGCATTTGAAGACCCAACCTTCCGTTTCATTTGGCTTTTCTTCGTGCATCCCCCACCTGAGCCCAGAGCTGACGCGTGTTATTTACAATGGGAAAGCTGCATGGCTTTTCAGTGGATCTGAAATGCTTGCCAGAAGAAATGCATGCAAAATGTAACCAGCTAGAATAATGACCAAGTTACCTGTTATATGGTTACAGGTCATTCTGATTAGGTCTTTGGAAATGCTGAGATATTTGGTTCTGGCCAAAATTATGGTGTTTTGTTTCCAAGGACAGAGTACTCTGGGGAAAAACAAACAAACAAACAAACAAAACTTGAGAGAGAAAAGTTGGGAGAAGAAGGAGAAGTCAGTGTTTAGTTATGAAAAAAAAGATAAATCAGAAGAATGAAATAATGAAATGAAAACAGAATTTGCACTAATAGTAGTTTAGGTAAGCTGACTTTGAGAGAGCAGAGAAAAGGGGATTGCTATGCTGACACCCAGTCGTATATACAGTAGGTAATACCTACTTGATGTTCTTCTGAGAAATCAAATAAAAGATAGAACTAACTAAGTTTCACCATCTGCAATTGCATCCTGATGTTACTTTTTGGAAAAAAAGACAAGTCTCTTTAAAATTAATAATTCTGAGAGTCTGTTAGCCATCTACTTAGACTATACCCATCTACTGAAAATGACAATCAGTTGCTTTTTTCTAAAGAAAAAACAAGGTTAACAAGGGTAGGAACCTCAGCACCATTGATTAAATAAGTCTCTCTTCCTTTTTTTCTGTCATTTTCGTCTGTTTGTCTGTTTCACAGTTTTGTGCTCGACTTTCTTACATGATAATCAAATAATTTTGTGGTGGTGAAATGTGTAATGGAATCAAGGAATTTTTACTCCTCTATTATTTTTCTTCCCTCTAATTAATTTATACTTACTGAAGAATGAGATAACTGAATTACCTGATAACCTGAGCCAGGGCAGGTAAGGTATGTAATTTTTTCATTCACTGGAAAACTTAGTAATATAGAGCTTTTGTAAATTGTATTATTGTCCAATAAGTATATTTATAAATACCTTTTTAGAAGAATCAGGTTTTCTTTTTTTAATTCTCAATCAATTGATACTGAAACTTGAATATCAAGGGAATATATGCATTGCACAATCATCAAGGACATTGACCAAACTTTTTTTTTTTTTTTTTTTTTTTTAAGAGTTTTGGCTCATAAAAATACTCTGAGAAGATAGCAGGAAAAATAAATTATATAGAGATTTGACAATAGAGATTTTGACTGCAAAGTATATGTTTTGTGGCCTAATTCTATGTGAGAGAAGACCACAGACTTGTTATATGCACTTAGTGAACAATAAAGTAAGAAGAAAGCCATATTCAGTGATCTCTGGAATGCGTTTCTATACTCTTATTTAATGTTGGCATAGACATGGCTCATGGAAGTTCTAGTTCCATTGTCTTTGATTAGATGTTTCTATTGCTTTTGTTTGTTTATTTTTGCTTAAATGCTATAAACATTTTTCCGAATGAAGAGTCTGTATGTTAAAAATCCCTGTTTGAAATTCTGCAGTCTTGTGGCTCCATTTGTAAAAGGAGTCGCTAAGAGAGGTATGCAGCAAGATAGAGAAAATAAGTGCTAATTGTGGAGTGGAGGGCAGAAATGGGAGAGAGGGTTAAAAGGGGAAAAGATTTTCACTGGACAAGTGATTTTTTTTCCATTTAAAAGAAACCAAGCTTTTATTTATTTTTTAAACTGCTTTGGGGCTTTTGAGCTCAATTTAGCATTGTTTGTTCCAAGGGGATAAGCAAATTAGGTTGGATTATGTGCTTCATGTGTTACAGGTTTTGAAGTTGTAGGGCTGTTTATGGAGAATGTAAGTTTCAAGTACAGGTGGGTGTTAGAAGGAAATATACACAGGGTCAGATTCATACAAACAGTTAAGGCTATGATAAATGTCATCCTTTCTAACAATAATTACAGAGCAACAAAGTATGTATTTAATTATTTAAAATACACTCAAGCTCCAGCAGGACTAAGCAGGCTTATGTGGTATGCACTGTCTCGCATAAAAACAGTTTACTGAATAAGGCCAATGGATGATGTTTGAATATTGATGACATTCTTTTGGCAGTGGTCTGTGAACTGGTGTGATATTTAGGTCTATCAATTTTGTAGGACAAGAACTGCACTACAAGCAATATCGACCTGACCCAACAGCTCATTCCTGACAATGATGGTAGCCAGGGCTAGGAAGAAATGTGAGAATAAAGATGATATTTCTTCCTGCTTTGTGCTCTGTAGATATTTCAAATATATAGGTCTGGCAGACACTTATTTACTTTTGTAGTGTTGATAGATGACCCTACACGTGGTCAGATGAAGAATAAGAATGTTTTCTGAAGATGCTACTTGTCCATTTTTAATTTAGCATTGCAATCACGATACAAATTGAGCACTCTCCTGTGATCCAGTGCTAACTAGTGAAGTACTTTATTTTTATTTTTGATTACAGCAGTTGACTTTTAAGTTCAGGTAAATTTTATTAGTGCTTTGATTCCCAGGTTACCATTTTCTAATTATCCCAGTCCAAAAAGTACTCAAGTCTTTCGGCATTTTCCTTTTTAAGCACAGGCTGAAACTCCAATGACATGCATGACATTTTATCAGGTACAAGCTAAGACTAACCATGTTATTTTATTATGTTGATGAACAATAATCACTACTTGCAGCAGGGGTAGAGAGATGGTGTCTAGCAACCAGCAGGAAATAATAAGAGAAGGGGATATAAAGAATAAAGGATAAAGTCATAGACCCAAAGAGGACAAATAATATTGCCATGTTAGAAAAGAACTTGGAATAACCCAAGCAAAGCAAAATTGAACAAGAATGTGTGTATAACTAAGTTACGTAATTCACTGTATTATTTCCCACAAACATACTGGCTATAGTGAAATAGTTATTAAAACAGAACTGACACTTGTGAGCTTTATTTTAAGACAAATTCTAGAAAAATAATTGCCTAAGTTCACGAAGTTTAAGAATATAAACTTATGCCTAGGTCACTCTGAAAGTAATTACGCCTATTTATTTCCATGGAAACTACAACAGACGCAAAGAGCATAGTAACACTATCTGATGAAGAAAATTCTCAGCTAAAAAACCACATTTTTTCAACACAGTCACCACAATTAGCTACACATTTTCATCAGCAATTATCAGGAGTCTGCATGCTCCTCTTGTAAAAATCTGCACCAGTGGAGATGACCCACTGTCACTGTCACCACTTCTGAAATGCACCACCTACCACCTCACTGTGCTCACGTCCACTGTCTGGTCTCCATAAATGCTCAGCAAGTGTCGATGAATGTCAGTGGGTGCAATTTTTTTCCACATGGAGGAATTCATTTCCACACCTTTGCTTCATACGCAGTTCCATGTAAGACACCGTTCTGCCAGCCTACCCTTCTGCTGGCATCTGTTGCTCAGCAATAAAATGTAATGGAATGTTGTTAGGAAGGGTCAACCTCTACTGCCATAACACCAACATCTGCCTCTGATGTGATGGGACAACATAACATAATAAAATAGGAGGCATTACTTTTGGAGCAGCCTTCACAGTATGGAATTTATTTATCACACATCAAAAGTATGCCTTGTTTTTATGAAAAATAACAAATTGAGTGTTTTGGAGAAAGGTTATTAGAAAATGTTACCAAAAGATTTTCACAACATATATTCAGGGCAGATTTCAGTTAGTCAACTGAAAATGCTAAAATCAATGTTAATTAGGCTTGAAGAAAATGAAAATAAAATAAATTCAAGGGCTTTAAGGAGAAGGCAAGATGAACATGGAAATGAAATACAGTTATTCACTTTCTGCACCTGGTATTTTTCTCTTGGTAGTTTTCAGGTGAAGTGATTTAATTCAGTGTTACGTCTAAGAAAACACTTTAAACATATCTTTTTTGAAAAATGCATTATGCCTATAGCCTGGATTATGATCTTATGACAGAGCTTGAAATGGATTTAGCGGTCCCACTTTTAAAAATGCTTTAAGACACTTTTCAAATCCTTAAAAGCAGAGTCTGAAGGTTGAAGCTAGTGCTATCAACACTGAGAATGTATCAGATAATTTGAATTTATACCTGAAACTCCCAGGAGGGAAATTCTCCCAAGAAACACCTCATGTGGCTGGCTTAAGCTCCTAATGTTTTCTATATTCAGATATAAATCCTCTTGTAATGAAGAGAAGAAAAGGTAGCAGTAGTTTTGATATCAGGTATCCTCTCTAAAATCATATTTTTAACCTGCATCCAAATCCAATGCAAAAAATAGTCCTCCATGAAAACCCAGAAAAGCTGAATTCTAATAGGTGCCCTGGTGTTTCACTTTAACTCTGAATATCAGTCATTATGTCAAAACAAATCAGGAAACACATCAAAGAGATTGTAGAAAAGTATTGTATGAGGTACATTACACCAAAAATGTTCACGACAGTGGCCTTTATTTAGTGCCTCCAGTCTCACCGCTGTAAGATCACTGCTACAAGTAAGGGCTGGTAGGATCGAGTGCTGTTATTGGAGCAAAGATTGCTCAGTCTTCGTAAAATTAACATCCATATTGACAAATTACATAGAGCTGGAAAACCTCATCTAATTTACATATAGACTGTCATTACTTTTTCAAGCTAAATCATAGAATTAAAAATAATAACAATAATAAAAAAAATACTTCTGGAGTCAGGTACTCTCATGCTGGATGTTGTCACACTTCCATTACCAAATCCAGTACCAGTGATTTACATCACTGAGAATTTTCTCCACTGCCAGCAAGAGAGTTAAATGAGTAAACGAACTTAACTCTTTTCTAAGTTCATTTACTAATAACATGTCCACATAAACTAATGGTTCAACACCAGGTAGCCAGGGGCACCACTGTAGACAACATTTTTGGCTCCTCCACTGCAGGATTTTCTTTAAAAGTGTGCAGTTTCAAATGCTCTCCCTTCTCTTGACGACCTGTCTATCTGTTATATTATTGCCATTGCTTTCCCCCAGGCTCTGCCAAGAAGTTTGCACTTGCAGCTTGATCAAATTACATGCCTTCACTTGATGTGAACATGTAAAACACCATTGTGCCTGGCTCTGGAAGAGATGACAAATTACAGAACATCCCTTATTTACGTCACTGATCTGAATCCAGTCTAAGCCACTAGTGACTGTCTGTCATCCCTAAATAACCTGTGTGAAACAAGGAAGAATCTTAATCATTTTAATTCTATGAATGAAATATTTCTTCAACACAATCAAGGAAAGCCTGAAAATTCACATATGGTGTAGTTGAGCTGCAGCTGAGCTTCAGTGGAAAAGGAAAATAATTCCAACAGATGCTGAACTGTGAAGCAGCACTTGATTGACAGTGGCATCTCGAAACAACTGAGGAACAGGGATTGCTCCTCCTTCGATTTTAATTCACCAAATGGCACCTTTTAGTTCGTCTCCCAGTCACCATTATGATGGTAATGTTAGTACTGATGAGGTATCTAAACACAACAGCAATAATCACAGTAATGATACCACATAACAAATAGCAAAGGTAATAATTTACATAAAATAAAAAGTACTATTACCAATTACCTCTAATAATGAGAAATTGAGGAATAGCTCAGGAAATCTACGCTAATAATACTCTTCTCCAGCACTTCTAGAAGCTCCAGGAAGGGAAATAAAAGCAATGAATCTCAGTGGCTTTTTATATCTGTGTTTGAAGTAAGACTCTCAGCTCTAATCACACGCATCAGCTGTGCCTTAAAAATACAGTTAAGATGAAGATTGAGATCTTGCTTGAATGATTTAGCGTGCTCGTATCAAAACATAAGCAAACTGTCCTTTCAGGCAAGTAAAGTCGCGTTCTGCTTTAATTGGGTTTGATTAACTTGTTATTTGTGATATCAGAATTCTTGCATGCCTGCTCATTTTATGCTGGGTAATGAATTTTGTCAGTCTTATGCATATTGATCCCTGAATTTTTTTTCCACTGGCATAATTATTTTTAGGGTACGGTGTTATTGTTATTTGGAGGGCAGAGTTTAATCAACATCACTCTGTTAAAATAGAAGTGCTGCCCAAAATTCCTGAAGATTGATGTCATTTCACATTAAAATTAATCAACCTGATAAGATTAATAATCTTTGATCACATAGAATTCTCCCAGTTAATTCATTATGTAAATGAAATATTTAATACTGGATCATTATTTCTTCGAACACATATCGTCTGGGACATCATATAAGATAATGGATCATAATCTTGCAAGGAAAGGTATCAGAGTTTTTGCCAAAGTTTGAGCTCTCTGGAAACTTTCAGAAATCTTTTTTTGGTCTCCATAGCAATTTATGAAATGTATTTGGAAGTACAGATAGAAGAGATATTAACTTGTGTAACACAGGAATGTTTAAGTTAAACTTATCTACATCATATTTAAGTTTGGTTTCTGCAGTATTTCTTTTACAATTTCTGTTTGATTTATCCCTTAAAAATATTGCTGCATTATTTATTACAATGCTTAAACTAATCTCATATTACAGATAAGTTTTTGTGTATTTGATAAATCAGCATTCAGAATAGGAAGCACTTCACTTGACCATGTTTGCGATATCAGATTGTTGATATGGTACAAAAAAGTGAAATGCGCTTTTCTCATTAACAGCAGTGGGAATTGAATTTTCAAAGCTGAGAATAGAACTATCCTCTTGCATTAGCTCTGCAGGCCAGCTCACACCTAGTGCTAATAGAATTCCATCTGTGTTATCTACCAACTTGCAGTCTCTCTTACAAGTAATCTGGCATTTGACTCATCTTTTCAATAGCACCAACTTCATGTCAGAGCATTATAAACTATACAATTTTGGTTAAAATCGGAATATCATGAGAGAGGATGTTTGTTAGCACTATATGCAGTGCATGTTAACAGAACTTATGCGAATGGTGACTTAAGTCAGCTGCATGGGAGATAATTAGTACTGGAAGTTAGCAAGGTCAGTCTCGCTGCTATTGAGGTATACAGGAATCATGGGAATGCTCACACAATTCAGGGGATCAGCTCAGGACCGAAGTTGTTGACTGAGGATGTCACAAACTTCTAAAAAGGCAGAACATTTTGATTCAAAAGAGGGCTCTGGATACTAATTTTGAACTGTTCCTTTTGAAACTCAGGCCTGCAATTGTCTAATCAAATACTTGTGTCACTTCATTATTTCTAAAATTTTGCTTCTTTTAAATTGCGATAGGTGCTTATAAGGTTATATTACTAGCATCCTAATGAGGCAAGGTAGCTAGTCTATGCCAATTTAGAGAATGGGATTTCAGATACTACGTTAAAGCCCACTGAAATTGTTGGAATGCCTTAGTATGCCTTCCATACAGAGCAAAATGATGTAATTGTTGGGAACAGTCAACAGGGATTGACCATCAGTTTACCTTTGGCAATGGGACTCCTGTGTGTTGGACAGCATTAAGAGAATATTTTAAGAAACAGGACAGTGTATTTTATTTTCTTTTTTTTTTCTTTCTTTTATTCTTTTTCTTTCCTTTCTTTCTTTGTTTGTTTAAATCTTATCATTACTATTGTGGTTTAACCTGGAAAGCAGCTAAACACCACACAGCCTTTTGCTTTCCCTCTCCTACTCCTAGTGGGATAGGGGAGAGGATCAGAAAAGAAAAAAAAAAAAAGTATAACTCATAGGCAGAGATAAAAACTATTTCTTAAGACAGCAAAAGAAGAAGGAAAAAAAGAATAGTTATAACTTTATATGTGTGTTTATTTGTATATGTTGGCTACATTGTGCTAAAGTTCTCACCAGCACTGACGATGGGCAATTGAATAGCTCTTCTTATGTGCATCAAGGAAGAAATGAAGGACTTATATTCCTCATAGATACGTAGGCTTAAAAAGCACAATAAAGGGAAATTCATTCATCTCATCACAGCTGTCAACATTTTACCTTTGACTATATATATTTTAAGAGGTTCATTATATTCCTGCGGTTTCAAAAGTAGGAGTGTGAAGTGGAAAGGGAGCGGTGATTCTTTAATGTGACACTGATGATAACGTACTCTTTAAAGTTTAGGATGGGTCATAAAAAGGCAAACTATGATCAAAGGGGATAATGAAGATTTATGAAAAGTTACTGAGCTTTCATAGAGTTAATTGGATCCCAAACTGCTTGGCCAGGACCTTGTCTATCTTTTGTGTCCTGCCTTGAGTGTTTTTTGTGCTTGATATGGGACTGTGGGAAGCTCTTCATCGCTGCAGATTTCTCTAACAGGGATCCTATACGGGACTATAGACAGAGCAAGAGAAGACTTTTCTGTGCTACAGAGGAGGCTTCGTGTTCATCTTAGTACTTTATTAAAGACGTGTGATGGTGGCTTCATTACAGAAAAAAAAATCTTCAATCTGCTATCAATTTCGGCTTTGTATGCCTAGTTTCCTTGGGCCTATGGGCTTCACTTTATTAACATAATTGGAATTGAGCAAGACTAAACTGTAAACCATATAAACTTAAATCTGTTAGCCATAAATCTTAACAAGGTAGCTGATATGTCAGCAGTAAGCTTTAGGAACAGGTCTGTGAGAACTAGCCGATTTACACATTGTGCAATATGTCTCTGAGCCATAAGGGTTTTGTGGTTTTTTTATCAATGCATTTGATGCACTTGCAGATGAACTCAGACTATAAAGATTCCTGCGGATACAATGAGTTTTGCTATCTAATGACATGCAGTATATTTTCTGTCTTCTGTCTTTTGGATTATATTTTTTTCTTGCATGGTTTTGCACTGTTGCACAGAAAGTGAAGTATAGCAAATGCTTCTGCTTGGCGTAAGACCAAAAGGAAATCTGAGAAGCCTGATACTAAACCCTAGATTGTAGAATTGCAGGTCTTGTGCTGTAATAATTCAAGGTTTTATAAAAGCTTTTACAAAACAAATGTTCAGGAGACAGCCTGTCTGTACTCCAGCTGTTCCCATTCTTTGTCTTCCCACTGCATGCTAGTTATTTCCTATGGAATTTCATTCTTTTTGCTTGATCTCATTTCCTAAGTTTTGTAGTTTTACTTATGTCCTTTGTCTTAATGCCAGGACTGACTTTCAGAGGTTAAAACCAATACATGACTCCAAAAGTAGTATTTGCAGATATAAACTTGATTCCACCCAGTTTTGTATGTACTGCCAGAACTTCTGATTGCTAGTCCCATGGCACAGCCCAGGGCTGGAGGTCTGTGTGAGTGGCTTGAAGTCATCCATCATAGCTCGCCTTTCCGTCTTGGAATATAAATATTCTGTGCTAAATAAATGTGCTGAAGCTGTACCACAGATTTCATGTGTGGTCTGATAGAGAATTTCATACACTGAATCCAAAAAGCTGAACCCTCATCTGATGGTCTGAGGATCTGCCACATTCTGGTTTTACTGAATCCCGTACCTAGACAATACAAACAAATTATCAGAAAACATGACAGTTCATTCAATGAGATTATTTATTCACAGTGAATTTTTCAACCAGATTCCTTAAGAATTTGAGTAATACAAAATAAAAATGGGCTGAGCATTCACGCCTGAGAAGTCTGATCCAAAGATGACTGCAGTTGCTAGACTCTCATCCAGTTTCTTGTGTTTCTTGGATTGAGGATCTCAGTGAAAGGTTTAGCTGTTTGGGATATTATTTTAAAATAAATTTATTATTTAAGCGATTGTTGGGTTTCAGAAGTTGCTTTATCTTTTGTTTTTCTACATTTAAGGAAAGGTGTTGTTTTTAAGGTGTTAATTCAGGTTATGTTATGTACCTAGGGTTGATTTCAAAGTGGAAAAATTTGGGATGGGAGAAATTACATATCACTGAGATAGATGGTTTTTTTCTTCGGCAGTTTATATAAGAACTCTATGCTCTACCAAGCAAGAAAAAAAAACTTTCTGTTTTAAAGAAAAACAGCCTTACATGATGTTCAAGGAATTGTTTCATCAAACCCACAAAACAGTGTTGTTGGAGTTTTTTTGGACTGATTAGTAGCAAGCCATTATCTAATCTGCCAGGAACAGCTTCATGAATTCTAGGGAAATTTTCAGATTTTCAGTGCTAATAACATCTACTTACAAGAGTGCTTCTGGCGGTAATGATTGAAAACGATGTCCATGAAGCCTGTTAAAATCTGAAATTCTAATTATGCTTTTCTGAGCTATGAATTTAAGAGTTCTGTCCTATTCTGTCAAAAAAGAGCAGATTAGCGGGATTTTAAGTTCTATATAATGCAGATTTTACTAACATGATTTATCACCTGAGCGGTAGAACAGTTATAATGTGAAAATAGAAAATGGAGTTGTCCATCTATCTTGAAAATGTTTCAGCTAGCATATACAAGCTATTTACAAACTATTTGTTTCTCTGCTGGATTGAGCTTCCTGTTCCATACAGTGTTTAAAGTAGGTCATGGCACCTTTTTCCTGTGGTTTGTTGTTGTTGTTGTTGTTGTTTGTTGTTTTTTAATATTCAGAATATTCTTTTCTACAGTTGTCCTTCTGAAAAGAGTTAGAAAAGTGTTGCCCTAGTCTAAAGTAAATAATTAATTAATTTAAATCTCTGTCTGAGACCAAACCTGGAACATTTCCAGACAGAAATTGTAAGCAAGTGGAACAATAGTAGGATGGGAACTTAATTGAAGAAGTTATGCTAAAATGTTAATTAATGTATTATCACTTAAAAATATATTTATAGCATTTCCAATGTGCAGTACTACTAGGAAATCAGAAATAGTCCAATTTATTTGAATTCCAGCTTTCACAATTCAAATATGATATATGTAGGAGTTACGACAGAGTTTATTATACTCTGAACATCTGGCATAGAAAACTTCAGCAGTTGTGGTTCAAATTGCTAGTATCAAACAAATGAAAGAAAAGGATGTTTTGTAGCACAAATCATAGGATGATCTTAGTAACTACCAATTAAGCCTCCTTCTATGCTACCTATCTGCTAATACATCAATTTATGCTATGTTTCTGTATTCTAGCTGCTATTAATATGAGGTGCAGTTACATTAACCTTTAGGCAAAATGGCTTGTTTTCCTTTCTAATATTTTTGTCAACCATCTTCAAGAAACAGCTGTCGTTGGTAAAACTGGAAGATGACTAAAAGAGGAGTTGTCCACTGTAAAGCAGTCTGGATTAATTGATGAACTGGGATTTGAAGGAACAGAGTCTCATAGAAAAAGAGAATTGCTTGGATGAAAAACACAGATGGGAATTGTTTGGATGAAAGAGACATTTTAAAAACTGAAATTTTTCTTCACTCTACTTGGAGAAGTTTGCTTTCCCATTTCAAGGGCATCAACCACCCAAGAAGCACGTAGATATCCCCTGGACTGGATATTTTGCCTTGATGCTCAGGCAGTACAACCTTAAGAGAGAAACGGCCATCCTTCACTTCTCAGTTAGATTATGGCTGGCATCTCACTGTTGACTGACTGGAAACCTGGATCATGTTCTTCCTGTCTTCCCCTGATTCTTGGTTTCATCAGCCACGCTGACTTTTGCATAATGAAATCTGCAAAGATTTTCCTTTCTCAGGAATGTAGTAGTTTGCAGTGACACAAAGCTATTTCTTATACATAAATCCTCTTTGCTCTCCTGTTCCCAGTGTTTCGCCACTCTAAACACAGAGAACTGCTTTTGCTGCAGCTTGTGACTCTTGCTTTTCATTGTCTCATTGGTCACCATCACCAAGCAGTCTGGTTCCATCTTGTCTGTAATTTTCCTCCATTTGCAGCTATAGTTAGCAATTAAGGTTGTCCTTCATCTCCTCCTCTCTAGGGTGAATAAATCTAGCTTTTTACTAGCTACACTCTCACTAATGCAGCCCTGGATACAAGAGTACAGACAATGAGAAAAGCCTGGCTAAAATCAAGCAAACTGCCACCTCCTCATCCGCTGATCCAGGCTTTCTCATTGCAGAAAGCAATCAGGAAGATGAAGTGTGTTTTGGCCAGGAAATCTGCCAGCTTTTCTTCAGCACCATCCTATTCATCACATCTTATGAAATGCTTCTCAAAGGGATTTGTTTGATGGTCCCCCAAAGGAACAGAGGTTAGGTCTACCGGGCTGCTTTGCTGAGTTCTCTTTCTTATGCTTTTTTGAGGATGGATGTGATATGTACCTTCTTCCAGTCATCGTGATCTTTCAAGATCAGAGAATACAGCTTTGCAATGACATCCAGATAAATCACATGCAGTCCCGTGTACTCTTTTGCTTGTTTAAGCAGCCCCTCATGGATTTTCCTGTGTCATGGATAGCACTTTGTTGCCCCAGACTCTGCTGCTCATTGCAGGAGCTGGAAGGCCTGGAAGGAGACCTTGCTAGTAAAGATTCAGGCAAAGAACTGCCCATTGGGCAGCAATGTTGTATTTTCCATAGCCTTCCCCGTACATGGGGAGCCCTACTTCCAGTAGTCCACATCGCTTCGTATCCTTAAATCTCCTAAATGAATATAACTTCACCTGAGTGCCATTTGACTTCTGTCTGCTTTCTGTAGTTAGCTCTCAGTGTACTAATTATCAGTTCTACTGTGCTCTCTCCAAAAGTACTGATCATTGTGTTTCGGTCTAGAGGTCAGCAGTCTTGGAAAGCAATGCTATCATGGTGCTGAGCTTGAAGAGATCATCTTCTGGCGTCTGCCAGTCCGGCTATTCTGTGTAAGGAGCTGATATTTATCCAGGCCATGGTTTTACCTTCCCTGTCTTCTTGGCTTTTTGGTTAACTTTATTTTGTTTTACAACTCCTTTTTGACCTATCTCCATGATAAGTAATCTATTATAGCAAAGGACAGTCAGGCCTATAGCGAAAAGGTTCTTTCTTTTATAAGACCAAATAATACCGTTGGAGGAAAAACAAGAAAGCTTTTTGTCTCAAAGGACTTTCATCAGTTTTCTGAGCCCAAAGCTTGTTCTCTCCCCAGACTATATCTCTTGTTCTAATAAAAGTTATTACTTCTCTCTACAAGCCTAGCTTGTTTATAGAATTCTACCAGCATAGCTACAATGACACTTCTATACGAGCAGGGAAACAGAAGAAGCCCACAGGACAGAAAATAACGTGTATGCGTTAGAGATATCTGTTCAATATAGTTAGTCTGAGCGTAGCTGTAATTAGCACAGAAAAAGATTGGCTTGATGAGAGAATTTTTTCAAAAGAGATGTGCCCCTGTCTGCGGTGGCTATCTGGAGGTGGGAATAGAAGATGCCAAAGGTGGGAATAGACAGGGTGGAATGGCTTAAACCATCAGAGAAATAGCATGTAATAAGTAACTGTGAAATAATATTGAGCTACTTAGCTACTAAAGTGAGATAATTGTGAATCCCATTAGCTGTGAGAGGAGGACTTTAGTGAGTGTATCATATTTTAACACGTTGTTTGTAGTTCTGTGATTCTGGGAGAAGTCAGAGACTACTCTGGGAGTAGTTCTCTGACTTCTCCCAGAATCACAGAACTGTAGGGGTTGGAAGGGGCTACTGGAGATCACCTAGTCAGCTCCCCTCACCCCCCACCCCCACCCCACTAAAGCAGGTTCCCTAGAGTAGGTTACACAGAAAAGTGTCCAGGCAGGTTTTGAATATCTCCAGAGAAAGAGACTTCACAACACCCCTGGACAACTTGTTTTGGTGCTCTGTCACCCTCAGTTTTCTCATGTTCATACGAAGTTCCCGTGTTTCAATTTCTGCCTGTTGCCCCTTGTCCTTTTGCTGGGCACCATTGGTAAGAGCCTGGCCCCATGCTCTTGATACCTGACCTTTAGATATGTATAAGCATTGAAAAGATCTCCCCTCAGTCTTCTCTTCTCCAGGCTGAACACTTCCAGTCTCTCAGCTTTTCCTCACACGGGAGGTGCTCCAGGCCCCTCATCATCTTTGCAGCTCTCCACTAGACTCACTCTCAAAGTTCCCTGTCTTTGGTGAACTGAGGAGCCCAGAATTGGACACAGCACTCCAGATGCAGCCTCACCAGTGAAGAGTAGATGGGAAGGATAACCTTCCTCAACCTTTCAAATCTATATTTTTATCCTTTTGTCAACGGTTTATGGGCTGGTTCAGCCCGGTTCCATGACTAGCGGGGCGGAATTTCGCAAAATCCGCACCTCCGGAAAAGGGAAACAGGGGACTCCAAAATAATTAAAAACAGCGGCAACGATCTGAGGAGAAACAAACTAATTTACTAAATATGGTATTGGAATGCAAGATAACACAGTATAATACAATATAATTAGAATTGAAGCTAATAAATCAAATATAATGAGAGAGAAGGGTTGTCCGAAAGCTGGATAGGCCTCACCATAACGCTGAGGTGAGATGTGCAGCAGGGAGGAGAAAGCCTGACGAAGAAGAGCCAGTCAGATGACCTACCAAGGCCTTATATCTGTTCCCCCTGAGCAGAAATGATAACAGCACAGTGAACAGTCTTCTGGGGAATGTAGTTCTTCTCTTCGGGCACAGGTACCTGGAACAGTTTAACTCCCAGTGCGCTACATGATGTTATGATGTGGAATACTGATAACCAAAATTCATAAAACCATGACACCTTTTATAATTTTTATTATCATTTTAAATACAAGAAAGACTGGTTTGGGTATGTTTGGATGCAGGGGGCTTGGACTTACCACTGCTTATTTGCCTGAAGATGTACTCAATTTTGGTTGTTCAAGAACTTCAAATATGCTACAAACTCAGAACGGCATCTACCTTGAGTGGGACTATCACGTGCTGTATAATGCTTATTCTGAGTTACTACTAACACTTACTTTAGAAATTATGTAGGTTGTATTTTCTTGGGTTCTGAAAGTGGAGTATTGAATTGATAATTGTAGATGTTCATGCTAGAAACCTGATAGTCCAGTCATGAGACAAAAATGTTATGTGAGTGCACCGTGTCCTGACAAATAAATCAATGAAGTTTTCTGATTATTGAATGCTCTGGAGAAACTGCCTGTAATCTCCATAACAGCAGCTATTAGAGTATATTATACTGTGAATAAATTTGTATATGAAAAATAGATGAATTATTCACTCAGTTTTATTGCATTTTCCGTAGAAGCGTTTTACTTTTCCTCTAGCGGTACAATTTTCATTTGAATGAGTGTTTTTATGCAATCAAAGGAAGCTGAGCATAAACCCCAGGTGTTGTACTAAAAATGGAGGCATATTCGGGACCTATTCTAGGAAAAAATATATAGTTGTATTCACAGGTGTAGAGATAGGGTGGGATCCTCAGCTAGACTAATGGTAATTATTTTCATTAAAATATTCTGAGTTAGTCAAACCAAGAATCAAGACTCAAGTGCTGGTTCACGATAGCAAAATATGGCTGCATATTTGAAGTACAATGAAATACAGGTAAAATGAATAATATATAGCTACTGTCAACACAGTCAATGAAAGTGTTTGAAGGGTTTTAATCAAAACTAATACTGATAGGCTAATAATTTGCCTTTATCTCTGCTTTAGACAATGGGTAGACATCGCACCAAGTGATAGGCTCTTTTGATTTCTTATTTTCTCTTCAGCCTGAAGTAGTGGGCTTACAGCATGTTGCCAAGGGTAACAGAAATAAAGGTTAGTTTGCCAATGAAATTTTAAAATGCCATAATGTTTAGAAAATAATAAGTTACAGAAGTTTGTGTTGTAGTCTGAAGTGACCATAGTAATTTCTGAGTTTATCTAAACCAGTAAAATTTGCTGTCACAATTATACCGAGAACGCACAGACAAGCACAGTCCAGATGGATAAGAGTCAGCTTTGCAGGCAAGCTCTCAGCCCTGAAAATAGTTGTACCTTCTCCAGTGTGGCAGTTAACCCTACATTCTACAGACTGATGATTATCAGCATCCGCAGTGAAAATCTTGGAGTGTGCACTGGAAGGCAATGTAATGGTACCCCCAGGTTGTTGAAAAACAGGCCTCTGGTATTCCGTTCCTTGGCTGTATATAGCATTTGAAGAGAGAATATTATTTTTAAGTCACTTTTCCAGTAATTTCTCCTTTCAAGTAATTTCTCTCTTCGAAAGGAGCTTAACATACCTGGTCAAACTAGGCTGTGATCTGACAAACAGTTGGACTGTGCAGAGAGTTAGAGCATTCTTAGACATTGTCTATTGCTCAGTAAGTGGTTATATGGGGGAAACAGCCCAGTAGCTATCAGGCAGGTGACGTGTATAGAGTTGAAATTCAGGAAAAAAAGAGAACAAAGTGTTTGATTTTATGGACATATGTAATTATACTTGTAATTAGAGCATAAAGCTCCATTAAACAGGTTTTTCTACTAATGCATAAGGCAACAAAGTTCCTACTTCAGATGTCTTACAGTCATATCAAATGGGTGCTGCTGAGAACGGGAAGCAGCAATCGATCTGGTCACAGTAGCTGTAATGCGCCTAAGAAGATAAGTTGAGTCCAATTATTGATTTGATAATGTAATCATAAGATAGGCATTTCTCCCTTCCTGAAAGTGGTAGATTCTTTCAAATGGGAAGATGGTTCTTAAATTGATATTATCCCTTGAAATTAAATCCTAGAAACATGGTAGCGATGAGCAGAACAGAGCTACTTAGCTGGTTATACAGTCACTGCTGTGATCGTGCCTCAACATGATCTTAGAAGGAACTGTGCAATATTAAATTAACTAGAATATTTCAATGGTTTAAGGTTCTCGGGTCCTTTGAACAATTTCAGCATTGTGTATACTAGACAGAATCTAGTTTGGGAATATAGTCTACTAGGTAACATAATTCCCATCCTTTTCAACTTAGATCTATCATATGTTTCTGTAGTTTTAATTACTAACGTATATTATTAATGTATTTTTTTGTGGCAAATTCCAGTGTCATTAAAGCAGTGATTTTCATTTGTATTAAAATGTATGTTACTGATTTAGCTATTCTAGAGAGGGCTTATTAGAGGTGTCAAATCATCTTTCAAGCTATGTTTTATTATTTTTCACAGAGATTCTTTATTTAAGCCTTCAAGTATTTTACTACATATTATATGCCATTTATATGTTTATGATAGGCAGATTGTTCTGACAAACTTATTTACTGTAATAATAGCAAATGCTTATATTGTATGAAGCAATTAATTTTTAAAATCACACTCAGGTGATCCTTTTAGTTCTGCAGAGGAATCTGTTAGAAATGTTTTGTTGTTGTAGCCAAAAATCAGGGTTTTCCTGTGCCAAGATCCTTAACCTTCCAGTTTGGTCCAGGTCATGGATAAAGCAAAGCAACTGTCTTTGTTAGCGCTTCTCAAAGATTTCATGTCTAATTACCAGAGTATCCTTTTCAGGCCTCCCCCGTGTTACTGTGTTTTCATTTTTTCAATAGTAAATAATACTTGGCATTTTTGCAAAATGGTGTCTTGAATGTGTCAGAACTTGCTGCTAGCAAATCTAATTAAGGTCTGGCTGCTTTTTGGCAAAGCACTGATTAGCAGTAAATACTGTGAGGGATTCCAAACTTGCCTTAAACAATGCGTTGTGTAATGCACACAAGTGTAATGTCAAGATTTTAATAGCTTGTTTGTTGTGTAGTTCAGCTCTCAGCTGTGAATGCTGTACACTGCTGGGAGGAAAGACTGTGCAATCAGGATTACACTTTTCCTGGTGGCCATGTGCCTCTGGGGTCATTGAGGGCATCATCAGAAGGCCGCAGGAGCACAGGTCTTACTTGGAGACAGACTTTCTTAGAGGCAATTATGTCCTGTACTATGTGAAAGAAAAGAAGCTGAATGTTATTTTATGTGCTGAAGGTTAGTGCTGTTAGTTAGAGAGGAAATTGCTTTTGATTCTTATCAGTTTAACGTTTGGTTATCAGTGTAATAGTTCTGTCAGGGGCTTTAGCAAAGAAGTAAGTACATACATAATTTCAGTAATGGTATATTGATGCTAAAAAGGCCTGTGCATTTGGAGCTGACATCATCTGGAAGAGAGGATATGGAAAAGTATTATCCGGACCCCGTGGTGAGACAGATCCCTGGTATGAGGCAGTGTCAAAAACCTAACGCTGAAGGCCCGCCTGTGCTCAGTGCTCCTGGCACCTGCCTGACGTTTATTATTCTGGCTGAACACGTCTGTTCTCATTGCAGTTGCATTTTATGGGAAGATATATGCTTTCACAACCCTGGTGTTGGCCACAACCATCTCCTCAAATTCACACCTAGCCTTTCTGTCTGTGGCGTGAAAACACCCTTTAGAAGACGGAGATGGTACTTCCTTTAAAGAATACATAGGAGACTGCCTATTAGCTGTGGGCTTTATCCACTCAGTGCATTTACATGGTCCAGGCTGTAGCTTGGTACAGGTACTCTGCTTGGTCACTGCTGTGCCAAAGCTTTCTGGTCCTTCAGCATCAGCTCTGATTACTAAGAAAGCTGCTTTGTACTGAGGGAGTGGGGGAAAAATTCCACTCCACAGACTTCTTTCCTTTACCACCAAGTTCTCAAAAAAATACGATCAAATACTTCACTTGTAATACCTCGTCCGTAACGCACTGCAAATTGGTGACATTAGCCATACACCCTGTGAGCGTGGGTTATACTGGAATACTGTTTTCTAACACAACAGTGATCAAATGTTCTTTGATTTACTAGCCAGCATCAAGCTAGTAAGCCGATGACATATCCAACTTAGTAAGCCTCTTTATTTTTTCTGCCAACGGGAAATATAAATCCTGGATTTTAGGAATGGAGTATTGATCTGTGTGTAAGCAAAGAGTGTTTTAATCTGCATTTCTCATTTAAGCATCACAGGAACCTGGAGAATCAACGGAAAGCAGTTTACCGTCTAGTGCTATGCTTGTTGCACTGCCGTGTTTGTTCTCTATAGCAAGGAACTTGAAGGCTGTTTTTTAATAGCAGCTTGTTTTGGTTTCCCTATTTCACCGAAGGTCTTCATTCTTTAGACATTTTCAAGAGTGTTTTGATACATGTGTGTAAAAATAGAAACGAGTTAAGCTGGCTGAAGTTTCATGTGAATTTCTTGTTCTCCATCAGCTGTGTGTGTGTGTGTGTGTGTGAGTGTTTATGTTATTTTTTGGTCAGCATTGATGCTTCGTGAGCAGGTGTTCTATCGTTCATGTCCCAGGAATCATACTGCGCTGGCATGTATGAGTAGGAGATGTAGGAATAGGAGATCACATCTTTCTTTGTACTACATTTAAGGAGGAGCTGACAAATTTTTCCGTGCTGCACAGAGTGCAAGCTTCTTTAAAGTGGCATAAGTCTGAACAGCTTCTAGACAGGTACAAATATGCTTTAAGATAGGTATATCATCTGGAGCAGACAGTGGTGCGTGTTCTCACACTACCTCTGTACTTAATCCTTTGTCTCTCACACTGGTAATGAGAAGTGAATGTGTCTGAGAAGACTGTGTTGCATGTACTCTTTGGAACAAAAGTAGTATAATTTCAGCCTTTCTGTGACCTCATATTTGGCAGCTGGAAGAAGTGTTTTCATGCCAATACGTCATTGTCTTGCATAATTTTTTTTTTTTGTCTGTCTTATTCTGTATCTCATTCTAAAGAACTTCATAGAATGTCAAACATGCTAAGCATAAGTTTAAAAATGAGGTAGTTCTCTCTTCAAGGTTTTCAGATCGTATATTTGCATGGTATGTGCATTCTAGGAATATCTGCCATGCTTTACCAAGTCCTGCAAAGGCAACTCTTGTTTTTCGTGCATCATGAAATCCAGTGCAGGAGTACTAACCAGGAAGCATTGATTAGCTGGATATACAAATATGCCTGCTTGTGAATAAGTAGTGATGGAGTATTGCTTCATTTAAAATCCTTTAAAAAAAAATCCTTTTCCAAAGGAAAGGGAAGATTTTCATATGTTATACCTGAAAAAAATTACAATTCATAACATTTTGCTTCATATGAAAAGATAATCAGATGTAGAGTTCATTGTGCAAGCAGTGGTATGATAACCTCCTTTATACTTCAAAAACAGGGCTAAAGAGGTACCGCTGAGATCAGTCTGGATGTTCTGTACCCTCAGTGGGCCCTGTGCATACTTAAACACATCACTCTTTGTCAGCCTTCTTTAATACAAACATAGATTTCTGTAGTACACGGGTCTGTACTGCTGGGGTTATTTAGCTCCTGGGCTGGAGCCTTTCTTCTTCCTTGCAGCTGGGAGAGCAATGAAACTGATGCACAATTCAGAACTGACTCCCAGACCGCTAATTCTGTAGTTACATTCAAAAGGAGTTTTTCATTGTCAGACAGAAAAATTCTAGGTGCTTCTCAGCATGCCTGCTCACCAAGCTGACTGCAATGCAGAGCAGAGATATCCTAGTCACTCGGTGCCAGCAGCATTCTGTTATGGAAGCGAGGTGTTCAGATCTGGCTAATTTGCTCTGCTCTGAAGGATTCCCTTCTGTGGTTTACTGGACCGGGCTTATTCACAATCCTGCTCCGTAAACCCACTTCTCTCTAAGTAGAATAGTGTTGGGTTTGTCCTATGCTATTGCAATTTTGATTCATTTACAGAGCACTGCCCTGAGAATTTTTGAGTTCTGCAACAGTGCAAATACGTTCCACTTTGTCATACCCTTACTGAGAAATCAAATCCCCAAAAAGCATCTCAGTGAGCTGAAGGAAAAGCTGAGAGTCCATTGAACATCCATATGCTATCAGGAAATAGATGAGAAGCTGAAATGTGCATTGCACGTCTTGCTGTTTACAATAGAGAGGGAGATACGTGCAGTTCAGTGAAAAATAATATTTCTCATTGTTTGCTGCTGATCAGGTTTGATCAAAGGTTTTTCAACGATACTAAAGTCCTATATGCCTAATGTACTGAGTAGTTTCCTCTTTGATTTCATAATGATATCGGGATGCACCAGCGTCAAATGCAGAAACTTCAATTATAAATCTATTTACTTATTCTTTGTTTTATTTAGAACTTGCACAATTTATATAAAAGACTTCTGTACAAACTTCTAAAATTCTTAATGAGAAAGAAGTTATAATTTGCAATTAAAAATCAAACTGCCCACAAACCTGAACTTAGTTTGTATTTTCAATTTCCCTGGATTTATCCAGACATCAGTGAGCAAACTTTCCGCATTTTATTACAGCAATATTAATGAATTTTACTCTGGCAACATGAAGACGTATGTTGGGGAAAGATTAATGCTTTCTCTTTATTTGGAGGAGGGAGGTTGTAGCAAGGGCATTTTAAGTTACTTTATATCACCTGATAAACTATAATGAGATGGTAACATCCCCAGACAGCAAAAAAAACACTGTAAGAAAAAAAACGTCTTAAAGTAGATGTTAGATTTAATGACTAGTATCTTATCTTCGGTGAAGTTTTTTTATCCTTCCCATCTCCTCCTGTGCACTGTGTTTTCTGGGCAATATACTCCCAAGTCAGGTCGTATGATAATGTCTGGGTGGTTACTGGCCTCGCTACTGCTGTTGACTGAAAATTCCAGCTGCCAGAAATTAGAATGTGCCAGCCATTGCATTCTTATCTCAATTTTCAGCAAATAGAGAGCAAAACCCACCTCCTTATGAAGGTCATTTTACCATTCAAAAAACATTTGAGCATGCTAGTAGCTTGTAAGGATGTGCTTTCTCTGTAATATGGGCAGTGGTATAGGACTAAATGAAGAAATACTGATGCTCTCCCTGTGAATGCGTGGTGACGGCAATCCCCAGGCACCACTGGGATTTCCAGGGGAGCTTTTACTGGGCAATCCGTGGTCGATCCACCATACAGCAAAGGGATGATATCTAGGTCAAAGAAAAGGCTCTTTTGAGTGTTTGACTTTTATTGAAATACAGAAGCAGTGGGAAAGAGATTGCCATCTGATCCCTTTGGGTCTTTGGGGAAAAGGTGAAATAAGTATTTCAGGGAAAAGGAGTGATAAAAATTTGAAAGGTGAAAGCAAGAGAAGCATGGCCATACTTTAATGTATTTAGTTAAGTCCTGTGTCCCTCATAACGCAAGCGGAGGAGAAGGAGGTGAGGGGAAGTTTCCTGGGAGAGGAAACTACCTGAGAGAAAAGGAGATTCAAGGGCTAGAGAGAAAGAAGGGGCACAAAGCGATTGAAAGATAAGTGAAAGCAGGATGAAGTGAAAGCAAGAAGCAGCTTAGGTCCCTTTACCAATCCAAGAGAAAATCTAGGTCCCTCTACCAATCTGAAAAGGTCATAGGAAACATAGGAGAAGATCAAGGGAAAGAAAAGCAAAGAAGAAAGAAGGTGTGCTGGAAGTATACAGAGAAATTGCAGGAGTAATTGTAATACAGGAAAGAGCAAGATAACCACAGATTAGGGAGCTGCTGGGAGAGTACTGGTTTCACAGAGAGGACCCGAGAAGGAAAAAAGGTGATTTCCGAAAATAAAAGAGAAGACAATTAGTAGTGGGAAATGATGGATTAAAACCACCAAATTTCAAATGAAAAGAAAAGTAGTAATAGAGCAAATAAGCTAGAGATGAAGGGTGTAAAAAAGGGAGGGAGCTTTGCAGTGACACCACTAGCTCAAGGAAATGGTTTGTTACCTTTGAGATGCGGTGATTTACTACGCTTTCCAAAAATCAGACCATTAGGATTCCTCTGGAAACTTGGCCTAAACACTAAGCTGCGCTTCATGAGTGAAGTGCACAATGTGAGAGCAGTTACGTAGTCTATGCTTTTTTCTCCCTGTATTTGTCAGTGGTGTAAAACATCCAGTTATAACTTCTGGCACCGGTCTGGGTGCATGAAGTCTTGAGAAAATACTAAGTCAGGATCTGGAAGGAAAACAAACAGGACATTACCGACAGGTAGATTTCCATTAGCTTCTTTATTTCTGTTCAAAAAGCTGCGGAATTTTGGGCAGGCTCCGAAGTGAAGCATTTTATTAACTGTGTTATTTGATCGTGTGCTTTGGCTTTGAGGAAAGAAATCCATACTTAGGTCATTTGCACTTGTCTATGATAGGTTAATAAAACAAACTGAACACTTTGAGCACTGCAGTTATGTTCCTCGAGGCTCTGAATTTAAAACTGAACTTGTGTGCTCACATGCTCCTAACATATCTTGAAAACAGTAGAGTGAGTCTAGGGGCGAGTCATTCCTTCTAGTCCAGAAACAAAGCAATAAAACATGCAGAAAAAAGTAATTATATAGCTTCCTTACACAGAATTTAGGTATTACAAGTGCTGCTATACATTTTACAATTTGTTAAACAGTATTTTCTATTGATTCTAACAACTTATTATTTGCTGACTATTACCTAAGCTCCAGTGAAGTTAAACACAGCCTTCCAACTAACCAGGTTTATTAGGAAATGGTGGTGGAGAGCAAAACTGGTCCTTGTTTTTTTTTATCAGTCCTAGTATTACCAGAACGTTGGTTAACCCATGGCCATCAGGCATTTTACAGATTTGGTTGACCAGACATTGGGGGCTTGCAGGGGAGCTAAACTAACAGGACTTTGTACAGGTAGAAGAGTGTCTCCCTCAACTTTTTGTTGCTGGCAGTATCTGAACAACAACCAAAACGTGTATTTCACGGCTTTTCTTCTGTGATTTGGTCTCTGATTTCACAGTTATTCAGATACATTAAATCCCAACTGAGAAAAGAGTTGTAGTGGAAATGCTAAGTCACAGCCTGAACCAGTGATTGAGCACCTGGTAGGAAGGCAGGGCCAACCCAGGGGTGCTCAGGTGCATGCAATGTACTACCTGAGTGACCGGAAGGGGTGGACCCAGTATCCACCCCTTCCTAGACCTCTTTTAAGGTTTGGCAGTGGAGGCGACGGTCTCTTGCTGGAGATCCCTGCCTACCTGAGGCCTTCCAAGGGTAAGCAGTTTTTCTTCCTTTGTTTTAGCAGCTATGGCTGCTACATTTGGGCTCGTCCTCATTTGCTGCAGCCTAGAATTGTGCCATCCTGCTATTATTGCTATAATTTCCATTGTGTTATAGCATTACAAGAGTCATCAGGCATATTCTGTGCAAAACTATCTTCATATTCTCCTACATGAGTTTTGCTTAAAGTGGCAAGCTTTGTAAATGCTGAATCCACCCATTACACAATGACAACAAAAAAGTTTTTTTGTGATTTTTCTGTTGTGTATCCTATTTTTGAGTCTTCCCAGAACACCTGGGATTTAGAATCTCCCAGTTGAATGCTGTGTCATGGGAGGTTTATGGTATCTCTTCTATTTGCTTGAATTTACTGTATTTTGGAATGGAGCTGGGTGTTCTTAACAAATATTTCTTCTACTGGAGTCTTAACTCAGAAAATATAAGTTCCTACAGCAGCTTGGACCTAGGTGGAAACTGAGAAGGGCACTTCTGAAGAGCATACCGGTACTGCAGGCGAGGAGGGTGGCGTTTGCACAGGCAACCAGCTCTGATGTGAGCCTCTAGCAGAGCAGCTTATTAAAAATGCTCTGTGGAGACCGTTGCCACTGCAAATGTTTTCTCAGACTCCTCGTAGTAAACCAACATCTTGTGAGCTTTTTGTTTGTTTGTTTTTAAGGAGGCCAAGGAAATCAAGGAAAAAGGAGTGATACTAGTCTTGGCATCCTAATCAATTCCGGTTGCACATGTAATGATGTTTTATCTTTCATATTTCCTTTGCAGCTTCTCTGGAGCGTTTTCTACTCTGTTGTAGTGTTGCTGCGTACGTGCAGTCTGAGTTCAGAGGTGGTTGCATTGCAGTGCTGGATTAACTGGTTCACCTCTATTTTCTGTTAGTTTAACTAATAGAATTCCATAAGATCTCAAGCAATGACCATCAGTATGTACAAGTAATGTATTCGTACTTATACACTGATTTCAACTATTATGTGTGTCTGTTCTCAATTGTGATCACACCAGCCCACCAAATTTTTCTCAGTTAATTGACAAAGTTTAAAGCTGTAAAACTGCCAAAAAAGGTGAAAGCTCGAAGATGTTCATGAGAGTTCACTGATTTCATACAGAATACTTGAATTGTGTGTTTGAACGTGGAAGCTGGGGGAAAAAAACCTGCCTGTGAGCTCTGTCTCGGAGACAGTATAGATTTCAGTGTTCTGAGTTCTGTATAAATCTGTGCCTGGAAATTGGAAATATATATAATATTGTTTCTAGCTATTCTGATTAATACTGATTACAAATGATGGGCCTTCCATATGCGTAGTTCATAGTGGCAAAAATTTCTAATAACGAAGCACCTCTGTTAAAGGAGGTCGAATTTTTGTCTCTGCTAGTGAAAAAGCAGAGGCAAACCCTCGCTAACTATTATGGTAGCAGGGATAACAAGCTGGGAAGTGGGATGAATTGGAAACTGGAAAGAAACGAAGCAACGCATTGTCAGCTTTTCCACGTTCATCCTTTTATATCAGAATGTAGCAGAGTAAACACTGTAATTAAAATAGTAGAAATTTCATCTGAAGTACAAAGCAGTACAAATAGCTAAATTTACCTGGTACAAAGAAGACAGATGCTGTGCTGTCTGTGTTCTTCTACACAGATCAACCTGAATTAATGTGAGATTCTGTTAGGGCCGAATCTAGTCTCTCATTTCAACTTTCAGAGACAGAACAAAAGGAGGACGCAAACGTAGCAGCAGGTATTTTGCAGAAATAGAAAAGAAAGAGGTAAAGCTGTAGAGGAAGCCTCACGCCAGCCCCCCCTTGCTGTTTCAGCAGAAGTTAACATTTGCTTTAGCTGCAATGACATGCTCAACTTGTCATCAATAAATGTTGATTCATTTTTGCCTAATAACAGTAAGCAGCTCCCACTCAAAATCAATTTCAACTTTACTGGCAAGGCACTGCACATTCGTCTCCATCATGACTATGCTGCATAAAGGAACAAGTGAACTGGAAATTAGTTGAACAATAATTGAAAATAAAATGTGTCGTCTTAAAGGAAAATTAGTGTTCTGCTAAAGTTGTAGCAATCGGTTACGTTGTGGTTTTTTACTTAAAGTAGAAAGGTCCAAGCTAAAAACTTCACTATATAAATATTTACACATTGATGTATATAATTTAAAATGGACTTTTACCTCAAAAGGATACAAAGGTTCTTCAGAAACTTCATACTGTTTTAAATCTGGCAAAAGCAGAACAGTATCCATGGTAATTAGACTTTCATCACATTTGGATATGCTAATTTGAACCAATTTCTAATTAGTCTCTTGTTGTGACCAAGAATGACAGTCTCTGAAATAATTTTGTGTACTTTTCTTCTGAACTTAAAGTTGTTTTCAATATTTCTAATTAAACAAAAAAATGGAGACTGCTGAATGCTTTGCTTTATAAGTATGGCAGTGATTTATTCCATGCAGTGTATGGTGCGTATGCATACAGTACATTCACTGTGCACCATTACTGGTAACATGCTATAGCAGTTAGGTTTTTCATCTGAAGCTGTTGGACAGCTCTGGCAGAGGAGGAATGAGGACCTGGAACGTCAGAGATCCCTCGGTACTACTGTTAATAATTAGGAATGCCGTGGAGGAGGTACTGAGGAAGCTGAACTGGCTCTGAGGTCCACTGAAGTCAGTCGTTCTTCTGTTGGTTTTTGAATTTAATGCAGGTAATTTTAGAGGCCAGATGATTTTTGCACTGAGTTTTAAAAATGAAACCAGTAATGCTTGCACACGTGACCAATGGACGAGTGGCCATTTGGTTAATTTCTCTGTACCCAAAATAATCATCTACCTTAATGTAAGAGTGTAGTAAAGTCTTGCTTTCAGAGAAAATAAGTTACAGTTCATTATGTACTAAATGCAGATTAAAAGGACATTAGTCTTAGAGATATCCCTGAGCAAAAGCTTCTGTCCATAGAAACCCGATATAGAAATACGATAGCACTGGGGCAAAACATCTCATAGCTGTGTTCCTTCCTCTCCGCTGTCTGTTGCAGTCCTTTCTCAGCACTCTGGTGTGCCGACATGTCTTCTTCTTAGTCATCTTTAAATGGAATCTTTGTCCTGGCTAAAAATCACTGCTGTTTCATTACCAATGAGTAATATAAGTTTTAATTAAATGTAGCTAATTCCTTTTGTTAGAGTTCCACTAGGAACGACAGGCTGGAGCAGACAGCACATTGAAATTATGGTTGCTATTATTTCTCCAATTAGTGTATCAGTGGAAGTCAGGTGAAAGTATTTTTACAGCCTTACCACATTTCAAATATTTTCTATTAATACAGAAGCCCTCCCTGAGCTCTTCAAAAGCAATACATATTCCTCCAAATACTGGATGCTGTCATCCATTACACTCTGGTATTTAAAGGCACAAACTGATATCCCTAATTGCTTCATTTGGAATTTAGAGATAAATTCATGTGCAAACCCTTATCTGACTTTCCGTCCCATTGATTCTAGAAGGTACTCTGTGTATTTCCTACGCTCCTGCTTGAAGGTGCCTAAGAGGAATGAGCGCTTTTATGGGTAACACAGAAACAACCTCTGTTTTCTCTTTCAGCTGGGCTGCTGGAATCCCATCACTGGTCTGAATGGGTCCCTAACAGACAGGAAGTTGGAGAATAACATGCGAGGAGTGGTTCTGCGAGTAGTGACCGTATTGGTAAGCAGAGATCTTCATCATTTTGCATTACAAGGAATATATATTTTTTGCCTTGTCTTCTTATCAGTGGGTAATTTGAAAGGATTTTTATTAGGTACAACATTTTACCCATTTTTATCAAGAACGTAGTCAAAGAACAAGCACCTAATCTGCTTGTCAATACCAGAGCTAGGGAATGATTTCCACCGAAGTTTAAAAAATAATTTTGAAAAATCAGTAAATTTCAATTCAGCACGTGAACCAAATTCATTATAATCCAGTTTTCTTCTGCTGGCACATTCTAAAGTAGATATTGCAACCATATGAACTGATAAAGTGATCTCAAATGCTCTGTTAGCTCAAGTTACCTAACTCACGTGTAGCTACTTGTAGCCTTACTATTGCCATGCCAAACTGAGTACAGTCTGACACAAATTGTTGCACTGCTTCTAAGTTAACAATAAAGACGAAAGGCAGATGTGCGAAGTTCAGCATGCATCATGTGCCAGTTCAGGCTCCTCTCCTCACATGACGTGATCACTTTTCTGCTTTGATTTTGTTGACAGTTTTAAAGCGCAGCTAATGAAAATGGTTTTTCTCTGAATTCTACTGTGTTAAAATCCACTAAGTTACTGTTTTTCAAACTGACTCATCTTTTATGTAAAGTGTGCGATTAAGGCAGTATAGGATGAAGATGGGGATGACCCATACCTGCTTCATAACAGAAACGGTTGTTTTAAACTGTGAAGCTTTGCATGGTCACTAAGTGCTATCTAGACAAAATCATCTGTGAACCACGCTTGAAGCTGAGGTTCACTGAGCTTTATTCAGTAAAGATGAGAGGCAAGGAGTTTATCTGTGTACCAGTTATTTCTAGACTCCTCCAATCTTTGGATGCCCACAGGTGTTACTGCCACCCCAGTGGGTGGCAGAGCATTATTTAGGGTGCTCACCCTGCAGCAGTTTCTCTTACTGCTCTTACAATGCGTGAGTAAGTGTTACTCGGGAAGATACGCTAGTTTGTAAGTCTTGCTTTGATTTGAGAATTAAGACGCACCCGTCATTAGCGTATCATTACTTCACGCATAAATATTGCTTTAGGATAAATGTATATAGCCTTTACGTGTTACTAATTTTAGCTCGGTTCCTATCTTTATTCACACAGCTTGTCACAATAGAGCAATTACATTACTTTTACTGGAATGGAATTTACAAATTGGTATAGTATTTGGAATTGAGCGAAGTCCTAGTCGAGATGACATGACACTGAGGAAATGAATGAAAATTGTACAAGCAATGTATTCATAGTTGTTTTTTTCTGTTTTGAAAATTAGACTTGTTGTCCTTCTATTTCTTGGTATTCCATTGGATCTTAGAAAAACCTGGTCACCGAAGACACCAGCAGGAATTTCATTAATGCTTATTTATTTTAGAGCAATTATCAAAGGAAAATTGCTTTTAAGTCCATTTATCTTATGAAATAGAATACGTCTCTCAAATTACAGTTTGATCAAAAGTTAGTTTCTTTGAAATCAGTGGAACTAAGATGGCTCCTCCAAAAGTAATGCCTCCTATTTTATTACGTTGATCCACAATGTGAGATGTGATGTTGCTGGTATGGAGTAGACATTGAACCTTCCCACCAATACTCCCTTATTTTGTTGCCAAGTGACAGATGGCAGCGGAGGGGCAGTCTGACAAAATAGTGTCTGACACAGAAGTGTGTATGAAGCAAAGGTGTGTCAACGGATAGCTCTGTGCTGAAAAAATAGCGCCCGCTGACATTCTTTGATGCTTGCTGAACATTTATGGACAGTGGATTTGAGCACACTGAGGCGGTGCATTTCAGCAACGGCAATGGAAACAGTCGGTCTCTCTGCTGGTGCAGATTTTTCTGAGAGGAGCACACAGGCTCTTGTTATTGGTGGTGAAAATGCATGGTGGTGACCCTGTTGAAAAAGTGTTTTTTGTAGCTGGGAATTTGCTCTATCAAATAGTGTTATTGTGCTCTTGGTATCTGTTGTGGCTTCTGTGGACGTAAATAGGATGCATTATTTTTGGAGCAACGTACGTATTTGATATAAATCCACGCCCTGGTAATAGATGAAAGTGCAGTTTTCTTCTGGGCTGCCAACTGCCCTGAAGGACAAAAGTGGATTTTTTTATTTAATGTGAAATAAAAAATGTGTGGGTTTTCCCTTTGATCTGAGTAGAAGAAGGATTTCGCCCACCGACTTTATTTTAGCAGTGAGTTTGTTTTCCTCCTTCCGTCCTTTTCCATACTTCTGAGTTCCTCAGTTGAGTAGATATGTTTCTGTTAAAAGTAAAGGATTTATTAAAGAATTCTTACCTTTCCATAAGCAGGAATAAGAAACAGTTCTTTGTGCTTTATTGTGAGGAGAACTGTAATACTGCCTGCATATATGCAATTCTGTGTTTTGTTACATTTGACTTGGGTTAGCACCTTTCTACACTTGTAGAATAGGTTTATTTTGTCTGATTATCAATTTCCTTTGTCTTGGACTGGCTGCCCGCATGCAACCCAAGTTTGAACTTTGTTTGACAAGCTACTTCTAAGTTCACGCGACTTGCTGGTGAATTTCTGAAAAGTATTCTGAGATTCAGAAATGGAGCTCAGTGGAAGGTCAGAATAATAACTCCTACCAGATAGAAAGTGTCTTGAATGAACAATTATCCAAGTACAAATTTAGCTGGATATCCATTTTGGCAACTTCAGTTAATCCTCCTCATTTTCAGGTGTTCAGTTTTATTGAAAGGCAGCTACAATACAACAGATTCTCATAACATCATTTTAGTCGCTGTGGCAATTAATGAATTATTCACATGACTGTTAAGCCATCTGCAACAAAATGAGATTTTGCCTGTTTGACAATGAATAGGCCAGCAAGTATTCACAAAATCATATTTCCAAAGCGAGCTCCGGTTGTTTGAAAAGCCACAAGTTTTAAATTCTGTGTTTTAAAGAATTAACAAGTTGCTGAAAAGCATAGAGGTACAGTGCCTTTCCTGAGAGCGCATGAGGCATAACTTTCTAGAGGTGTGTAATATTATATTTGAGACTTTTTAAATGGAAGGTATGGCAACCAAACAGAGGTATGCATTTCCATATCCAGATTAATCTGAAATGCAAGCAGGAGGAGGGAAAGAATAATGGCAAGTGACATTATTCTTTGTCATTTCTCTGCACGTATGATCTTTTGCTTGCTACTACTCGCATTCCTCGCAGAGAGCTAGATGGCTAGAAGCGGGTTGGTGACCCTTGGCTCCAAGCGGGCACAGCAGGAAACGAGAGGGCTGGTAGAAGTGTAGACAAGCATAGGAAAATTAAATAATAAAAATGCGTGAGCGACACTTGGGAAAATGTTCTCATATGTGGAATAGGTTAGTTCTCAAACATTGGCATTAGGTGCATGACTGTTTGTTAGAGAGATTAAGTAAAAAACAAAGAGAGAAGCGGACAGTATCTTTACAGACATGAGCTGGCAGGAGGTCTGCATCTTTAGAGCCTTTTGTCTCCTGAACTTCCCACTTGGACAGAGAAAAGTGAGATATAAGGCTAAGTCCTAGTTCTAAAAGCTGAGGCTGTCTTTGGGAATTGACCTCCAACTCTGCTTTTAACAAAGTGACAAAAGTTCTTTAAAGGAAGCTGGAGTAGCTTTCAGAATGATAAGAAAAAAAGGCATGAAAGAGGTGAAATAAGAGTGTATGCATAATCAGAGGAACAAAAAGTGAAAAGCAATGAAGGATTAAAAAATGGCAGGAGAAATGCATCAGCAAATGACTGAAGATCAACTGCAACAAAGATGTGCGAGATACCTCAGAAAATACGTATTTATTTTACAGTAGAGTATAGTCAGAATAATCTCATGGGTAATGCCATTTATGCCATTTTCTCTCTATTTTTTATCAGTTTTCATAAGCATTTCTTGTGTCCCTCTCACAGATGAATGCTGTGCACTTCTGTGAACCTTCTTCATTCTGTTATGCTGCATTAATTTTTTTCTTAAGTGAATTAAGGCATGCATTCTATTAAATTATGTGTATCAACATTATCAGTGTGTTGGAGGACTGTGCTTTGTATTGAATGTTAAGTATTACTTGACCATCTTCATCAGCAGTAGTACTTATGTTTTAAGCAAAGATATTTTACTTTTCTATTTGCAAGGGATAAATCCTCCTTTGGCTATTTACACCTGTGAGTTTGAATGGTAGAAAAGTAGTATGTAATGTAGTTTCTGTAGAGTCTTTTTAAAAATCTCTAGATGCTGTAACTCAGTAATGTGTTTGATATATACCTCGCATGCTATAATTCAAATATTTCAAAACGATCTCCAGTTTTAGATTGTCATTGCTAGTTTTAAAAAATGCATAACTTTCTAGGCAGCAACACTTCCCTGTGCCTTGTGATTTCTCTTCCTTTTTGTTGCCCGTATCCACCTGTGGAAGAAATCTGGAAAAAATGCTTCTTTTATAGACAAAGACACGATGAAAAACATTTGGTGAAACGGTAGTTAATTATAGCAATGGTGGCAGATGTGTTCATTTCATTGGTAAATGAATGAAAGCATCAGGAGCGACGACACATGATATAATTAGGCACATTATTTACTATTTTTCATAGCAACTCTAGTTTTTTGACTCAAAAGCAGTCATTCTGTATTACTTACTGATGAGACTGGCTTTCTCACTTGGAAAAGTCAGTTGTTACCAGCATGCCTTTGCACGGGTCAGATTTCCAATTTGCGAAGCTAAGGCCAGACTTCAGCTCAGCGTTTCCTGAAACTGAAATTTTGATCCTGTTGTTTACTATTACGAGTCTTAGTGTAATAGTGTGCTCGTTTCTAATCTAATGAAGATTAAGAAAAAAAGTCTTTGGAAAAGTCTTTAGAAGAGTGCTGACAAAGCAACCATATCTGTTGCTTTTTTTCCCTCCAAAATGTTGTTATTATATCTTAACAAATTGAATTAATTGCTCTTTGGTTGCTTAAGTATCCTTAACATTTTTAAGAGTAAGCAAACTCAGTAGTTAGAGCAAATGCTTCCCATTCTAAAGCAAGCGTAGCTCCCAGAGCGACTACTGCATTTCGTACTGCCAAAAGTAACACTACTCCTCGTCTCTGCAAACAGCATGCCCTCTCTACGTGGTAGATCAGTGTATTTAATATATTTGGGTGCTAAATCAGAACACTGAGTGTTTTAATAGGATTGCAGTGAAAGCAGCACCACTAATGCAACGAGGCAGAGAAAAGGAGTGGTATTTGTGCATTACTTTCCCACAAACAGAGATAGAAGAAAATAAGATTCCTAAATTGCCTCCCATCCTCGGACATCTGCCCTGCTCATCTCTCTTCTGAGGCTTGCCAGATCTGTTTAGAGTTTCTTTAGTGCAGAGAAATTGGGAACAGGAGCCGTTTCAGCCACTCCCTTTTAATCGATCAGTGTTGATAACTGAGCACCGTGATTAGCATACAAACAATCATCAGGGCGGTCTGCTTTGATTAGGTATCCCTTGCTTTGCTGGAGATTTAGAATTGGTATAGACCAGTCCCAAAAACCCTCCCGTTACATTTTCCCATCTCCAGCCTTTTGCACATGGTTTTGGGTTTCTGTTCAAAAATGACTTGATCACTCTGTGAATGTTTCATTATCATTATACATGGCAGTGTACTCCAGTGGGGTTTTGTGAAAATATTCATAATTATGATGATTAATAAATATAATAACAGAAACCAGTATCCCTTGATGAAAGCAAAACCTGTCCATTCCTCTTCCTCCTACTGTGCCTGTGCAAGATCGAAACTGAACCTGGTATCTGACTGGGCAAAGGTGATGTTTAATAGCTGGTTTGCATCTCTTACAGCTACCTAGCTTGCATTAAAACAGGTAGGTAATAAATGGTGCAGTTATTCATGCTGTACATGCCTTCTGTTTTCCATCTGTATTCTGAACTTTTATTTCAGAGACTGCTGGAGAACCCAGCTCCTTTTATTCTTTAATATTTGAAATTCATTTTTATGAAGTAGTAGGTGCTGTACACTAGATGAGGCATGTATCAAGGAAATGACATGCTTTGGGGCCTGGCTGGGATGATGGTTTGACAGTGAGGTAGGAACGGTGTGTGATGTGGTAGGGCCAGCCTAATTTATCTGTATGTCCTGGACTACTTCTCAAGCCTCTTTAGCACTTACCTATCTTTTCACTGGCCCTCACCCATCTTCTCCACTGGGTATGTTTGTGTTTCGGGGCAATTCTCATAGCTCACGGAATGCTCGGGAATTTGGCTTTTAAGCAGAAAGAGGTTCTCGCGGCAATTACAATTATCTGGGCATTCTATGTGAGAAAAGGGGGTGAACTGCATGACAGTGCAATGTCACAAACTATTACGGGAAGGTATGATAGACAGAAGCTCTCACATAGCTGCAGGGAGAAGTATAATGTAGCTCCCAGCTGGTTAACACACCTATACTACACTTTTGCTAATTCATGTATTTGAGCTAGTTGTGTTAGTGCTAGCATTGTGTTGTTTGGACATAATCTAAAACACTCCAGTCAATTCTGGCCTCAATCCATATTCCTATCATATAACTAACTGTAATGGTTCAGAAAGCGCTATTAGGTGCATTAAGTTATTTTGAATTAAAATCAATACACAGAACTTGGCTGCATCCTGACAGACCATTTCTATAGCTGGCTTTGAAAGAAGCGTTAGTCGTGTTGCAAAGTGATAGGAGATACTGGAGGGAGGGTGAGGTGGCTAATGTTTTAAAATCTGTCTAGTCCCAATAGTGATATAAATCCAGAATCCACAGTTTGAATTTGGGAAAAAAAGCACATTTAATGTGCTGTTTATTCACTAGAGTGAATGAACTTGTGTCTCATCAAAGATCATAATAAAACTGTCATTAAAAGAAGTGTTGCTATATCTCTGGGTAAAGACAGGGGCAAGTGAAAGCCAAATTTAAAAAGCCTTCCTCTAACATTGTCTTCAGCTTCTAGGACACAAACTAGCTTTCAGTTGTAGACAAAGGGACTTTTTTCTTAGCACAACTGATTTTCTAGTGATTTTCTAGTTTTCTTGAAAAGCAGAGGATCCAGGAACGGTGCATTTATTGCCACTATTGTGACAAAGCCCATTGGCAAAATGGGATACAGAATGAAAATAATACTTTCATTACATGGTTTGAAACCTTCATCTTTGTTTTAATGTTATGAAGGGGGGGATTGTATTATGTTACTCAGCAACTTTTATAACCATTGCTAGTGGGAGAATTTCTGTAATGAGAGAATTAAATGTTTCAATTAAATTTTGGTCATTGATTCTAATGTGAAGTAATGTACATTGCTGTTCAATTAAAGATAACAAGCTGCTGTGCTGTTCCTAGCCAAATACAATCCCCAAAACAGCGGTCAGTAAAGCTGTTGAAGGAACTAAGTATTTGGGGCTGCTTATTTTGGTGAAATCTTTTGGGGAAAAAAATGCCAAATAGCTAATAATTAATTAAAAGTGGGGGGGGGTTATTCTTTTATGAGTTGAGAAAAAGTAATGGAGAGTAAGATGCCCAGACAAAAGCATCCTGTCTGAAAATATTTTAGTTATGGTTTTTAAGTCAAAGTTGGTCTTGGTATCACTTCTTGTAAGTTCTAACTACCTGCTCTGCTTGGTCATCCAGTAGCCACTGGAAAGGGATTGAGAGATCCAATAATTAGACTGAATTTCACTTTTGGGAGCAGGTTCTTGGCATTTGCAGGCAATAGAAGTTCTTGAGTCTCACAGCACATATTCACTTCATGTGACTACAGAGCTGTGCTTGGGCTACATGAGTCATTTAGTGTTCATTGCTCTTAGAGTCAGCACTGAGAACAGATGGACAGTCTTGCTCACAACTGAGCTTCACTTCTTGCTTTGTTTTTCCCCCCCTCTCTCTTCTGGCTTTGGCTAGAGAAGAAGGGAAGAGTTAATGAACATAGAGTTCCATTTAATGAATACAGGCTGTCAAAATTAAAGTATTACATCAGTGTATATTCAGAAACTTCTTAGAGTAAACACAGAGGTCATTTTCATATGCTCTATGAGTTCTAACTACCCATATAATAACCTAATTTTGAAACCATCTTCCAAACATAGTAGAAGCACAAGGCCATTCATCCAAGGCTGGAGTTGAGCCCTGATGTGTGGGGTGAATCCCAGCAGAGACCAGTTTCTCTGATCTCTGAATAGACAATAGTGAATAAAAATGTAACTTAATTTCCATATAGCTTCCCAGCTAGGAAGGTCTTCTCAACATAGCAAGGGGAAAAGAGGAGACAAGCAGGAGAAAAATCCCCAACAGTTTATTTTGCTTTAGCTTTTTCATTTTTAAAGTATGTATTGGCTTGTTTTTCCCTATCATCATTTTTTAAATCATCAGAAAAAGCATCAGGCTCCTATAAGCACAAGTATAACAGAGCAGCATATCATGGCTCAGGCCACAAGAAGGGAGCTAGTTCTTAAATTACACCAGTTGTAACACATTTCATGCTCTTACACTAAGGCAGAAGATGTAGCTTCTTTAAAAATTTTATTGTCCACTAATTTATTAGGACTAAAGAGCTTTTGAGTGCTTGAAATCTGACATCATTTTACCTTTGCCCATACCTCCCTTTTATGTCACATTGCCTTAATCTTGCCTCTAGCCTTCCTGGGATGCTTTGGTTCTTTTTGCTTTGACTGGAGACTAAAGAAAGCATGCTGCCACTGAAGTCCAGTTGCTCACTGGTTTCAGCAGCAGCATTCACCATGGGTGGCAGTTCACATTAATGCAGGCATTTAATTACAACCTTTCCTTATTCCAAGTACCTCTGTTCTACCCTTCTTCATTGATAGTTGTGTCATGCTAAGAAAGTAAATATTGTTAGAAGTGACAAAATCACCTATTGAAATTTGGCAAGAGCTTGGACCACAATTGCTGGGTAAAAATATAAACCCTTTCCTCCTGTATACTAATGAGTAACAAAGAGGGAGAAAATGGTGGGGAATGGTCACACAGAAAATGAAAAAGTGTGACCTATCTACTACTGCAAGTATGCGTTTTACTTTTGCAAGATATTAAAGGTAATGGAAGACTAAGGGTAAGGAAGAAGAGTAAGGAGCTGGAGAAGGGAAGGAAAGGGATTAAAACTTAGCCATAACTACCTCTTTGTGGGAATAGTATCAGAAAGATTACTTTTAATAATGGAGAGAAGATTCATTTTAGAAGGAAAACAGAACTGTATTCCTTGGTAATCTGATAATCTGATCCACCTTCTCCTTACTAAATTGAACCCTTTGTTATCTATCGTTGTGATGAGTATTCATCTATTGTCCTTAGAGAAACTCAAATCTCCTGCCTGATTCTCCCTGAGCTAAACAAATGGATGCCTAGAATTAAAAAGCAGCAAGTTGTCCAGTTTATATAAACATATGTATATATTAACATAGTAGAAGGACAAAAGAAATACTGGAGAATGCCTGTTGCTGCAGCTTGGCACATTTTGCTGTTTTTATTTCTTACAGCATGAATTAATTTTCACATTTGTCAGATAGTGTTTACCAAGTTGGTGGGAAGCTGCAGTATGGCAGAATCCTTCATATTTATGGACAGACATATGAGTGTATATCTGTCATGCTGAGCATAAGTGCAGACAGGAGGCATTGCTGAAAAGCATCTATGTTATAGTGTCACAGGAGACTTACTTAAAGTCATACATAAGAGTTTCTTACCAGGAGTTTGAGGTAGTTCTATTGAAGTAAAAACCTAAGATATCATTTTTTAAGATGCCAAAGGTACCCCAATACTCTTTTAGTGGAAAGTGTTGTATATACTTCCTCCTTCAAGAAAGAAAGCACCTCAGTGGGGTGAGCCCTTGCTTCACTAACCGAGTCACTCCATTTGTTTTCTGTTTAGGAAGAGCCCTTTGTCATGGTGTCTGAGAACTTTCTGGGAAAGCCAAAGAAGTATCAGGGCTTCTCAATAGACGTCCTGGAAGCTTTGGCCAATTACCTTGGCTTTAAGTATGAAATTTATGTTGCACCAGATCACAAGTACGGGAGTCCTCAGGATGATGGGTCATGGAACGGACTGATAGGAGAACTAGTATTTAAGGTAAGGTTGTTAATAGATTTAAGTGATGTTATTAAAAGTAATACATTCGATTATGTTTTCATCAGCTGGTAACCTTAATTAATGAATCCTTGGTTACATTTGCTCACTATCTGTGATACTTTCTTAGATACACTCCAGCAGAGGATAACTAGTGGGAATACAAGGGACACTGCTAAACCCTACTGGAGGCTCCCCAGAGAAGGTTCCCAGAGGAAGGGTTTCTCTAAACACATGTGGCACATCAACATCCTGCTGGTCAAGCATTTTTGACACACCCTGTCTAAGGAGGAAAGGCAGACCTCACCCAGTACTAGTTATTGCATGGCAGCCTCCTTACCTGAAGCAGTCATAAGCAACTGCTGCTAGAGATCACACAGCTTCATCCAGACCAGAGATGAAACCTGCAAGCTTTGAGTGCCTCACAATCAAGGTATCACCAAGTTACACAGGTACTTAAGGGAGCAGATAAAGCTCAAGACCTTCCTCAAACCAGGTACATGTGCTCTTCTCCCAGCCCACCTAGGGAGGAATTCCTCCACCCTTCCAGCTGGTCAGGCCCAGAAAGGAGCACAGCTCTACAGACTTCCCCAAGTCCAGCAGCAGCATCACCCAGGGAGAGTTCTTCCATCTCATCTCTGGAGGCCTCCTCCCATATACCCCCCACTCAGGGGGAGCCTCCACATAACAGGCTCCTCCCTCACACCCCCAAGGAAGGGTGCCAATAAAGGGCCACTCACAAGCATGACAAAACCCACCCCCACCCAAAAAAAATAATCTCTGAGATAGTGCAAACCCCAGCACCCAAAAAGCCACAATACAACCCCAACAGCAGCACTCCATTCTTTGCTCAAAACCACCACACAAAAATCACATCCTTAAACTAACACTAAGCCACAAGCACAACAGCTCCTCTGCAACCAGAATCAAGGGGAGCAGAAAACACTAAGCCAAGACTGTTCAACCACAACACTCACCAGAAGAGCCTCTGCATTCCTCAGGGTCAAGATTCAGCACAACATCTCCCAAATGGATAAAAACAGGGCTGGTTGCCTTCCTCTGGAAGACAAACTACACTTCAACCTGCAATAAAGAAACCACCACCATCCTCCAAGAAAAAAAAAGCAGGCCCCAGCCACAAACTCCATCCCAAGGGCAGCACATACAGACTGAGGACACAAGAACAGAACTCACCTCAGTCTGCAGAACTACCAACAGCACCAGGATTCTCACTCCAGACCAGCAGGAAGGGAAGCTCTGCTAATAACCTCCAAGGGGCTACCAGGGTGGGAGCCCTTGCACCAAGACACAATGATGCAGGCAGCCCCAGCATCCAGTGCCCTGTACTTCAACTCCTGCCAAACACCCACAAACTTCAGTAGATCCTCACTGCAGCCCTCATCCTGCAAGAGGAAAAAGTGAAAATTACCAAGAATAAAGTTAATTTCACATTTTGCTATCATCTTAGCTGACCTTTGCATTGCTTCTCACCCCCAGCAGCAAGACTAGGGAGGTATTCACCCCTACCACTACAAGGGGGAGGGGCTGGGGACACAGTACTCCAAGCTCAGGGCACCCACAGTCCCACTGCTAACAGAACTGCTTGCACATTTGTGTTCATTCTTGCTCAGAGGCCCCACCAGTCTTCACCCTGCAACAGAAGTCAAGAGATGAAACTGCATACACATCAAGCCTTTTATTTGGAATTCCCTTGTGCTCCTTTTTACCCCCAGCAGGGCCAGAGCTGGGAAAAATGGCCCCATTCTACTCACCTCCCTATCACTGGGAGCAGGAGGGGCTGCAGCACCCACAATAGCAAGTTAGAGCACTCCAGAGTTGCCCTTGGCCTCAAGGAGCCAAGCAGTGGGATCCCAGCAGTACCTGCATGCTCACACCCCCAAAAGCAGGGGGCTCCCAGCAGTGGCCCACCACTACCCCCCCCTCCCCCCCCCCAAAGAAAAGCAGGATGGGAGGCTATCAGCCTCTCACAAGCAGGTAGCCCCCACCCTGCACTCACCTCCTCCAGCAGTCCCATTGCTGCCAGAACTCTTCCATAGTTTAGGAAGATCTTTGCTCTACAAGGCTCCTCAGCAGATCCCCCTCATCCAGCTAGAGAAGATAAAAAGAAATTGAACACATCTCAAACATTGCTTTTATCTTGCCCTATTGCTTCTTTCCACCCCCAGCAGCAATAGGGCTGCAGGGACTTGGCCCCTTCCTGCTCATGCCCATCACATGGCATGCTCACAAAACCCCTTTTGGGACTGAGGTCACATCAGGGCTGTGCTTAGCCTTCCACAATTGAGCAGTAGCCCTTTACCTCAAAATAGCTGTGGGGCCACTCGCAGCACCAGAAAGAGCACAGTGGGAGCCCAGCAGCCCTCTACCAAAGAGAAGGAGCCCCCAGTGACTCCCTGGCACTCACCACCCCCATGGTCCCATCACAACTAGTACTGCTGACAGAAGCCTCTGCTGCAGCTCTGCAGCTCTCACTAACCCTGAAATAGAAGACAAAAGAAAAAACAGAAATTGAAAACACAGACCTCAGGCTACTTTTTTTAGTTTTAGCAGCCATTTGTGCTTGGCTCTCCAAAAGAAAAAAAAGGGGGGGGGGGGAAAGGTGACAGCCCAGCAGCAGCACCATGCTGACCCCAAAATGCAGGGGAAACTCAGCCATGGCTGAGCACCAGCACCAAAATGAGCAGGGTTGGAGCCCAGCAGCCTCCCATCCCAAGCAGGGAGCCCTCTGCTATGCAGTCACCACCTCCAAGGCAGCATTGCTCCCAGCACTACTTACAGGTTCAAAGACAAACCTTGCTGCCAGAAGCCGCAGAGCTGCTCTCAAATGGCTCAGCCACACATGGGCAGCCTGTGCTGCACGAAGGCCCATGCTACTGGGCCTCCTGTACTTGGTGCATCCATGGTACAATTGCTGCACTAATTTCTCACAGGTTTGGGCCGATCCTTGCTCCAACAGGCTCCACTGCAGCACTCATCCTGCAGTAGAAGAAAAAAAAAGAAACTAAAGTGAAATCAAATACAAGCTTCAGGCATTGCTTCCCTTTGGTAGTCCCTCATGCCACATCTCACATCCAGCAACACCAGGACTACTCTATGGGACATGGCCCCATCTTAATCACCTTCATCACTGCAAGCAAGCAGGAGGGGCTGCAGCACCCACAAACCCTCCAGCCTGCCNAAAAAAAAGGCACAAATCTGTAGCGTACAGAGGAACTAGCAGAGAAGGAGCTGTGTGTGCTACCTGCCATTCTGCACTTTGTGCACTGCCACCAACATTGATATTGTTCAGAATATTGAGTACCCCAAACACCCCAGTATGTATAAGGTGCCCTTCATCATGCAGCAGCCCTTTATCATGAGCATCATATCAACAAAGCGTTGGAAATAATACAGCTCTGTCAGAAACAAATTTTCTCTAATCAGAAATGCTGTGCACAAAGCCACAATGACAATGATGGCATCAATAGTCCAAGAAAAACGACCAGAAGTAGATTTTCTTGAGCTATTACCTCCATTGGAAGTATTTTGATTTCTTGGAAAATAATAACTTGAAAAGCTAAGATGTCTGAGTCCACCGAGCAAAGTTTGCTCACGGAAGCTAAGAGAGGTAGTACAGCTATTCTGCTACTCACATTTCTTACTTACTCATTTCTAAGTTTGTATATATTGTGTCTAAAACATTGGCCTTGGCATCTGCTATTCCATGCTAAATTTAGCCACTGCAGATCAAGGAGGAGCAAAGATCTTTTCTGTACCTCCTGTTCATGCATATTATTCTCTCATCCTCTTTCCTCAGAGAGCTGACATAGGGATCTCTGCCTTAACCATCACCCCCGACAGAGAAAATGTCGTGGACTTCACAACACGTTATATGGACTACTCGGTGGGCGTGCTACTTCGGAAGGCAGAGAAGACGGTGGACATGTTTGCCTGCTTGGCACCATTTGACCTCTCCCTGTGGGCGTGCATAGCTGGTACCGTGCTTCTAGTAGGGCTGTTGGTCTACCTCTTGAATTGGCTCAACCCTCCTCGCCTTCAGATGGGATCTATGACCTCCACAACACTCTACAACTCCATGTGGTTCGTGTACGGATCCTTTGTGCAACAAGGTAAGAGACAGAGGGAAACTGAGATGACACCTGTGTGTCTCCTATTGCCATCTTCCATGAGAGACTGGGAGCACTGGTGAGCCATGTGCTACGAGTTTTCTAAAGCGTGCAGCAGCCTGGTGTGCGAACCATGAGAAGTTTTTTAAGTAAGTGCCACATGCTAGTTTGTTTTTTATTTGTAGTTCTCTAGTTAGAGAAGGAGAATTTCTAGTGCTTGAAAAGAGTATTTCTCATCACCTTCTCAAAAATTATTCATCCTTGGTGCAAGTGCTATGTTCCAAGTCTGAAAATGTCGGGGTTCGGTTTTTGAACAACCTTTAGACCAGTCACCAGTGCTAAATGATCTTACCGTGTCTGATGTCTTTCCTCCCTCTCCTGCTTTACCTCAGTTTTCCCCATATAACTTTTAGACTTAGCCAAGCTACTCCGGACTTCCTTCTTCCTTCCTTCCCTGCAGCATCTAGCGTGGCCCAGTCTGGTTTGTATTACCAAGTCTTTCACAGTCCATCTCTTCTGCAGATATTTAATTGTGTATCCCAAAGGCATCAAGGATGGCAGACCTTGGCTTGGTATATACTTCTTAAATTCTTATCTACAAATCAGAGTGATAATGCAAAGTAGAATAAGAAAACACAGCTTTATGTAAGATGGCTTAGGTAATAACACCTGACAAGAAAATAAAACAAATACCTTCTGGTATTTATGCACGTAATTATCTGTCAGTCCGTACTAGCGCTGCAGATACATTTCCTTGTAATTCTATGGGGCATCTAATCTGCAGAGAACCGTGGCCACTACTGCCTGAAAATTCACAGATTTCAGATGGAACACAATAGGTAAAAGTATTTATTCAATAAGGTAATTAGAAATTACCTTATTACCTATTAGAAAAAATCAAATGAAATTTGTGACAATTGAAGATGTACACAAATGTTGTTTGACACTTCTAGAAGGGGGAAAACAACAACCAACGCCATCACCTAGAAAGGAAAAAAAGCTGCATTTGTGAATGTCCGCAAGAGGTATGTTTTTGCACTCATCAATCTAGAGAGAATAATCTTGAAATTACCATTTGCATTTAGCAGTGATGGCCAACCACGCAAAGCTACAGATATTGTTTCCTGTTTGGTGTTTTCTTTTTTNAAAAAAAAAAAAAAATATATAGCAGCCTGTCAACATGCTAACTCTAAAAAGCCCAGCAATAGCCTTACTCTGGACCCACAAAAAGTTAAAGTGGCTGTTGTGCTCCCACCCTACAACAGCCCCAAAAATCAGGAAAACACAGCAACAAACCTGTGCTGGCCCTAAAAACAAACAAACAGCATCAAAGCCTAGCAGCATCAGTCCTCCACCAAAGAGCAAGGAGCCCAGCAGAAGCTAGCATCCAAAAGAGCAAGGCAAGAGCCCAGCAACCTCCTGCTACAGACAGAGGGATCTGAAAGGCCTGTGAATCCCCAGGACCTCCCAGCAGCCTCTGGTGGGGTTTAAAAGGCTTTGGGGCCGGCCCTGCCCTGGGACCCCAACAAGGCGCAGCTGTGCTGGGGCAGCCCCAGCCCCATAGCACGTGGGTGTGATTACTTCATTAGCACAGCCAGGGCTCGTTAGGGCCAGCACAGGGCACTGACAGCTACCCCTAGTCTCTTCCCTTGGGCTTCAGCTTGCCCTGACAAGGATGTCCCCATCGATGTCCCACTGCAAGCCCAATGGCTGCAGATGTCACCTCAGTGGGCAGGAGGTGGTGGCAGCAGTGGGATGAAGGATGCGGGATTAAGCTGCAGGCAGAGGGAATGCGAAGGATTTGGAGGTGGTACTGTGTGGAGCCAGGAGCTGGATTCAATGATCCTCATTAGATGTTCGATATGGTTTCATAAATAAAACCAATTAAATGTACCATTCTTTTCCCCCACTTTGCATCCTACCCTCTGCTCTCAGTCCTTCACCCTGAGAGAAAGAAGGGGCTGTGCAGACTCTACTCTGATGCTGTCTCATTTGTGCTGTGAATGTATATATTTTATTTGCTCTCAGTGAACCGGTAGATGTGGTTACTACTGCTAGAGGTGCAGGTTTTAAAGCCATAGACTCCTATTCTCATTGTTTTTCTCGAAAAAACTGCTGTAGATATTCTTGTAAAGAATTTACTGGTGGTTTATAGAAATGCCTTTCGCGGTCTACAGGTGAGACTGAATTGTTGAACGTAACACACCGTTGCAAAACATAAGGAGCGATGCAGTCGGGCACAGGAAGTATCATTAAATACTGGAACTGCAAGGTGACAATGCAAAAATCAGATCTTGCAGAAAAGAAAAAAAGTTCAAAACCAAAAATTTAAAAAAATTGTAGTCACGATCCACGTGAAAAGGAAAATCGGTAAAAAGCTTAACTTACTATGCTTGCCCAAGCAGCACAAGGCCTGTTAGAATGGAAAACATCCACACCTGCCGTAGTCTTGACGTGGTTTGTACATTTAGTACAGTAGTGATAAGCTCATTTTGCCATTCTCCATATGTCCTTATGAAGCCTGAAGGTGGAATGCTGTGATCGTACGTGGTGAGCTGCAACCATTGAGAAAATTGAATTTTCCTCCAACTCAGAAAATGTCACAACTGAAATTTCCTTGTCTACCGTTTAGACTAAGACCACTTTTGCCTTGTGTTGATTCATTTTTATCATTTTTCTGCTCCTTGCATCTGATGTTGTACTGTATCCCACTCTCCGCAGTGCTCGGTAAAGGACAGTGCGAGACACTGTGTGCCGCAGGCTGGAGGCATCCCAATGCTAGGTGACTCCGGAGAAGGAAGTGGGCCTGGAACAATTTCTGTGCGAAATGAATGATTCATAAGGCAGAGATCACAACCACTGAAATCTGATCGTTCTACTAAAAAATACCTATGGCGTTCTTTTCCCTGTACTAGCCACAGATTCACATAAATCTAAATAACACCCTCGAGGCAGTAACCGCTAGATCTGTAAATACATGTCACGGGTGGAATGGATTTGCCTGTCTGCTGAAATTTTGCTTTAAATGAAAATGAGAAATGGTTGTCAAATCCTTCTGTACAATTAGAAGACATGAAATGTTAACGGAACTTCACTTGGAATGTAAAACTCGTGTTTCCTCAATATCATTTTTTTGGCATCTTCATTACCCCTCGTATAATTAACAGAAAAGGTTTGTTCTATCATCCACTTTTTATGTCCCTCTTGAGGCAACGGAGAACCTCTGGGTGAGCAGCCAGTGTGTATCTACCCCTTACCAAGTGCAAGCTGTTCATGAAAGGCTGCTTTCTTATTTACTGTGAACTGAGTTCTGCTCCCAGAACTCACATATCTCTCTGCTGGGCAACTCTGCGAGGGGAAGCAAGGGAGCAAAGAATAGTTTTAAATTAAAGACCTAACCTGTTTAAAACACGGTGTTTCCTTATTTTCCCAATCAAGTATTGCACAACAGTCTTGCCAGCATGTGGAAGAAATCCAGGAACAGGGGGAGTGCTTTTTGCCTGGCAATGCATGAGCCAGAAATGAGTTGGGAACGGTGCATTTCTACAAAACACAAGTCCTGCTCAAGCACAGTGGAAAATTGTTGTCTCTGTGAGCGCATCCCCTTCAGAAGATGTCTGTGCCCGCTGCAGGAAGAGGGTCAGATGAAATGTTAATTGCTGCAGTGAGTGCGTACTTTCTGTGTTAAGGACCGACAGATGCGATCTGCATTAATCCGAATCAGCATGCAGCAGGCTCTTGTACAGATCTCGGTACCGGTGAGAGCAGTCTTGGGCTGCTCTCATTTGCAGCCACATGGGATGGAAGCCCTGAGCTGCAAACACATGCCCTAAGCCCTCGTGCCTCGTGGAGCTGAGCTTCTGCCAAGTTCGCTGTTCCTGCTCCAAGGACAAGATGTTCCTGTACCCGATGGCTGCTGAAATAGGAGCTGGAACCAGCATTTCGGAGCAACTAGCCTTTAGTTTGAATAGGGAACCCACTCTTCCTCCTCTTCACATTTCCACCCAATTCACATTAGGTATATCCTTCATATGTACACCTTCTTCTTTCAAAATAAACTGACTGTAACGTGATGCAAACTGGGCCTGTTAGTGTATCCCACAGAGCTTCAGCTCACAGACAGGATTGGTTCAGAGAGCAGCAGCGTTCAGCGGAGAGGCTGAAGCCTATCCTGGGGAAGCTATGCCTTACTGCACATCTTTCTTTTGCCACGAGATATCGTTTTGCAGCACTTCCTTCGGTTACCCTCAAGGTCACGTTACCAAAGGGACAAGCCTGCGTGACAAGCAAAGGAGGCAGCAAAAGGCTCTTCTGGGAGAGGACAGTAGACTTTCTAGCACGGTTCTGGACACGCCAGTGATATTTATATTTATAAGCCAGTTTCCCACATTGTGCCACGCCACTTCAATTGCCATGACTTTTTTTCTGATGAGCCATCGGGAAGCAAATGGTATAGAAACAATTCCACTTAGATCTGTCAGAAATGGAAAGCTAAATACATGCCCGAGCACTTCCAAAGCAAACTACCGGCAATAGAAGGCTCTATAAGGTTCTTCTCTCAAGCACATCTTCCTAAGGGGAACAGTGTAGGAAGGCAGAAAGCATACAGGAGAGCCAGTGTTGATATAAAACAACAGTTGAGGAAAAGGAGAATTATTTTTGTGGGCATATTACTTTGAGTAAAACTATATCTGCAATTAATTTTTATGTGTTCGTGTTAAGGACTTCATGGCACGTGGAGCTGCGGCTTGTTGCTTCCAACGTTCAGCGCAACTTGATTCACCGTTAAAAATGGATTAACAAAAAAATCCTCATGGTGGAATTTAAAGTCAGTTTGTGTATTCCCCCCGTTCTCGGTCATGTACCGCAGAAATCATCTTAAGATCACTTTACGTGTATATAAGGCGTACCTGCTTAAGCAATAGAACAGGAGGATTTCAAAACATTGCTGATGAGCTGAGTCTGTGACAGGTAGCAAAGCTTTCGGGCCCATTTGTTCATTTATTTTGGATTTTCTGATTCTGATAATGTTGATCTAAGGTGATCTCAGGAGACCTGCTATCAACTTATATAAATTCCTAAGAAGGTCACCTAAAGAAAAATAATGCCCTCTACTGTTTTTCAGGGAACCGACTTCAGGATTCACAGTTTCATTCATCTAAAATGTGCTAAAACAGACTTCTAAGATGCCGATGGTTGATTTTGGCACTGCGAAGACTGAGTGGAGAATTTTACATGTTTATAATTCAGATTGGCAGCTCTATATCTAAATATTGACATAATAATATGTGTTTTCTTTTCTCTCTCAGAAGCACTAAGTGAACCTTGAATCCTTCAAAGTGATGTCTTCTCTGATCCAATTTGACGTGTTAATGACAAGCATTTAATTTTTTCCATCTCCCAATTTAATACATGGTGACAGATTCTGTACATAATTAGGAATGCTCACCTTCAGTGGATCAGCTGCTGAGTGGAGCTTAAGCGTGGTTCTGTGCTAAATGTTCAGTTTTCTACTAATCTGGTGTTTATGATTTGATTTCGTAAGTTAGGAAGGTGAGTTGTAGTTCAGAGTAACCTTTCTTTTATGGGAAAATGGCTAAACACGGGAGTACTGAGAAGTCAGGACTTCTCCCTCTCCTTTCCATTTTCTACATTACTAGCAATTTTTTAGATCAAGACATAACTACAACATGATTGCTGCTGCCGTATCGCAAAGAAAATGCAACATTTCCATTAGGACAACATTGCTCCTTTCTCGTAGTTGGCTGATATCCAGAGTGGAACCGTAATGCTGTGGAATGAGAAAGACTGCTCCTCAGGGATGTGAAATAGAAGCAGCGTTTCCATAAATATCACACGCTGTGCCCCTCACTGTATTTCATGGAGAAATATGCTCCTCTTCAAAAAACAAAACAAAAAAAAAAAAAAAACACCTGTTAATCCTCTAGATTTTTTTTTCCCTGAAATTGTCTTTACTTATATTGATTTTCCTTGAAAGATCTCTAAACATCTTCCAAGTACAACTTGAATGGTACCTCACAATAATCTAGCACAGTACAGAAGTATTTCAGTGATACATGAAGTTAGATAGCAGGGGTTACATCTATTGCTTAGTGGTTCCATCTGTCATCCCGTAATCCACTTCAAGGTTTAAGACACATTCAGGAAAAAAAATAGCCTTATACACTAAATATGATTATTGTTGTGCTCGACAGTTATTGGTACAGAGCTCTGGACTTTTAGATTTGGAAATTATTTTGAAAGTAAGGTTCTGTTCACTACTGTGGAAAACATTTCGGTTGATGTCTACTTTGCATGTTGCTCAGTGCAACTGGGGTTGAATGCTCAGGAGATACTGTGAATCACTCAACTCACTTGTTGGCTAAAAGTTCTATAATTTTATAAGTTATTAAGCCACACTTTCAGCTGTGTACATCAACACAGCTTCATTTAAGACTCTACAAAACCTAAACTACAAATTAAAGATGAAGATCTTATTCATGATTTATAAACAGGCCAATATTTTCAAGCGCGTTATTTCTTAAATCATCAGGCCCTCAACTACTTTCCGCTGTTTCTCAAGACAACAAAAATTAATATGAAGTACATCGTGTAAACCAAAGACTTCAGTGCACTGTGATTAAACATAGGTCTGTACCGTAGCAACAGAGTGTCTCACAGATGGTATTTTGCAGATGATTTGCAAATTTGATTCTAATCAGTTTCAGCTCCATAATTTGTCACTTAATGTTTCACATTTCTTAGGAGCTGGTAATCTCTGCTGCCTTTTGACAAGGAGAAAGAAACTCAGCAGTTAATAAAATTGACTCAGTACTGACACTTTGATGCATTTGTTTTCACCTTGCCCCCTTCCAAAAGACCACACACTGCTTTAGGCAGATCAGAAATGAATTAAATCACAGTGGTAGCATCTTTAGGTATTTTAAATACTCTTTTCTTGTTTGAAAATATCTAAAATTAGTGGTGTCTGTCTTCACTTTGGGGGCTTTTTTAAACAGTGTTACTATCTCATTTCACTGCAGTTCAAATTCTATCTATATACAGGAAAACAGCAGCTGCTGTAGTTGTGCCTGCTGCCTCTGGAGACCTAATACCCAGACATGCTGTGGAATACGATGATTGGATCAAAACATATTATTCATCCCCTACTCATCTGAAGTGGGTTCTTTAAATTACAAAAAAAAAAAAAAAAAAAAAAAAAAAAAAGGCACAAATCTGTAGCGTACAGAGGAACTAGCAGAGAAGGAGCTGTGTGTGCTACCTGCCATTCTGCACTTTGTGCACTGCCACCAACATTGATATTGTTCAGAATATTGAGTACCCCAAACACCCCAGTATGTATAAGGTGCCCTTCATCATGCAGCAGCCCTTTATCATGAGCATCATATCAACAAAGCGTTGGAAATAATACAGCTCTGTCAGAAACAAATTTTCTCTAATCAGAAATGCTGTGCACAAAGCCACAATGACAATGATGGCATCAATAGTCCAAGAAAAACGACCAGAAGTAGATTTTCTTGAGCTATTACCTCCATTGGAAGTATTTTGATTTCTTGGAAAATAATAACTTGAAAAGCTAAGATGTCTGAGTCCACCGAGCAAAGTTTGCTCACGGAAGCTAAGAGAGGTAGTACAGCTATTCTGCTACTCACATTTCTTACTTACTCATTTCTAAGTTTGTATATATTGTGTCTAAAACATTGGCCTTGGCATCTGCTATTCCATGCTAAATTTAGCCACTGCAGATCAAGGAGGAGCAAAGATCTTTTCTGTACCTCCTGTTCATGCATATTATTCTCTCATCCTCTTTCCTCAGAGAGCTGACATAGGGATCTCTGCCTTAACCATCACCCCCGACAGAGAAAATGTCGTGGACTTCACAACACGTTATATGGACTACTCGGTGGGCGTGCTACTTCGGAAGGCAGAGAAGACGGTGGACATGTTTGCCTGCTTGGCACCATTTGACCTCTCCCTGTGGGCGTGCATAGCTGGTACCGTGCTTCTAGTAGGGCTGTTGGTCTACCTCTTGAATTGGCTCAACCCTCCTCGCCTTCAGATGGGATCTATGACCTCCACAACACTCTACAACTCCATGTGGTTCGTGTACGGATCCTTTGTGCAACAAGGTAAGAGACAGAGGGAAACTGAGATGACACCTGTGTGTCTCCTATTGCCATCTTCCATGAGAGACTGGGAGCACTGGTGAGCCATGTGCTACGAGTTTTCTAAAGCGTGCAGCAGCCTGGTGTGCGAACCATGAGAAGTTTTTTAAGTAAGTGCCACATGCTAGTTTGTTTTTTATTTGTAGTTCTCTAGTTAGAGAAGGAGAATTTCTAGTGCTTGAAAAGAGTATTTCTCATCACCTTCTCAAAAATTATTCATCCTTGGTGCAAGTGCTATGTTCCAAGTCTGAAAATGTCGGGGTTCGGTTTTTGAACAACCTTTAGACCAGTCACCAGTGCTAAATGATCTTACCGTGTCTGATGTCTTTCCTCCCTCTCCTGCTTTACCTCAGTTTTCCCCATATAACTTTTAGACTTAGCCAAGCTACTCCGGACTTCCTTCTTCCTTCCTTCCCTGCAGCATCTAGCGTGGCCCAGTCTGGTTTGTATTACCAAGTCTTTCACAGTCCATCTCTTCTGCAGATATTTAATTGTGTATCCCAAAGGCATCAAGGATGGCAGACCTTGGCTTGGTATATACTTCTTAAATTCTTATCTACAAATCAGAGTGATAATGCAAAGTAGAATAAGAAAACACAGCTTTATGTAAGATGGCTTAGGTAATAACACCTGACAAGAAAATAAAACAAATACCTTCTGGTATTTATGCACGTAATTATCTGTCAGTCCGTACTAGCGCTGCAGATACATTTCCTTGTAATTCTATGGGGCATCTAATCTGCAGAGAACCGTGGCCACTACTGCCTGAAAATTCACAGATTTCAGATGGAACACAATAGGTAAAAGTATTTATTCAATAAGGTAATTAGAAATTACCTTATTACCTATTAGAAAAAATCAAATGAAATTTGTGACAATTGAAGATGTACACAAATGTTGTTTGACACTTCTAGAAGGGGGAAAACAACAACCAACGCCATCACCTAGAAAGGAAAAAAAGCTGCATTTGTGAATGTCCGCAAGAGGTATGTTTTTGCACTCATCAATCTAGAGAGAATAATCTTGAAATTACCATTTGCATTTAGCAGTGATGGCCAACCACGCAAAGCTACAGATATTGTTTCCTGTTTGGTGTTTTCTTTTTTTTTTTTAATTATTAAAAAAAAAAAAAAAAAAATCAGAGCCAGTTTAGTACTACAATGATTTTTTGAATGTATGTGGGTGGATTTTAAAGTTTTTTTTCCATCCAAAATATTCCCAGTGTAGCTGTTTATGGAATCGAACTGTGAGAGAGCAGTTGGTCTGTTAAAGAACTAGACTCATTACATCTGTCTGCCTTTTAGGTTAAAACCTGTGAATTAGTTTCTTTACTGCATGAATATGAGATGATTTTACATAGGTTTATTGTTTGGCATTAGCCTTAGCACTTCTGCTGTACTCCCAACATCGCTGGTCCCTAAAAGCTTTGTAGGAAACTGCCCAGTAGTGTTTTGAATGGAAGCAAAGCTAGTTTAATTGCACACTTCAGTCTCATTAATTATTATTTGAATTGTTTGCCGTAGATCTAACCAAGTCAGTATGTATTGTCCAGTGCCCCAAAGTTTTCCAAGTCATAGATCCAGGGTGTTAGCTTTCAAGGCTTCGACAGACGCTCAGTTAGCATATATAGAAAAGGGCTTTCGGAACAGTCAGTAAAGTGACTGTTTGGGGAGAGCTGAATAAACGCCTTGAATAAAGCACAAAGATAAGGAGGAAATTAGGTGAAAAGAAATGAGATGAAATGACAAGGAAGAAAGAATAATAAAAAAAAAAAAACAACAGAATTTACTAGAAAAGTAGAGAAAAATAATTTCCTCGAGGAGATCCTCATCTGTTCTCTGTAGTAAGAGGATCATGAGATTTGGATTTGAATCAGGCTAATCAGCCTCACCAACATCTCTAAAAAGATGACGGAGCACATCATTCCCGGTGTCATCTTTAAGCAAGATGACAGGAAAAGAAGGTGATCAGGAGTAGTCAGCATGTTGATAAGGGAAAATCATGCTTAGCCAATCTGATAGCCTTCTAAGCTGGAATGACCAGCTGGATAGATGAGAGGAGAAGAGTGGGTGTTGTCTCCTTTGACTGCGGCAAGGCTTTTGACACTGTCTCCCATGACATCCTCATAGGCAAGCTCAAGAAGGGTTTAGATAAAGGTGGACTGAGAAGTAGCTGAACAGGAGATCTCAGAGGCTTATGACTCAAAGCGCAGCCTAGTTGGAGGCCCGTAGCTAGTAGGGTGCACCAGCGTTCAGTACTGAGTCAGGTCTTGTTCAACATCTTCGACAATGACCTGGATGAAGGAACAGAGTGCCTCCTCAGTATGTTTGCTGAAGATACAAAACTGGGACGAGTGGCTAATACCCTTGAGTGCAACTGGGATGAGTGGCTGATAACCTGTGAGTGTTGTGCTGTCATTCAGAAATATGTGGACAGGATGGAGAGATGGGCAAAAACCTCTTGAGATTCAACAAAGGCAAGTGCAGGGCCTTGCACCTCGGGAGGAATACCGTCATGCACCAGCGCAGTCTTGGGGCTGACCTGCTGGAAGGCAGCTTTGTGGAACAGGACCTGCTGGTCCTTGGGGACACCCAGTTGACCGTGAGCCGCCGATGTGCCCTTGTGGCCGAGAAGGCAAATAGTATCCCAGAGTGCATCAGGAGCACTGTCACCAGCAGGTTGATGGAGGGGATCCGTCCCCTCTATTCTGCCCCAGTGAGGCCTAGGCTTGGAGTGCTGTGTGCAGTGCTGGGCTCCCCAGTATGAGAGAGACATGGAGCTGCTGGAGCAAGTCCAGAGCAAGGCTACTAAAATCATGAAGGGAGTGGGGTATCGCTTATGTGAGGAGAAGCTGAGAGAGTTAGGCCTGTTCATCCTGGAGAAGACTGAGAGGGAATCCGATCAGTGTATCTTAAGGAAAGGTGTAAAGAGAATGGGCTAGACTCTTCTCAGTGGAGCCCAGCAACAGTATTAGAGGCAAAGGATGCAAACTGAAACCCAGGAATTTCCATCTTAATGTGAAGAAAAGCTTTTTTACTGTGAGCGTGACAGAGCGCTCCAGATAGGCTGTGGAGTCTTCTTCCCCGGAGATCTTCAAAACCCACGTGGGGCTGATCCTGCGCAGCCCACTGGATGTCCTGCTTGAGTAAGGGGATTGGACGAGATGGTTTCCAGAATTCCCTTTCAACCTGAACCATTCTGGCTGTTTCTCTGTCTGTGTGATTACTGAAAGCCACTGGCTTTTACTCATTAGTAAATCATGATTAGTAATAACTGCTGGGACATGGTGGCTCAAAGCACTAAAACTGTTGTGAAACTTCAGAAAAAAAAATAGTAATTCACAGAACTTAAAAGGTGTGTTGCATTTATTTAAAGAGAGATTTATTTAGAGAGATTTAGAGATCTTACCCCTCTACCGAGTAGATTTCCAGCACAGCTCCTTACAGTCCAATAGAACAATTTAAAACGTGCGCTTTATTTCTGCTTAGTGAGGGGTTGCTATACCGTACACCTCTCCTTCAAAGGAAACGCAGAAGGAGAGTCAATTTGCTAGAGGGAAAAATGACACAAATTTAATAGCGTTGATACTAAAATACAACAACCTTACAGACCAATTTAAATATAAAGACTCAGAAGACCTCAGAAATCCATTGTGAAAGAGTAATAGATCCATTTATAATGTCAGCCTGTATTTCACATTCAATTTGAATATAACACAAAACTATATTAGCTGTAGCATTATTGTTTACGAACCCTTGTGAATACAGACAAATGAAAGTAATTTCCACTGACAGGCTGACTGGCTATTGTAGTAATTTTGCTTTTGTTTTCACTCATCAGCTCTTCATTCAGCAGAAAAATCTGCAGGCTTTATTTGTTTTGGAATAGCCAATCTGTTGCTATTAATTGTGATTGGCATACTTTAAGTGTAACAGCATGGGGCCTTTCAAACACTGTCACGTTCACTTAAGAAGTCTTTCAGCTGTGGATTTAAAACATGACAAGGTACTCATTTCTGCCGTCAAAACACACAGCCAAAGATGCTTTTATATCTTACGCTGAGAGCAATAAGGCAACATGAACTGAGGATTGCTAGTGCTTTGATAGCACCGGATTCTTTGTCTGGGGCAAGCTGGCACATTCTGGCTTTGTCTGTTCTTTCTTTCCTCTAGCTAGGTGAAAGATTTGCAAGCAGGGAGCCTGGTTCCAGACCTGCCACAGGTCTAAAGAGGAAAGAGCCTTTTGGTATAAAAATCAAATTCTTCTTTAAGGAACCGTGTGACGTATTTTGATTGAATCAGAGTTGTTTCTTTTGCTTGTTCCGAAATAGTATTCTGCTGTTTTCATTAGTAGATTTGGTATGCTGCATCAGGTTGTATTTCAGTCAGCCTGACTCCGGTCAAATTGTTTTAACGAGTTCTAACCTTCGCAATTTTTGATTTATCAGAAAAATACTGTGGCATTGCCGGAACACTTGAGTCAGCACAACCAGCCTAGTAGATTTTAGGGCAGGTCTATGAATTACTGTCGCACTCAGAAGCAAAATTTCAATACTTTTAATTGTCTGCTCAAAGGTTGACTGTGAAACTGCAATTAGGATTCTACTAGTCTTGTTTATTACAGAAGATTAAAGCTTAAATTTGGCCCACAAAACGCTTTTACTGAAGAAAGTTTAGAAGATGACAGAGGACATGTCTTGCTGGACTTGCTGCTGGCTTGTGGCACGCATACGTGCAAAGCCAAATCCTCAGAGCTGAAGTTTAAGCATAGTATCTCTGAGCTTGCTTCCTTGAGAGCTTAGATGTCACTGATTCTCATACCATTTAAACTTGGGTCTTGATTTTGGCTTTCAATTTCTTTTTTTCCCCATGGGAGAAAATTGGAGTGATCACACAGTCTAGGTACCATTGTTGAAACTCTTGTAATGTGTAGGCATATTTTCCTTCAGTTTCTCCTTTAATTTTATATTCTTCATTGCAGACATTGGTGCTTTTGTAATTATATGTATTTTTTTTTCTAATCTATTAGATGCATGTGAGTTTTGATTTGAAGAGACAGTTTTGAGAACGGAGCTGAAATGTAATCGAGTAGACTCAATTCATATGAAGAAACATTGCCAAGTGTTTCTTTTTGTTCTGTACTTAAGCCCTTCATACAGTACACTTTTCAATGAAAAATGATGACCAGTGCATTAGAATTCTTGGTCCTACTTCTGAATCTCTGTAAGCAGAGATTTACAATATACTGTATGACCATTGTGAAGGCAAGTGAGTTCTCAGAGGGAGCTGTGTAGTACTGCAGATGAGATTGAAAACAAATGCTTCTGACCCTACCGCTTACCCAGGCATGAGATTCTGTAGCACATCTTTTATTCTTGATATGTTTGTTTATGTAGCAAATTCATGTACTGAGATTGAAGAGGATTTAGGTTATTTTGAAAAGTACTAGGCTTGCTCTGAAAGTAATGCCTCCTATGTTATTCTGTTGGCCCACAATGTTAGAGGTGAATGTTGGTGGTATGGCAGTAGAGGTTGAACCTTCCCACCCATATCTCATTACATTTTATTGCCGTGCGACAGATGGGACAGAGGGGCAGTCTGACAAATGGCATCTGTCATGGAAGTCCCAGCCTTCTATTATTATAAATGCTGATTAAGGGGGCACCTCTCCTGTGAGAAGAGGCTAAGAGAGATGAGACTGTTCAATCTGAAGAACAGGAGTCTTGGAGATGGGTCTCATCAATGTCTATAAATATCCAGAGGGAAGGTGCAAAGAGGATGGAGCCAGACTCTTTTCAGTGGTGCCCCGTGCCAGGACAAGAGTCAGTGGGAACAAACTGATGCAAAGAAAGGTCTGTGTGGATAAAGAAGCCTTTTTCTACTTTGTGGATGACTGAACACTGAAACACACTGATGAGAGATGATCTCCAGTGTTATTTCCCACCTAATCCAGTCTGAGTAACGCGTCATAATCCTGTACGATATAGACTTTGCTTAGTTTTTCTGAAATTCTATATAGCTGCATTTTTCTTTCTCTTCAGTCCTGGTGCTGAAGCTACTCTCAAGTTTTGCCCTCAGTAGAACATGCAAATGTGGAAAATCTAACATGTGACCAGAGACCAGAAAACTGGTCCCAAAATAGTTTAGTTTACTAAAAACTAACTATAAATGACTTTGTTACAAACTTCATGGAGACCAACTGAATCAAATGCTTCAGTGGCAGAATGTTTATTTATACTTGCTGAGGACCTAGTTTAATCTCCTGAAGGTTTTCTATTTGCTTCTTATTACTGTATGAGTTCTTGTTATGAAATATTCCAGAGAGAGCACTCTACTACCGCTATTATTGGAACAACAACAACAACAAAAATCCAGTGATTTAGGAAACAGAAATACAGGATTTAGGATCATTCCCAACCCTACTTGTACAGTAGATTGTTTTCTTTTGGACAGGTGAAATGCTGTGTAATTTTTAGCAAGAATTTGCAAAGGAATATTCCAAAAGGCTTTATTTCAAGAGCAGCCTCTCTGGTTTGGTTTCAGAATACACCGATGAACTACTTAATAGAATTGCACTGAATATAGACAAAATAATGAATTTGTACTGAAAATTAAAATGTTTTGTCTTTAATATTAAACACACAGCAGAAAGCCTTCTTTCTCTTCTACCTCTTATTGTGCATTGTTCATTTTACTTCGATTTTTTCTTCAAGAGGAGGTATTTCTGAAATTAACTGGAAGGATTTTAGATTATTCAGCTCAAGATGCAGAGCTGTGTTTCACTTGAAAACGTCCTTATGAAAGAGAATAGGCAGACAGAGGTCCTGTTTGTTTCTTTTCTTTTTTGTTGGTTNAAAAACACCTGTTAATCCTCTAGATTTTTTTTTCCCTGAAATTGTCTTTACTTATATTGATTTTCCTTGAAAGATCTCTAAACATCTTCCAAGTACAACTTGAATGGTACCTCACAATAATCTAGCACAGTACAGAAGTATTTCAGTGATACATGAAGTTAGATAGCAGGGGTTACATCTATTGCTTAGTGGTTCCATCTGTCATCCCGTAATCCACTTCAAGGTTTAAGACACATTCAGGAAAAAAAATAGCCTTATACACTAAATATGATTATTGTTGTGCTCGACAGTTATTGGTACAGAGCTCTGGACTTTTAGATTTGGAAATTATTTTGAAAGTAAGGTTCTGTTCACTACTGTGGAAAACATTTCGGTTGATGTCTACTTTGCATGTTGCTCAGTGCAACTGGGGTTGAATGCTCAGGAGATACTGTGAATCACTCAACTCACTTGTTGGCTAAAAGTTCTATAATTTTATAAGTTATTAAGCCACACTTTCAGCTGTGTACATCAACACAGCTTCATTTAAGACTCTACAAAACCTAAACTACAAATTAAAGATGAAGATCTTATTCATGATTTATAAACAGGCCAATATTTTCAAGCGCGTTATTTCTTAAATCATCAGGCCCTCAACTACTTTCCGCTGTTTCTCAAGACAACAAAAATTAATATGAAGTACATCGTGTAAACCAAAGACTTCAGTGCACTGTGATTAAACATAGGTCTGTACCGTAGCAACAGAGTGTCTCACAGATGGTATTTTGCAGATGATTTGCAAATTTGATTCTAATCAGTTTCAGCTCCATAATTTGTCACTTAATGTTTCACATTTCTTAGGAGCTGGTAATCTCTGCTGCCTTTTGACAAGGAGAAAGAAACTCAGCAGTTAATAAAATTGACTCAGTACTGACACTTTGATGCATTTGTTTTCACCTTGCCCCCTTCCAAAAGACCACACACTGCTTTAGGCAGATCAGAAATGAATTAAATCACAGTGGTAGCATCTTTAGGTATTTTAAATACTCTTTTCTTGTTTGAAAATATCTAAAATTAGTGGTGTCTGTCTTCACTTTGGGGGCTTTTTTAAACAGTGTTACTATCTCATTTCACTGCAGTTCAAATTCTATCTATATACAGGAAAACAGCAGCTGCTGTAGTTGTGCCTGCTGCCTCTGGAGACCTAATACCCAGACATGCTGTGGAATACGATGATTGGATCAAAACATATTATTCATCCCCTACTCATCTGAAGTGGGTTCTTTAAATTACAAAAAAAAAAAAAAAAAAAAAAAAAAAAAAGGCA
>JACDJE010000264.1:984755-1016511 GCA_016647715.1 Pavo muticus | reverse complement strand
TTTTTTTTTTTTTTTTGTGAGTAGTTTGGGTTTTGTTTTTTGTTTTTGTTTTTGTTTTTTTGCTATAACAGGAAACATCTTTAAAATGCTGAATCATCTGAGATTTTGCAATGATCCCAGCAAATCCAGTATTCACTATTGTTTTGTAACTAGGGTTTGACCACAGGTGTTTAAAATATTACTCCCAAAAGTATTCTTCTGTTCAGAGATCTTAATATTCTCCCGTAAGCTAGCAAGGTTTTGAATAAATGGTGTGAAAGCATTTCTGAAGGGCCATCTTTATCCCCTTACATTTTGATTAGTTTAAAATGCTGGTCACAACTGGGGATTTTGATTGGTCATCAGCAGTGTCAGTAATGGTCAATTACGCTCATAATGCCCAGTAAATGAGCAAATCTTACTGTTTGCCTTGTTTCAATTACATTCATAAAAGCAGTAAGATAGACTTGAAGCCTTGGCTCTTATAAGTCATTATTACACTTCATGGATGGTTAAAGCTGCTCAGACTTCTCAGTCTTGTTCCTTGTATTACCGCCCAAGGCATGATATAAGCCTCCTGAAATGCGCTGCTGTTGCTTAATAAATTACTCGATCTCACTTATCTTACTCTTGGCACATCCCTATCAGCAGGAAACCGTTATCCTGTAACAACGTACTTTCCTGGTGACATTTCCTCTTAATTAACTGTACACCAGCCTCTCTGTATTTAATATGCAGAGGAAACCTCTAAAAACCTTTTGAAAAAATGTGCTCTATTTCTATTATGTCATCATATGTGATATTTAGTTGTGAAAAATCTTTATTTTCTAGAAAGATCCAGCATAAAAGCTTTAGGACTAACACTTAGTGCCCATTTTAGTCTCTGCTTCCAAGCTTCTGGCTAACCACAGAAACTTCATTTAAAGTCTTGTGCCTCGCTTCTCAGTTACGAAACAGAGGTGTTACCTACCTTCCTTTGTAAAAACATGCTTTATGTCTTCTGATAGAAAGCAGAACTTAAATGCCAGTCTCATTAATTAATATTAGTTATAATTACTCTTCGAACTTATGCCGGGTCTTGACATATTCCAGCAACAAGGAGAACAGATTGACTGAGCCTAAAATGCACTTCCTAATTGAGTACTAAGCTGGGAAAGTGAAAAGCAGATACCAGACTTCTTAGGGAAAAGCCACTTTCCATGTTTTTCTAGCGCATACACCAGCAAGTATACTTGTTCTACTCTAAAATGTGAAACTTCCAAATTCACATTTTATCATACTAAATTTAGGCATATGTATTAGTATAGTATTAGTATGTACTTTCAAGAAGCTATCTCTTTAAAACAGGTACTGCAGCCTTGTAGTACTCGTTCTCCCTTTCCATGACTTAATTGTTTGGCCAGCCATGATGAGAGTTTCAAAAAACAACTACATTTTGGCAGTTTTGTTATGTGTGTCAAATGTGTTTGGAAACTACAAGCAATCAGTGGAACTGACAAAATATCCAAAAATTATTGTCATATATACAGTACACATTTGCAAACATCGTCTGTGGCTTTACGTTCGTGCCACTTTCAGAGGCATGTTTGACTGTCTCTTTTTGAAAATGTGATTCCAAGGAATAACCACACATCAAGTAAAACGTGTGGACATTTGTTTGCAGCGGTGTGATAACGCTAGCATTATTGCCAGGAGATATGCTTGGATTTTTCCCTAAATTGAAGTTAAGACTCAGGCAGACCTCAGAGGCATCTAAAATAATGAATTTCTATATCTTGTGCGCACCTGCTTTCTTGAGTAATAGCACTGAGTACGTGAAGCAGTATATTTAGAGATGTTGTGTCCAACGCACTTCCTGAGAGAGTGAACGGCACTGTGAAAGCCTAAAAAAACCCCTTCTTCCCATATGACTTGTTCCAAGCCTGATCAATTGATTGTGACAAAGGAATATCTGTCTGACTAGGGTATAAATGTTGATCAAACCAAATGAGTCAAAAGGAAAACTAGAATTGGATGTCTTCATCTTCTTCCATCCCTTTAGAATCACATTTACTCAGAAAAATTTCTTTAATTGATATTATTTCTAATATGGTAACATTCTCTATATTAATAAAGAATGGATAAGTTAGGTCCAGATTAAGTAATCAGTTTTGACTTTCTGGAGTTCATCTGTGTATATTATGTATTTAATGGAGGAAATGAAGAACAGTTTAGCCAGGAACTGAATGATTCTTGCATTAAAAAGGAACGTAACCCATGCTGTCATCAAACAATGAATCAAAAAATTGCAACAAACAAGAAGAGTTGGAAGCCATGGTGCGGCAGGCAAGCTATGACCTAGTCGCCATTACAGAAACATGGTGGGACTGCTCCCATGACTGGAGTGCTGCAATGGATGGCTACAAGCTCTTCAGGAAGGATAGGCAAGGAAGAAGGGGTGGCGGTGTGGCTCTGTATGTTAGAGAGTGCTTTGATGCTACTGAGCTTGTGGCTGGGGATGATAAGGTTGAATCCCTATGGGTAAAGATCAGGGGAAGGGCTGACAAGGCAGACATATTGGTGGGCGTCTGCTATAGACCGCCGAACCAGGATGAAGAGACAGATGAGGTGTTCTATGAGCAGCTGGCAGAAGCTGCGAGATCGCCGGCCCTTGTCCTCATGGGGGACTTCAACTTCCCTGACATATGCTGGGAATACAACGCAGCGCAGAAGAAGCAGTCTAGGAGGTTTCTGGAGTGTATGGAGGATAACTTTCTGATGCAGCTGGTGAGAGAGCCTACGAGAGGAGCTGCCCCGCTAGACCTGCTGTTCACAAACAGAGAAGGTCTGGTGGAAGATGTGGAGGTCGGGGGCTGTCTTGGACAGAGTGACCATGAGATGGTAGAGTTCTCGATTCTTGGTGGAGCCAGGAGGAAGAACAGCAAAACTGCTACCTTGGACTTCCGGAGGGCGGACTTTGAATTGTTTAGAAGACTAGTAGGGGGAGTCCCCTGGGATTCAGTCTTAGAGGGTAAAGGGGTCCAAGACAACTGGTTGCTCTTCAAGAAGGTAGTCTTACAGGCGCAGGAGCAGGCTGTCCCCCTGAGCTGCAAAATGAGCCGGCGGGGAAGGAGACCGGCGTGGATGAATAGGGAACTATTCTTGAGGCTCCGGGAGAAAAAGAGAATCTACATCCTGTGGAAGAAGGGACGGGCAACTCAGAAAGAGTACAGAGAAGTTGTTAAGATGTGCAGGGAGAAAATCAGAAAGGCGAAAGCCCAGCTCGAACTCAACCTGGCCGCTGGGATAAAAAGAAACAAGAAACCCTTTTACAAATATATCAACAGTAAGAGGAGGACTAAGGAGAATCTCCATTCTTTACTGGATGAGGCTGGGAATATGACTACTGGGGATAAGGAAAAGGCAGAGGTCCTGAATGCCTTCTTTACGTCTGTCTTTAAAGGTCAGACCAGTTATCCTCAGGGTACTCCACTTTTTGACCTGGTAGTCTCGGCTGGGGAGCAGACTAAACCACCCACGATTCAGGAGGAAACAGTCAGAGACCTGCTACTCCAACTGGACTGTCACAAGTCCATGGGGCCGGATGAGATTCACCCGAGAGTGCTGAGGGAACTGGCGGAGGTGATAGCCGAGCCGCTTTCCATCATCTATCAGCGCTCCTTGTTGACTGGTGAAGTACCGGAAGACTGGAGGCTTGCCAATGTGACTCCCATCTACAAGAAGGGCTGTAAGGAGGACCCGGGGAACTACAGGCCTGTTAGCCTGACCTCGGTGCCAGGGAAGGTTATGGAACAGATTGTCTTGAGGGAGATCACGCGGCAAGTGCGGGACAACCGGGGGATCAGGCCTAGCCAGCATGGGTTCACGAAGGGCAGGTCCTGCTTGACCAACCTGATCTCCTTCTATGATCTAGTGACCCGCCTGGTGGATGAGGGAAAGGCTGTTGATGTAGTCTACCTAGACTTCAGCAAAGCCTTTGACACTGTCTCCCACACTATTCTCCTGCAGAAGCTGGCAGTCCGTGGCTTGGACAGGTACACTCTTGGCTGGGTAAGGAACTGGCTGGAGGGCCGGGCCCAGAGAGTGGTGGTCAATGGAGCTAAATCCAGCTGGCGACCGGTCACGAGTGGTGTTCCCCAGGGGTCGGTGCTGGGGCCTGTCCTCTTCAATATCTTTATTGATGACCTGGATGAGGGCATTGAGTGCACCCTCAGTAAGTTTGCAGATGACACCAAGTTGGCTGGAAGTGTCGATCTGCCTGGGGGTAGCGAGGCCCTACAGAGGGATCTGGACAGGCTGGATAGCTGGGCTGAAGCCAATGGGATGAGGTTTAATAAGACCAAATGTCGGGTCCTACACTTTGGCCACAGCAACCCCAAGCAACGCTACAGGCTTGGGGCGGAGTGGCTAGAAGACTGTGTAGAGGAAATGGACCTGGGGGTGTTGGTTGACGCTCGGCTGAACATGAGCCAGCAGTGTGCCTGGGTGGCCAAGAAGGCCAATGGCATCCTGGCTTGTATCAGAAGTAGTGTGACCAGCAGGAGCAGGGAAGTAATTGTCCCCCTGTACTCAGCTCTGGTGAGGCCGCACCTTGAGTACTGTGTCCAGTTCTGGGCCCCTCACTGCAAGAAAGACATTGAGGCCCTGGAACGTGTTCAAAGAAGGGCAACAAAGCTGGTGAGGGGTCTGGAGCACAGGCCTTATGAGGAGCGGCTGAGGGAGCTGGGATTGTTCAGTCTGGAGAAGAGGAGGCTCAGGGGAGACCTTATTGCTCTCTATAACTACCTGAAGGGAGGTTGTAGTGAGCTGGGGGTCGGCCTCTTCTCTCGTGTAACTGGTGATAGGACTAGAGGGAATGGTTTCAAGCTGTGCCAGGGAAGATTCAGGCTGGATATTAGGAAATACTACTTCTCTGAAAGAGTGGTCAGGCACTGGAATGGGCTGCCCAGGGAGGTGGTGGAGTCACCGACCCTGGAGGTGTTCAAGGAACGTTTGGATGTTGTGATGAGGGATATGGTTTAGCGAGAACCATTGGTGATAGGTGGATGGTTGGACTAGATGATCTTATAGGTCCTTTCCAACCTTAGTGATTCTGTGATTCTGTGATCTGCAAAGTTGTTTAGAAGCTGAAGAAGCAAGCCTTACTTGTCCTGATAATTGATTTTCCTGCCCAGAAGCTCGCACTTAAGCTGGCCATGTAGGGTGTTCAAGGTAGGGAGGAAGTAGGATGTGAGTTACGGCTTTATTAAAAATGCTCCCTTCTGCTTGGATGAGAGCAATTTCGTCTACAGATTGATGAGACTTTTTCAGTGGGGATTATCTGAGGCACCAGATGGACACGAGTTTAGAGGGGAACCCGTGCTAGTTTTCCATTGTTTTTCTGGTCGGTAGGGAGTCCCTCCTCTGCAACAGCTGTGCCACAGCTTTATCCGCCCACGAGGCTCTTCTCCATAGCACCAGTTAGGGGGGATGTGCCAGGAAAATCATGTGCAACATGTAAAAGCAGGAATAGCAAAGAGATTTTGTAGATCCTAGCAAAAGCATCTCCCTTCTTCAAATGTTCAGAATTTTTTACTCAAATCTCTTCTACTACTAAAACATGTAGAAAATGAATTTATTATTTATTTTTTTAAATATTAAAATGTATTTATTATATTTAAATATTTTACTAATATTTAGTATTTAAAATTAATATTGAAAAGAAACAAATAATGATATAAGATGAATCTTTCAAATTTTCCTTTTGTCAGCTTCCCAGAATGCAACTTAAGGATATTGGTCTTCACTGTGGCAGCATCCTAAATTGGGAGCCAGCTGCTGCCTCATTCTTATTATTCCACCCTCAGCAGGGGAGGAGAGATTGCAAAACAGGACATCACCTTTCCAGTGCTTTTGCAGTTAGCAAGAGATGGTGTTGGGTAAAAAATGTGCAATACCTCATCTGCCAGACAAAAACTGAGATAAAGTGTAGTTCTGACTGAAGAGTTTGCTTCCCCCACACTGGGACAGATAACAGTAAATGGGAAAGAAAGAAAATCTTCTGCGAAAAAGCTGTTAACAGTCAAGTGCAGTCAAGCGAGAATGTTAGTCGTGCATGCCTAGACATACTTGCTAGTAGCACATTTTTAGGTATAAGCACATATTTCATTCTTACAATAGCTTCTTGCATTTCTCTGTCCCCAAAGCAGAAAACACTCACTGTCTGGTGAAGATATCCTTGAAGTCGTTTCTCGCATCTGTATGAATCATCATCTTAAGCACGACACTAGATGATTTGGAGGAAAAAAAAAAAAAAGTTATTCAACTTGCAAACATGAGCATTTGTATTAGTGGTTTTAATCAATAAATGGCATTATAGCATTATTCTTAGCGAAACTTAAAAGGATGAGGGTTTTTTCTTTCCTTTGTTCGCTATGAACTTCTATATTATTACAGTAGGTCAACTTGACCTTTAGAGATTGCTTTGATAACAACATTACAGGATGTACCTAAGATGGAATTTTAGGCTACATTTCAAAAATGTGTTATTTAGAAACATAATTAGAGCTTCTATATTAGTTGTGGTTAAATTCTGTAAAGTTAGAATTTCAGTGCAGAGAAGCGATCTGAAAGTTAAAGGATAACTAGAATTAGTGGCACAGAAACTGAACTAACGTATGCGATTCACCTTGCCTCTGAAGGAGTCAGACACCACTCTGCGAGTCAGACACTACTCTGTGATGATGGATGCTTAAACATCTTGCAAGAGCAGGTTTATACAGCATTGAAAACCCAAGCAAAAAAAAATATCTTTCAGTACATTATCTTTTCATAGAGGGTTGGTTTTTTTAATTAAAAAAAAAAAGGAAAAAGAAACGTGCAGCTGTGCAGCAAAAGAGAGACAATGACAGTGCCTTCTACTGGGATACAAGTGCTCTGGAACAATAGAAGATGACAAAGAAGAGAAATTAGCTCACCCCTTCCCATGACCAGTGATGGCTCAAGAGGAGTGTGATTTCTATCCAGAGAGATGCTGCTCTTTCAGCTGCTAATCCTTAAATGAGGATGAGGAGGGATGGACTGAGAATCCAACCCTTCCTGTCACACGGGTGCCTTGCTTGCATCTGAGCTCCCTGGGTTAGCCACGCATTCTCACCTGGTACTCAGCTGTTCGTTCAGGCCGTGATCTGGCAATTACTCTGCACACAGGCATTACTGGAACTATTATTTGTCCTTACGCTCTTACTGAGTCATATTTTGTTTCATTTGTAGCTGTTCAGTTTCAGCCAAAGGGGACTTTGTGTCCCTCATGTTCATAATGTCCTCTCTGACAGGCTCTAAGATAAAGCAGCGCTTTAATACCTCATTAATGACATTGTTCAATTTGATGTTGATTGTATGTGCAGATGGCCTGTTTTCAGTCCATTGTGCACAATCCCTTTTGCCATCCCAGAAGGTACTGCAGATAACATTGTCAGCAGTCTATGGAAAGGCCAATGCAACGTAAACTGCATGTGACGCTTTGCTTCTTAGCCACTTATGGATACATACCAGAGATGCTAATTGTGCTTCTTTGAGTCTTTAGAGCATTGGTATTCAAACATTAGCAACAGAGGGATTGGGGTTAAGCCTCTCTTTAAATCCAATCAGAAGGTGGCCAGCGTATATTGTTATTTAAGATTGGGTGCCACTATTCTCTGACACAATAGCTAGTATATGTCATGTTGATGCATTCACATTGGCTGCAAATAGTGATTTCGCAGGGGCATGCAATCATTTGCAGTCTTAGAAGCACACACTGCAGCCTTACAAAAGAGGATCCCCAGAATCTCCTTGTGTTTTTTTACACATGCGCATTGAGCTCCAGTCAAATTTGGTTTCTGTAAATTTCTCAGTTTATAATTATATAATGTGAAATTATTGTCCTGTGTTGTAAAAGTGGCAACAAAAGATTGGTCAGAGCTCCTTCTGAGTAAACAACTGTTGATAAAACTGCTCAGCCTGTTGTGCAGTTATTTATGATAATTCAATGGTGCTACATTTGGTAACCCCAAAATTAAATTTGAAGCCTTGCTAAGTTTTCTGATAAAACTGTGCATTTCAGCAGCATTAATACATGAGGTTTTGGCCAACCTCTTCATTAGAGACATGCAGCAGGTTTCACAGTTCAAATTTGATCATACTTACAGCAATCAAAAGATTTACGTTCAAATATCAAGCCTTGCATAGTATTTCATTGTCTGAATATATGTAGTATAAGCAGTGCTTCATCTAAGAGCTTCCAGTAACTGCAGTAAATATTAGTAGACACGTCAATTTTCAAACTTCAGCCACAGTCATTCCTCTTCTTCTGTAATGACAGCAAAATAGAAAAATGAAATATATTTTTATGATACATTTTCCCGTACTTCATCACGTAATTATTTCACCACATGTAGGAGCAATGTAAAGTCTATCCATCCTCCATCTCTGTTGCACAGCTTGCACAAGTCACTGCAATGTATTGCCATTAAATTAATGCTCGCTGTTGCTTGTAAAAACTTTATGATGCGCTTTGATTTGCAGTTGAGAATATGTCATTCTGAAAATTCTGCAGAAAGATTGAATTTGATCACTTTAGTTGCTAATATCTGAAGGAAAATATTTTGTTGTTATTGCTCCATACTTGAAAGCCTTTAAAAGGAACTAATACAAAGTTTAATACTACATAACAGAAATGTAAATGTGACAGATGCATGTGGCTGAAACATCACTGATACTAGAAGAAGCTATCCCACAGCCATTCGCTATGTGATGATGTGCTTCCCTTCCCAACTTTTGCCTCATTGTCACAGTTTTAGCAAGATGGGTGGATAGAAATGATTTATTGTCGGAAAGGGAATTATAAACATAGTATAACTAATATGTTATGCTAACATCATTTTAATCAGGTAATTATTAAAAGACTGTTTGGCCTTTAAAGGACATTGATTTAATGGGAATTAATTTAATGATTGAGTACTGTTTGTGTAACATTATCATTGCTAGTGATGCAGAAAATTGGAATCTCAGCTCAGCGGAAAAGAGGTTACATTTTCCATTATCACATTAGATCCCTTTCTTCTGGAATGCAGTTATTAGACTTTTTATACTTTCAGTATATATTTAAATACTTGGGCTTTATCTGAATATTCCTGACTTGAAAAAGTAGCTGAAAATGTTCATTGTTGTATCATTCTCACTTTTAATCAGAGACTTGAATTTCTGTTTAATGTAGCCTTAAACAGAATCCATTTAATTGCGATTTTGACTTGCTATTGATTCTCCCATGAAAAATTTTCTCAATTGTCACTTTCTACTTTCCTCACTGCAGATCTGATCATTGCGTTTGGGATGAGCAGGATTTTTGTTTCAGCTATAGAGAAGCAGCAGTGTTATAAGTAGAAGCGGACAAAGCACATTTCTGTCTAAATCTGAAGTTGAATCATACAGGCTCAGGTCACACCTTAGGAGTGATTTAAAAGTGACTCTGACGCATTCCTTCTCTAAATGATGAGCGCTGTAGAAAGGCTATGTCTCGTAACTGATGATTAGGACTCTGCTAAAGCCGACCCATATAGGTACAACTCCCATTTATCTAAAGGGATGTTGTACCTGGTTACCCTTCTTAATTTGCCCTTACTTATGCGATTGTCATAAATTATTTTTCAGCTACATACTGCCACTAACAACTATAGTGTAGAAATAAAGATCTAGAAAGAAAAAGAGGGAAAACAAACGAGGTTGGAAGCATGTAGTAAATAGCTGTGTCTGATAGACTTGTGCAGATTGATTTTCAAAGAAATTTTTAATTAAGGTTGACTATGACAGTTGTTGATGCATCTTGGCACTTCTGCGAGGGAGATGGGTGGCCAAACGATTATCCCTCTGTCACTAGAATGAAGCCACTGCAGTAGGGACAGCAAGCTGGGCAAGTCTGGTATTTGAAGACAGATAAATAACTTGACAACGAAAGCAAAAGAGTCTCGAATTCCTAACTACTTTGTAGTTCGCTCCCCCTGTGATAAGCCAACACTACAGTGGGCTGAAATGCTTTGCCATGGTTAACATCGGTCTTTTCCTGGGTAGCAGAACATTTTCTAGCTTCAAGTAGAAGAGTTTCAAAGAACATGACTGACAATCCTATGTTTCAAATGAATTAGTTTGTGAGTAGTCATTTGAACAATTTTTGAATATTTCTGTTTGTATGTCAAGGCCTTCTGAACAGATTTATTAGAGAGGTACACCAGGCTGTGACTTGCTGAGCGGCTGTGCCACTGATGCTTGGTTAGCCCCTGCATTTGAAATCTCAGCATGGATAATCTTTTCCTACTAATGAGGAAACAGAGCTGAGCAATGAGCCTTAGTATGTAAGTCAAATGCCAAAGGCGCATCTGAATAGATGCACGGTAGTAGCAAATGGAGGATTTTCACAGGGAGTTAGCAAGTTTCTTTCTCACAGAAGTCTAAACACAATGATTTGATCAGGAATAGAAAACTGATAGCAATAGAAGAAGCAAGTCAAGTTTTCATTCTTGCCAGAGACCAAAAGGGCTTTTTCTACATGAATTTTCTAGCGATGGTAGTGGGGGAAATATAGTTTGGATGGAAAAGAAAAGCTTCTAAAGAACCTGGAGAAATTGAGTTCCTTTTCAAGAATATGATAAACATCACCATTCCTTATTAGGGAAAGAAGGAAAGTTTTGGACAGAGATTCTTTTACAGTAGAGAGAAGTACTGACAGCATGTAAACATCAGGGGCAGAAGTGGAGAGTAATTGACTATAACCACAGTATACAGGCAGTCTTCCTCCTTCCAAAGGGAGTACCAGAACCTGAATATAACAAACAAGTATTCAGTTTTATGTTCCCAGCACAGAAATTTTCCCCAGGAAAAAATATTTTTGTAGACCCTTCTAATCAAAACAAAAATTAGAAAATAAAAATAAAAACATACAGTACAAGCTTAAGACAGTTCTGTACAGGCACACATGCAGAAAAAGATTGTGCAAAGCCCAACATTCATACAATATAGACAGATCATCCTTGTACAGAAAGTGAACAATAGGATGAACTGCTATCTTTTTTGAGCAAAGATACAAAATATAACTTGGAAATGATTACTGGCCAACAGTAACCTAGCGTGACAGTGTAAAAGGGTGATAACATTCTGACTGGAGCTAGTTCATGCCCAGCCTCCTCTGTATGAGGGCAGCGGGAGCCTAGACCTACCCATACAGAGTCATGCATATACCACAAGGTGAGCAGGCTTCCAGAGTTGTTGACATGAGTCTGTATGTATATATAAGATGAAGCTTCTCAAACCACTTTACAAATTACCGATGAGTTGGAAGGATTTGAAATAAGCCCAAAGGAGAAGAATGATTGTCTCAGATGTTCTCCCTGTCATATAAAGAGGAGGAAAAAATGAGGAGATCTTTCTTTTGTGGATCACTGCTTCCCTTCTGGGAGGACAGTGAGGGTAGTGCTTTCCACCCAGCTGAAAGGAAACAATCTTCCAGGGAGCAACTGTAATGAGATTAGTCAAGGGATTGTTACGCTAACAATAATAAATGGAAGAGGGTAAGTGATTGTTTAGTTCAGAATTAAGACATTAAGGAAAAAAGAATTAATCTGGGCACCAAATGACAAAGTGAACACATTACTTCGTTGCCTATAGACCAGCGCTAGAATTCTGAGTAGTATACAAGAACTGTAGAATTAACTCAGGAATACAAATTTGTTCTTTATGATGTTACTGAAATCTGATAGGAAGATTCATGTGGTTGGAGTGCTAACCCATGTACTGAAAGATAGATGGACGAGGTGGGCAAAAGGGGAAGAAGGATAGGAAGAAGGCGCTATATCAAAATTAAATTAGATATTTTGGAGGATTTCAGAACTTGGAAGGAATTGATTTCTTGTGGGAAAGCATGCTGATGGCTGGAACACAAACAATTGGCTCCTCTACTGCATATCTGTAATGTATAAGGGAAAATGTGAGATACAGTAGGAGAACTCAATCTAAATGATGTATGTTTTAAGTCTTGCACCGCCCATGCTGAAACATCTTGAATCCACATAAAGAACAGATGGGGAAAAAAAGGGAACATCGGTTGCAATGAAGCTACACATTTCAGGGAGTAAGTGTACACAACTGAGAACAATAAGAAGTAGGACTTTAAAATTTTCTCAGGAGCTAAAGAAACCTTAATGTTGATGGTGCATTATGAGGTGAAATTGATGCCATTCAAAATAGTTATATAAAAGAGGCAGTGAACATTTCTATTCTGTATTTTGAGAAAAGCAGATGCTAGATTTGTATCAGATAATATTTAAATATTCCGTGTTTAGAGCAACTCAGAAAGATGTTAAATGGCAGGTACTAACACCAGCATTTTCAAATCGGCAAATCTGGACAAATGTCTCCATTAAAACATCTTGCAAAGGTGCCTCTGTACCTTTGCTGATTTGAGTCCTAGAAGGTTGGGCAAGTTTTAGAAAGCTGAGAAAAATTCTTATGTAAAACTTCAAAAAAAAAAAAAAAAAAGGACAGAACCTTCAAAGTCTCTCCCATCTTAATACATAGATACGACAGCGTGAAAGTCTTCAAGAAGATAACAAACTTCACAGTTCCAAAATATATCGCTATAAAAGGCACTGTATTGCTTTACATACACACACACACACACATATATATATATGTCTGTATGTATGCCTAAAACTTTCCTTATCCTCAAAATCATCAAGAGAAGGAGGGGGAAAAAAAGAAGCCAAAGTATGCCCATGGCATATGGAAAAAATGTGTTGCTGGGAGCTACACCCTCTCCACACACAGAGTAGACACTCAAGAGAGATACTATTGCTGGAATCCGATAACAGAGGACACTCAAGGAGACCTTCAGTATAGAGAAGGGTAGGATATATTTGCCTCTTAAGTGGTGTTTGATGACATATAAAGGACTTGTGTTCAGCAAACTGTAATGCTGTTCAAGTAGACATATGAAAATGTCTCTGTCAACTTGTATGCTGGGAAGATGAATGCACAGACATCAAAAAAGTCCAATATTTCTAAATTGAAGGTTAATACCACCATTGTTATGAATTGTAATGGCTCCACTAAATTATTTTCGTGCTGGACAGCAGAAAATACCAACTATTCTAGTTATCTCAAAATTAAGGTTTCACATGTTTTAAATATTGAAATGAGTTTCACATTTATTCCTAGAAAACTGATATATAAGGATGTATGGCAACTGTTGAGTCACGGCCTGAATCACTGATTGAGCACCTGGGGAAAAGACCCAGTCAGCTCTAGGAGCACAGGTGAAGACAGTTCATGTGTGACCAGAAGGGGTGGAGCCTGGCTGCACCTCTGTTTGACCCCATTTAAGGGCTGATTGCCACTGGGGAAGGATCTCTGGTTGGAGATCTCTCACTTGTGGAGTCTTTCCTGCAAGCCTTGATCTTTGGAGATGGGTGGGCACCTTCACTTTTCCTTTGAAATACCATCCTATCCACACTGGTCCCTTTGCTATTACGCTCCTGTATCACCCTTTCACCGCATTAGTATTTCTAATTGTAACAGAGGATATCTTGACAATGAAAACCCCTAAATCTTTTGTATTTGACAGAAGCTTCTAGAATCACTGTAGAGTTTTGGATTTGTGTTGTTGTGTTAGTGGTGGGGTTATCTTGTTTGCTTATTTGCTTAAAAAGGCTATCACCCTACGAAGCCTACTACTTCCAGTGAACCAGAGCCCAGTGCTTTCTGTTTAGGGACTAAGATCTGAGGATTTGTTTCAGGTATAAAACAAAATATCTGAAATGTGTCTTTTCATTAAAATAATAATAATAAAATAAATTGCACCCCTCTGGTAAAAACAGAACATAAGGGAAGAAATAAACAAGTAACGTGGTGAATAAAAGCAAGAGCTGGCTCTTGAAGCTGTCTAGGCTGTGACCCTACCTCATGCATGTTCCCTTCACCGCTTGCAATGCCATGCAATCTGCCAGTATTTGCAAGGCTAGGAATTGCAGCTGCCGATTTACAAGCTTGCTTGGAAGGTATTACCAATTCAAGGAGTTGTATTCTCCTGTTGAAGAATATATATAATGCCTGCTGTGGTCAATGGATATTACCTTCAGCACACAATGTAAAATTACAAACTCGGGTTATGACTTACCAGCTTATATCTCATGGAAATGAATGCACTCTGCACAATTCAAGAAAGAATGGAAAAGTATGGGTGCAAAATGAAAAGATGGGAAGAAAAAATGCGTGATGAGAGATTTTTCGAACAACCACCAAGCTGCCTTTATTTCATAGCTGGTAGAAATGGATACAGGCTTCATTGACTGCAAAGAGTTTATTACTTTTTTTCTGTCCCAATTGAATTGAACATTTTCAGTTGAAGACAGGAAAGATTTTACATTATTAAGAAAGTTTCTAACAGAACAATAGGGAGAGCTAATACCCTGAAAGATGATGCCTTTGAAGAGCTGTGCTTTGCAGAGGTTTTTAAAATATAACACAGCTTAGACAAACTTTTAAGTTTTGTTTCATTTGACAAAAATAGCAAAAAATACAAAACGTCTTTGTTAATAAAAACTACTCCCTCACACCCACTCTCTGTTAAATGCCCCCTTCACAAAGCAAGCCTAAGATATACATTAATCTGAACTGTTTGCAGCAGAACTCCACACTTTATATTTGTGCAAATGGAAATTGCAGATGCACGGCATAATTGATGTGACTGTTCTAACAAGCTAAAGGCTAAACTGCAGCCAACTCCCAGTCCTTTGTGCTTTTTTCCAAAAGCCGATAATTCACCAAATGTGGGCAGAATTTTTGCAAGTAAAAGCAGAGCCAAAATCTGTCCCCAGATAACCTTCCCTGTTACTTCTTCACCTCTCTGTTTAAGCACAATTAAAATCCTTGCTTTCTAGTTCAGTAGTATTAGAGTTTCTCAGCAAAACAGTCTCAATTATCATCTTTTTCACAGTTCTCAAAATTGAAATAAATCTGACTAAAACTCCACACACAACAATTCAGAGCACTACTGACCTCTAGCAGAGACTATATTAGCTTAAATGATGGAAGTTTGACAGAGTCATTGGCAACTGAGATACGTTAGTAAAATGAGAGCTGTTGGTGGGTATTGGTGACAAATTGGATTTTGTCTATTGGAAGAATCTAGTCTCTGCAATTTCTGTCACGCCTGTATTTTTCACAAAAAGACATCACAGGATACGATTCTTCTAGTGTCCTTCCCAACCCTTCTTACTGAAGCCTCTCTTCACACATGGAGTATCTGTGGGTAGCTCCCAGTACAGTCCTCAACTGCCTTCAGATATGTCATATAACAGACTTTTCAAATTCCGGATGTAAAGTAATGATGTTTTATAGATTTTCTGTGTGCATCTCGCTGTTTTAAAAAGTACCTTTAAAAAGTTGCAGTCATTCAAACCTAAGGGAAAATGACTGACAAAAGATAAATGGTTAACAACAATGGCAGATCATGTAGAACTACTCAAGCTAGCACTGGAGTTGAAACAGGCAAGCTTATTTAACTACAGATCAGTTGCAAGTTTTCTCAGCATTATGAGTGCTATGCTTCCAAATTATTTGCTTTAGTCATAGTAAAATAATTGTAATAAATAATTATTTTATTAAATCCCATATATAATCCTGTATTACCGTTTTTTACTTTAAACTTTATTGGGGGAAGAATGATTTAAAAGGAATTAGAAATTTGTACAGAATTGTGTACACTCACTTTTTGTCACCTCATGCTTCTTTTGTCTGTTCTTTAACGTCTGTCATAATTATACATTACATTGTTTGTGTTGCCTAGACAATGCATTATTTTTCTTGCCTGCTGATAGCTAGTTTGAAGCTCTTGGAAGGAAATGAAAATAAACAAAAATTCATAAGTTGTAGTATAAGCCTGTTGTCTGAAGTAGGTCAGCATTAAGTTAAGCTGGGATTAATGAAGGAGAGCTGCATTAGATGAGAGTGGGAGGACTAAAAGCAATTGCTTTCACTGTCACTTTTAAGGTAAATCAGTTGTTTCAGAAAGCTTCAAATGAGATTGCTTTTTGCTAGCTTAGTTTACTCTAGAAAATATCTTTTTATTTCTGCATATGCAGTCTGCAAATTTTAAAGGCAATTTTGGATTTTGAAATTATTCTTAGTATACAATAGAAGTGTTAAGTGAATTATACTGGAAGCTGTAGCCTCAACACACATAATCTATGGTTATTGGCATTTTGCGTTCAATTAAACCCTTCTGTGTACTGCAGGGGTATTGGAAGAGACAACTCTAAAGAATAATACAGCCTCTGTGTTCGCTTGAGACCTGCCCCTTAGCTATATCAAGTATCAGGACTTCTGAGTAATGTTTTTAATTTCCATTTGTGTCATGAAAGGAACTCAGTAGTTTTAGCAGTTACTCAGAATACTACAATAGCAGTCTTTTTGGTGTAACTGCAGCCAGACTTAACTCCTGTGGATGAATTTTTCTATGGGAATGAGGTACGGTAGGACAAGTTTTACAGTAGTCACCAATGTATTGGCCTGACAGCAGCTAGACCCCTTTGCCATTGTGGGTTTTGAAGCTGCTGCTATAGTATAAAAGACAACAGCCGAGACATTGGATGCTCTTCCTGATGCCTCCTCCCTTGCACTCTGTATGTGTGCATACGTATCTGTCATGTGTGTAGCCACTCCTAACAAGTATAGGCTGTGATCCATGATATTATACACATACATGAAATGTATACTAGATACTGGGAATATTTTCACAAAGCAGAGCCCTAGGAGATGTACATACATACTACTTTACAGTCAAGAACGGCAACTGTAGGATCTGTAACTCTTTTTCACAATAACACTAATGGAAAACCAGTGATTGCTGCTCTCCTGACTGACTTGGTGCTCTTCAGCATGAAGAAACATGTAAATTTATGCTGGAAAAAAAAAAAGCTATAGGGAGTTTTATCTTAGAAACCAAACTGGGGGATGGGGATGAACATGTTTTTTAAGGTGAGCTGTCATAGTACGATAAGTCTTTTAGCAAACAGTACAATAGAACAAGACTGTATGGCATTTGCTTTTCTACTAAATGTCAAAGAAATTATACTGTAGCAGTAAAGCAATAGCAATAGCCAGTCATTCTGATGGCAAGTCATGCTCTTTAATGTCTTCATCAATGACATTGACAGTGGGATCAAGTGCACCCTCAGCATGTTTGCAGATGACACCACGCTGTGTGCTGTGGTTGACACACATAAGGGATGAGATGCCATCCAGAGGGAGCTAGACAGGCTCGAGCAGTGGGCACAGGTAAACTTCATAAGGTTCAAAAAATCCAAGTGCAAGGTCTTGCACCTCCCCTCTACCAATACAACCTGGGGGATGTAAGGATAGAGCACAGCCCTACTCACAAGGACTTAGGGGTACTGGTGGATGGCAAGATGGACATGAGCCAGCAATGTGTCCTCACAGCTCAGAAGGTCAAATGTATCCTGGGCTGCATCAAGAGAAACATGAACAGCAGGTCAAGGGAAGTTATCCTACTCCACACTGATGAGACCTCACCTGGAGCGCTACATTCAGATGGGGTGTCCTCAGAACAGGAGAGCTGTGGGCCTCTTGGAGCACATGCATCCAGAGGAGGGCCACAAAAGCAACCTAAGGGATGGAACACCTCTCCTACAAGGACAGGCTGAGAGAGCTGGGACTGTTCAGCCTGGAGAAGAGGAGGCTCTAGGGACACCTGAGAGCAGCCTTTCAGTATCTAACAAATAGCTATAAGAAAGGAGACCAACTCTTCAGCAGGGCCTATGGTGATAGGACAAGGGGAAATGGTTTCACACTAAAAGGGGAGATTTAGGTTGAATAGAAGGAAGAATATTTTTTACCATAAGAGTAACGAAGCACTGGAATAGGCTGCCTAGAGATGTGGTGGGTGCCCCAGCCTTAGAGACACTCAAGGCCAGGTTAGACCAGGCTCTGAGCAACCTGACCTAGCTGTAGCTGTCCCTGTTCTTTGCAGGGGAGTTAGACTAGGTGACCTTCAAAGGTCCCTTCCAACTCAAACAATTCTATGATTCTATTAAAAGATTTCTTTTGTTTTTTCTTTCTTTCCTCCACTGGGAGGGGTGGAGAAGGCTGCCTGTTGTGTTTAGAGATCATGTACCCATGCAGCTGCAGCATTAGACCTGCTTTAGAAATGGTTTAAGAAGTATCAATGCAAAGACTTCTTTCAGCACTGAGTTATTTTCTATGCTTCTTGTAGTTGTATGCAAGCTTTGTCTTCAACTTCCATTTCTTGACTGCTCATACACAAGGTATAAGAGTGCATTAGGTTGAACTAAACAACTTGGGGATGGCAACATTGACCATTTCTTGAAGTCCATTGTAACATGGATGTTAATAAAGAAAAGGTAACAGTGAATAACGGGGACCATTCCCCATGTACGGGAAAACTCCATTGTATGAACAAAAGCAAACACTGCTGAGAGATCTGTCAGATTTTACAATTGCTTGTTGAACAGCATAATCAGTTGAAACTTCAGCTGTGCCCAGAAGGCAGGTATGTGACTTTCAGTAGTCCTCTCTTTTCTGACACTTCACTTCTAAAAAAAAACCATGAGAATGTAGAGTTTTACTCATTAAGCTATAAAATGAAAATGCAAGGATGCCCAGGAGAACGTTGGCTTCTCCTCTATCATGCTACCCATTTCAATTTAATACAAAGATTATGTGCAGGGATTGGCACCTGAAAGTTAAAAGGACAAACAGTCTGTTCCAATGAATTGATATGTCTTTTCATTTGATTAAAAAATATTTTTAAATGAAATATTCCAAAGACATCACAAAAAAAGTGTTGTAGAGTGCAAACATTCTATTAAAAAAAATCACTTAAACTTATGCAGGAGACAAAAAAAAAACCAAATCTTTAGATGTTGAAGCTAGTGTTCATCTTTGAAAGTCTTTATGTTGAAACAATAGCTCCTGACCTGATTGGAAGATTCTTGTTTTAGATAATTACATGGCACCTGGGAGATAGAAGGAAATTTATTTCTGACTGCAGAGGCATAATAGATTTTTTTTTCCTTCAATGCTGGAATTCTTAAAAGGCAAAGATTTGAATACTTAACATACTGTAAATATAACTAAATGAAATCAGTTACTATTTAGCATGTGGCAGAACTTCACATTACTGAGGTAGAAAAAAAGCTTCACATTTGTTTGGTGATGCAGAGTCCCCGAGGTGGTGCCTCATATTCAAGAACTGATTAAATGTCTAGATAATTTGTGTTCATAACTGAAAATTACTTCTACTTAGGATAAGAGTAATGGGAAGAAAAATTACAATAAACTTATTTACTAGGGAAAAAAAAGGAAGAAGTTTTTACAGAAGTGAGTATCAAATACAAACCACTTACGGGTGATTGAATCTGTAACAAGCTGCATTGCATATGAAAATTCCAGCTATCATTCTGTTATACAGTCATAAGATTTTGCATCTGAGAAAACTCCCTGAAAATAATGACTACCTTCTAAAGTACTGAATATGGAGAGAGAGAGAGAAAGAGAGAGAACGGGTGAATCTCTTGTGCAGTTTACTGGGGGTGTTTAGTGCATTCACCTGTCTCTCCTAGTACTTGTAGTTGTGACAAAATTTTACTACAGGCAAAAAATAGGCATCTTTAAAAAGATTAATTTTCTTTCATCTAAAAATCTGTGCATATTTTTAACTGAAAAAGTTCTTTAAAGATTTAATGTTTTGGGAGCAGCTATCTGCATAACGTACTTTTCATGGCTTGCTAAAAAGGGCTCTGTCCACACAAGCTATAGAGAGCAGCTCAGATCTTGTGAGCCACCAAAGCACTGGTAGATTTAACTGCTGCTAATGTTTTGTTTGCATGCCATTTAAATTCTGAGGAAAAGCAACCATGGGAACACAAAGTAGTTTTGCACTCTTTTTCAGCATGTGATTTTTTTCATGTCCTGGTGGACTTGAAGCAAGTGGTACACATATGTACAGATCTTATGAGCATCTGCTTGCCTGCAGAACTGTGAGAAATAATTGTGTTTTGATGTGTTTGGTTTAACTTTATATTCTCCAGAACTCAAGAAAAGCTTAATTAAGGCCTGTGTATAGGATCTCTAAGGAAAGAACATTAAGAATTTATTCCTCTCTTTGTTCTGAGATCTTGAAGTCTATTTCCATTACTGAATAGGATAGGCAGTCGAACTGCAATTAAAGACACGTTAGCAAAACAGATTAAATATGATAACAATGGCTGACAGTGAATCTCCTTTACTACTTTCACTGCATAGAAAGCACGGCTCAGATCTTATGAAAGCAAACACCCTGCTGACCCAAGGTCTACTGCACACAGCTTGAGTAATGGAGATCTGGGTTTCCTTCTGCCAAATTACAACTCTTGCTTTTCCTTCTTTCCCACAGGAGGAGAAGTCCCATATACAACCCTGGCAACACGACTGATGATGGGGGCTTGGTGGCTTTTTGCTTTGATTGTCATCTCCTCCTACACAGCAAACCTAGCTGCTTTCCTCACCATCACGCGCATTGAGAACTCTATCCAGTAAGTTGATGAACTGAGGGAAAAGAAGGATGCATAAATATATATATGTACACATGAAAGGGTATGAATGTTCTAGTTAAATGTGAGAAAAGGGAAAAATGTTAACCCTCTCCTGAGTAGTAGTTCAGAAGCTAATGAAACAATATACCATAGCCTTCCAGTATTCCATGGTACTTCCTCCCCGGAGATATTTACCATCAGAATTGCTGGCTTCTGGCACATACTATTCAGTGGCACATAGACATGCATATGTATATACACAGACCATCTTTTGAAAGAAGTAATTGAGTTTGAGATAACTAGAGTATCAGTATCTGAAATGGAAAAACAAATTGCTGGTATGTGTTTTTAGGCTATGCTTTCTGTTCAAATGCAGCGTACAGTAATGGTACTCTGACTCTTTGATCAAGAGGGACCCAGAACTTCTTCCAAGTATGGGCAGCTCAAATCTGATTCACTTTTTTTGCAAGGGCAAAAAAACATGGTAATAGAAGGAGAAAAAAAAAAAAAAAAAAAAAAAAAAAAAAANTGAATAACAAATTATAGTTTTTTAAAGCAAGAAAATAGAGAAAAAAAATTCACATCTGCCACAGAATACTTCAGGTGACATCTCATAACTGAAAACAGAGTGTGCAAATAAATGGTTTGTTCCACAGAAGTCTGCAAATAAAGGTCTAGCTCCACTGAGTTTTGGCAGCTACCTTAATTTTTATCTTTAAAAACACAATAAGGTTCATATTTTGCTTATATTTGGAAAATAAATACAATTAAAAACATTGTTTTATGCATTTTTCCATTTGAAGTCAAAAGTAGAAGATTTTGTAGCACACTAATTTCTGTAAGCCTCGAAAAGAAGCAAAAATTAGATGTTACTATGCTTCCAGATGCAGTGACTTTAACACATCCTGAGTCCTGATCTATTTTCAATTGTGTTTTCTCAGATATTGTTTTGAGTGAGAATGACTCTGCTTTTGTTGGTTTGTTTAAGTCCACTGAATTCAAATCACGTCTGACAGAGTCAAAAGGGATGGGCATAAAACTTCTCTAGATAGACAAGAATAAAATAATGTGTGGACAAATACTGTGCATCTCCCCTAATCTGAGATCATTTCTGAAATGAAATCAAATTCAGTCATTTAAAGGAGAAAATTGTTCACATCTTTTGCTTTCCAGGCTCAGAAGAATGGAAATATTGTAAAGGAACAGCTCTTGCTCTTGATAGTAGGGTTTCTGTAAGCAAGTACTTAACTTCCCTGAACCTTCAGGAAAATTAATTAGAATGACAAATTTGCTTAGTTTAATCTCATTGCATTCTTATTTGAAAAATTCAGTAAGTTAATAAAGATAAATTAAAAAAAAAAAAAAAAAAAAAAAGCTTAAATCGCTGTAACAAGTATCTGAGGTTTTTTATCATGTGTAAAAATATATATAAAATATACCCAGACTATAATTTAATACATCTTCAGCTTTTTCTTATAGTTCATTATGATGTCACTAGAAAACCCCCAGTGGAATTCTGAGATTATTATATACAGTTGGGACTACATTGGTGTTTGTGCTGTATTATTTATGGGCAAAGTCACTGATGATGTTTTATTCAGTAGAAAATGTTGCAGCTGGAAAGCTTCTGAAGTGAAAGAACAGAAACATTTATCAAAATGCTTGTAGCTTAGAAATAGAGTAATTAGATGTGTTAAGTATCCATTAGGGAATGAAGTTATCCTAACTATAGCGGGAGTGTAAAACTTTAGTTTACAAAACTGCCAAAATTGGAACTCAAACCGACACATAACAGAGAAGATGTTTGTTTACCATGCTGAATTACTGCAAAGTGGGAAACATGAATAAGCAACAGAGAAAAAAGCTGATGCTTTATTTTTTCTTTAAAACAGATCAAATTGCACGTTGGGGAGCTTAGAGGGCCAGAATGGGAAGGGGTTTAAGCATCTAAAGAAAATAAACCACTTCATAGTACTATTCAGTCAGCTTCTGGAAAAAAAAATAATAAAAAAAAGTCAGACAAATGAAAGAGATTGAAGTCAGTGGGTTTGCACAGATGTAGCAAGTAGTTAATGGGTTTTCATTTCAGATTTCCAGCTAGCACCAGATATGACAGCATGTTGTCCGTGTGATATCTTTTATGAAGGAAAGGAGGATTCAGCAGCCCACAGCACACTTCATTTCCATGAAGCATTTCAGCAGTTACTGCATTTCAGCTTTTGGATACATAGCCAGCTTTTGTTCAGAACTCTTCCCTCTATTGGCTGTTATTGTGATGGGGCCACTTTTCCTAGTCAGAGTCTAAATAGTATCCAGAAGCTTATTTTAAGAAAAGCGCACATTATGTTGTTAGGCAATGCACCAGGAGGGACTAGTGAAATATTCCTTTTCCCCAGAGGATATCAAAGTAGATCTTTGCTGTATAACTTCACTTGCGACTGCTTCACTGATAAATTTGAACTAAATTTGTTACAGTTTGTAAATTGTCTGTTTCCAAACAAATGTTGACTCTTAATACCTTTGGCAGCATTAATAATAATACTAGCAGGCAGGATTGGGAGTATAGGCATGCAAGTCATGAGGTACTTCCTAGTGCATCTTTTATTCACACTTAACCCACATTTCAGACAGTCATTGTTTGGTATTTCAAATGCCAAAACATTGTGACAGCAAAGAAAAGCATAACTTTGATATTCCTTAGATCTTTAGACCACTGTCTGAAATGCAACATGAACGAATGATAATCAAGAGTAGTTTCTCAGCAAATGCCAAATAAGTTTGGAGGACTCAAGCTATTTCTTCTAGATGAAGATGCTGTGAATTTCATCACCGAGCCACTATTTCAATTATGGTGTTTTTATCATTCAGTTACGATACAATTAAGAGTCCACTGGCAGAGAAACTGGCTGTGCTCATACTGTACTACTTCCTTTGGTAAGGTAAGCTGTCACCACTATCTCAGAGGCCTTGAAATTGTGAAGAGACATTGGGGCTTAGAGAAGAAGCCAAAGGATTTGTCATAAGAAAGGATGGGATTAGGTTCAGGTTTAGGTTTACATCTAGCCCGCTGCTAAAGATGAGGAAATTTGACTAAGATGTATGATTGCACATGGTACAGGGAAGAGTCTGCGTCTTCTATAAAATAGGAAGTTCACGTTATGTTCTTGAAGACACAGGTTGTACATCCTGTTTGATAAGTGAGACCTCCACCTCTAAGTAGTAGAAGCATAGCAGTAAAGCTTGCCTTCAGTCACACTTATTTTGCCTAGTCATTCTCACAACATCTTTCCTAAACCACAGTTTTCTAAGCTAAGATGTCTCTAAGGCTCAAATAGCTTCATATGACCGCCTACATATTTTCAGCAAAGGGTGTTACACAAGAATGCTGTAATTGAAGTAGGCATTTTCTTACTCAGAAAAACAGAATGTTCCTTAACCTCTCCTTCTGCACGGTTCACCCAGATCTCTAAACTGCCTAGCAAGCAAAATTTTTAGTTTCTGACACAGCTGTCACTGCCAACAGTCAAAAACATGTTGGCTTCTTATATCCTTTTTCCTAAGCTCACTTCTGAATTAATTCTGAATGTAATAGGAAAAAAAAAAAAAAAAATGCATGCTTTATCAGAATTAGCTGCAAATGAGCACTTGAACCTAAGCAATGAAAAAGTAAAAAATGACCTAAAATTTAATGACTAGTTCCTTGCAGAGTGCTGTGAAGTAGTCAACTCTAATAACAGCCAGCCTAAAACAATCTATAATCGAGGTCTACAAAGATATTTTCATGCCCAAGCCTCTGACCTCAATAGGATGTAATCATCTAAAAAGGAATTTGGTTAAGCCTCCATGAAACTGACCTTCCATTTTTCTACATTTTCAGTGTTTTTTTTGTTGTTGTTTGTTTGTTTTTTGTTTTGGTTTTTTGTTTTTTTTTTTTGTTTTGTTTTTACAAACACCTTTAGGTGACACACATAAACAACATATTATCAATTGTCTGTTTAGAATATGAGTTTATGGAAGAGGGTATGCCTTGGGAAAATAAACTTATGTAAAACTCAATGTGAAAATATTTTTCTTTGATTTTAAAGCAGAGACAGGTTTTTTTTAGTTAAAAAGAAATTAATCTGTAGTGAATTGATTTCTACTGCTTGATTAAGGTGCAGAATAAGCAAACTCAACAAATGCTGTGAAATACACATAACTGCTCTTAATTCATCCTCAAATGACTCAGTTCATCCTTGGAGTAGCCTTGCATTGTTAATTGGTGTAGGATAATGTTTGTATTGGTTCAGTAATTGCAACTAGAGAAAACATAACAAAGACCACATAATATTTTTTCCCCCACAATGCTTCATGACTGATAATCAAAAATAAACTGAACTGTAGCTTGTGTATTGTACTGAGTGGTCATTTCCTTATAAGTAGGATTTGTATAAGTGCAAGCTTAGGTACAGATGTTTAGCTTCATAGCAATTTTTCAACTTCTTTTTAGTAGATTTTAAACACTTCTGTTACCATATGTATGGATAGGCAGCAGTTGGTAGAGTTATCTTTAACTAGTTTCAGATCACCCAGGAAAGGCAGTGGTCACAACTCAGTAATAAAGAAGGAATAGCTTACCCTTTCTGAAGATCATGGCTCACTAGAAATTCTGAAAAGAGGTGGTCTCCAAGTAGATATGCTTCTCCTTTTGTTGCCAGCTGTTAAATGAGGTTAGGGAGGAATGGATCCTAGGTACACCCCTTCCCATTGCCCTGGTGAATTGCTTGCACCTGTGCTCACAGGGCTGGTCATGCCCCTTCACCAGGTCATGACCTGACAGTTTCTGTACATCATACTGCTTTGGAATAAGAAATCCAAAGAGAGAATTTCTTAAAATGTGGGATTATAATACCCTTACACACCTTAGATCTACTTTGCTTTGCAGATGTTTGAACTGAGATCAGTAAAACTACCGCAAAATTAAATCCTCATCCAAAGTAGATAATGCTGCCAGAATTTGGGCATCAGAGAATAATCAGTATGAATACATCAACTTAACTAGAATTTTTTCCTTATTATGAGGTCTCATCTGGCAACTGTGTGTTGAGGCTGTGTGACACACTGAGACTGAGCATTTGTTTCCACTAAGTGTAGTTGTCTGAACAGAGAATGAGAGTTGTCTGTTTAATCCAGGAATAAAGGTACATCAAGCAATGTGTAACCTGCAAACCAGGCTGGAGGCAAAAGAAAAAAAATCTTTTGGAAAGGAACCTCTATGGTTTAATAATTTTGCCAGTTCTGTCAAGGTTTGCTGCTTTTCTTTGTTTTGCAGTAAGTTGGCTGATAGGTTGTGAATGTAATTCCAGAAGTCTGTAGAGATGTGGGTGGTTAAAACTCAGTTTCTGAAATAGGTCATACATATTATGATCCCATTGGGCATGTTTGTGTGAGGGGATGTAGTCAATGGTGTGTAAGGCTTTTCCTTGTCTGCAGCTTGTCTGCACAGCAGTGAGCACACGTGCACTTCAGAGTCTGCAAACCTTTTTCACTCCTCAGCATAGGGTAGAGTGAACCTACGTGTGGAGTTTTCAGCTGGCCACAGTATTTGTCTCATTTGTAGAGTTTAAACCCATCTTACTGTCATCTACCTGCTGTTATTTTCTCAGCATAGAGCAGCATCTACGATGTGCAATGGTGAGGAACAGGGAAGTTGAGAGGCATCCTGTGTTTTAGGATAGAACACCAAATAGTGAAGAGCTGCAGACTGTAGTTAATGCCAGAATAGACAGCTAGAATGCACCTTCCTGAAGGCATCAACATAATCATCCTTGTCATTTCTCTGCTGGTGATCCATTTGGGTGTGATGGCACTCTCACTTCCTTCTCCCTGATAAAATGAGAACTCCTCCATACCTTTCTGTAGTACCCTTCTGGACCAGCTGCTTATGTCTAGCATTTTTTCCCACCTGAAGATATAAGCACAGCTTATATTTTTACAGCTGCAAGATATAGAGAGGAGCTGTTTTTCCTTTTGTGCTGTTTGCTGCAGCAGTTATATGTATCATTTATATACCAGTTAGCAATTACATCTCAGAAAACGCTTTGTTGCTTGTTACATTAGAAATTATATGGCTATACAGAGTCCGGTAATGATTGCAGTTTTGCGAGGTGCTGTCGTTAGAAACTGGGAACTCAATAAATACTTTCTTCTGTGTATTTTTCTAGTAATATGTATGACAAATAACACAACAATTACAGGACATTACAATATGTATCCTGTGACAGATTGTTGCATTTCTGAGCGCTGCCAGGAGATACAGAATCATATTGGCAGCAGCTGCACTGACACAGAATGGGTGAATATAGTATCTTGCATTAGTCTAGCGCCTTTTGTCAGTGAGGCTTTTGACAGAAGTGTAGCCTATAAATGCAACTGTAATGCACCTGCTTCTACACAACTCTTTGTGTAATGGTGAAACAAAGTATTTCTCAGCAAGGCATGCTGCTGTCTACTGGAATGCCTTTTTGTACAGCTGCTGCCCAGACAGCCAGGTCCCAAAGTGGGTTCTTGAAGAACATTATTCCTACTGCAGTTCAGGACTTTGCATTTCTTGCTGAATTTCACAGTGTTCCTGTTGGCCTCTTCCTCCAGGTTCATCTGAATGGAGGCTTTGTTCTTGAGGTGCCTATGTCCACAAACCTGATAACAGGGTGCTCCCTCACCTCTTCCAGGATATTGATAGAGATGCGTCCCCTGTGATACTTGTAACTGGATTCCAGGTGTGATACAACCCACAAACCACTACTTCTTGAGCGTGATCATCCAATCAGGAACTCACAGAATCACAGAATTGTAGGGCTTTGAAGGGCCCCAGTCCCCCTGCTAATGCACACTCCCTACTAAAGTAGGTTTCAAGGAAAGCATCCAGATGGGTCTTGAGTATCTCCAGAGAAGGAGACTCCACAGCCTCTCTGGGCAGCCTGATCCAGTGCTCTGTCACCCTCAAAATAAATTTCCTCATGTTTGTATGAACTTCCGGTGTCCCCTTGTCTTGTCACTGGATGCCACTGAAAAGAGCCTGGCCCCATCCATGTGACACCCACCCTTTAGATATTTATAAGCAGAGATAAGATCCCATCTTTTCTTCTCCAGGCTGAGCAGTCCCAGATCTCTCAGCCTTTCCTCATAAGGGAGATGCTCCAGGCCTCTCATCATCTTTGTCACCCTGCACTGGACTCTCTCTTAGAAACTGCTTGTATTTCTTGAACTGAGGAGCCTGGTACTTGACATAGTATTCCAGATACAGGCTCACCAGGGTAGAGTAGAGAGTGAGGATAGCCTCCCTCATTTCCTGCTGCTGGCCATGCTCCTTTTAGTGAATCCCGGAATAGCACTGATTGTCCTTCTTGGCCACAGGGGCACGCTGCTGGCTCATGGCCAACCTGTTTGCCACCAGGACAACTAGATCCTTCTCTGCAGAGCTCCTTTCCAGCACATCAGCCCCTAACCTGTACTGATGCATGCAGTTATTCCTCTCTGGGTGTGAGACTCTACATTTGCCCTTGCGGAACCTTCTAAGGTTCCTCTCCACCCAACCTCCAGGTCTCACTGAATGGCAGCACAGCCTTTTGGTGTGTCAGCTACTCCTCCTGTCTTTGTACCTTCAGCCATTTGGTTTTCCACATTGCCAGGCCTAATAACCTAAATTAGATATAAGAATATTGTGGGAGACAGTACTGAAAGCTGGCTAAACTTAAGGTAAATTGCAGCCATTGTGCTGGTCTTGTCCACAAACTCAGTCATTTTATTAAAGGAGAAGGCAATCCAGTTGGTCAAGCCTGACTTAACCTTGGTAAATCTGCACTGTCTGTTCTGTCAGCTTTTTCTCCTGCATATGCTCAGAAGCGTGCTTCAAGAGAGCTCACTCCATGTTGTTGTTCAGAAATTGAATCAAGGCTGAGCAGCCTTAGTTCCCTAAATCACACTTCTGATCATTTTTGAAGACGGTCTGGTCACGTCCTTTCTCCAAGATGAGGGAGATAGATCTCCTCCAGTCTCAGTTGCATTTTGAAGGTGATAATGAGCAGTCTTGAAAGAAATGTGGTCTGCTCTCTCAGTGCACTTTATGAAGCCCTTCAGGTCACATGGACTTCTATGTCAAGTGCTCCCAAGCAATCCCTACCTAAATTCCTTCTTTCTTACCTGTCCACACTTCCTCTTCTTTATACTGTCTGATGAAGACCTTTTAAAATCCTTTGATTTTTTTTCTAGTAATTTTTAAGATAAGTGTTGTTTTCCCTGAAGAAACCTACCTAATGGCTATCTTTAAATTTTACCAAGCACTATTTCAGTTTATTTATTAGACCTAAATTTAACATCTTACTCAGTTGCTTACTTTTGTAATTCCCCTGATCACCACTAGAGTCTTTTAAAAATATTTATTGCTTTCCTTTCACGTGCTACCTGTAACGGGGTTTCACATTTTTCTAACATTCATAATTAATCTTTCAGAACTCATACATATTTCTGTCTAGACTTGATTTTATTTTTACTTTTCAATTACAAATTAGCCACAAATACATTTACAGGTAGAAGAATTTCAACAAAGAAGGACACTTTAAAGCTTTAGTAAATTTGTGTTTCTCTCCTTCCACTTTTCCCTTTTCACATTAAACCGTGTTCATACATGTGTGCACACAGAAATTCCACTGTTAGTCAGGTTACACTGCAGTCTACATTCAGCAATTGCTTTTACGCTGCTGAATGAAATGTTCTTCTTGAATCCAAGCGTCCAAGTGGTTGGCAAAAGAGCGTGCATAGGCATAGTTAAAGCACAGAATTCAAGAACTCAACTCATCATCCTCTGTATTTGTCCATTTGGCTAAGAGCAATGCTGAGAACTTAGGAGTCTAGAATATTTGAGGGTGTAATCTTCCATCAACATTCTGAAGTTTATCAAATAAGGGAATTATTTCCATCAGCCTCTCCTTGACTATGATGTTCTATAAGGTACATAGTGGTACACAATCAGTTACAGAGTGTTAGGAACTTTTGGGAAATATATTGAATAAGCCACTGGACTGGGATTTGGGGTTTTTTGGTTTTGTTTTTATCTATTTGTCTAGTATTTTCTTTATGGGTAAATTCGCCTGCTAGCAAATAAATAAGGAGTCTCCTGACACCTTAATCTACTGTAGTCTCATATTTTTCTATTTTTCGTCCAAGAAAAGAGTAAATCTCAGTTATGTAGTAGGAGACCAATATACTCAGGTTCAGTAAAAGCCTCATCTCACAGCTCCTTTGATCACATTTGATGATCTTGTATGTGTACTGATTCTTTACAGGTTCCTTGTTGTTTCTGTTCTTGAAGAGAAATACCATCTTGTTGGAGACAGAGGATTCTGGATTTTTAAATGGATTTTTAATTTTTTTTAATTTATCCCTCTCTAATATTCGCTATATATTATCTACTTAGAATTTAGCTCTTGTTCAATGTTTTTCTTCGCCTATATGTCTGAATTTCAAAGGATTTCTTTTTGACTCGGTGAACCTCTAAAACCTTGCCATTGGGCTCTGTTGATTTCTTCCTTCTTTTCTTGCCTTCTGTTGTGCTCAATGGCATACATATCCTTCAAGAAGTTTTCTTTGGTGTCACCTCCGGGACATTTAAGAATTCTTATTTTTTTTCCTATGCAGTATCCTTTTTCTAGCCTCTAAATTTACTTGTCTCAAAAATGCATCTTGGAATTTGATTAATTTCCTACCATTGAGTTAGCATTTTCTGCAGGTGCAAAGAGCTTTTACAATTTGCTATTACCTGCTTTAAGACAGCACTCAGATCCTTGATTTGTCCTTAGGTGTCATCCATTAGATTTGTGCAGTTTATACAAAGTTAATTTGTACCAGGAAAGCTGTAATGGATTTTAGGCACTAGACGTATTGCAGTAGTTATTTTGAAACTTTAATGAATGCCATTAAAGAAACAAAGGTATGGGAGAGTAATTCTGTAGGACAGAAAAATAAAGGCCAGGAGGTAAGGAGACTTAAAAGACTATAAAGATATACATATACTAAGGCCAAAGCAGGATTGACAAAGTTGTATTTGAGGTGCTTTAGAGACTTCTAAACTGGTTAATATTTTTCCATTTGTAGGGAGCAAATAAGACTACATAATATGTAAAGTAGAGCAAATCTATCAAACAAAGTAATGTGAATCACAATAGAGAGGCATTTTATGAAACCATAGGAGAAATCATCCCATTGCTGAAAATTGTGTAGGATGCAACCCGCTCTGTGTTATGGGTGCATCGTTCAGTACAGGAATTGCACCAAAAAGCTCTTCTGTGCCACATAACCCGGTAGCTTAGAAAGCTGGCTTTGGTGAGTGTGGCCGTTAAGAGAATTTAACACAGTTAATCTGCTACATGTGGCTGGAGGGACTGCAACACTTCTTTCTCCCCTTTGCCCCTGTTGTTATCTTTTCCTTCATTTTCATTTTTTCTTCCCCTTCCTTTCATTTCATATTTCTCCTTGTGTCTTAAACCACAACAATTTTCAGACTCGGGTTCTCTTTTTAAAAAAATCAATTAAATATTTAAAAAAAATAACAAAAGAAACTGGCTTGACACCCATCTTTCTATAGATTGCCTTTTTCTTGCCTGCAGCATCTTCCTCTTGAAAATGCTGCTTTAAGTCTCCTATGTCTCTTTTCTTTACCAACAATTAAGGTCTCTCCAGGATCTCTCGAGGCAGACGGATATTCCTTATGGCACTGTCTTGGACTCTGCAGTCTATGAACACGTTCGAGTGAAAGGGATGAATCCTTTTGAGAGGGACAGCATGTATTCCCAAATGTGGCGGATGATTAACAGAAGTAACGGTTCAGAGAACAACGTCCTGGAGTCGACCGCAGGCATTCAAAAGGTATTGATTGTTGTGACTTGCTTTTTCCTTTCCTTTGGAGACTCACTGTCGGGAACAGAGATTTTGGTACTCTATGACGCGGGGAAGCATGACCTAACTCAATATGAGTGATAGAAGCTTCAGCTTTATTTCATTTTACCATTTACTTATATAGGTTTACATAATACATTGCTTTAAACATGGTGAATCATGATTGGTCAGCTCACAAGCGTTATAACATAATTGGTTGTACCTAAGCTATCTGAGCCGTGCCTCTG